>CM069858.1:11411200-11636200 GCA_036172795.1 Pelodytes ibericus | reverse complement strand
CTCACACACATACTGCACCCCTAAACACATTACATTCCAGACACACACTAGATCCCTTACCCAACTCTGGATCATCTACACACATACACACGCTAGATCCCTATATACACTCTGAAACCGTTATAAACACACACTCACTAGATCTCCTATACACATTCTGGGTCCTTCAAACACACACTAGACTCATATATATATATATATATGTGGATATATACACACACTAGATTCTTTGTAAGCAAACACATACTACACCCCTTAACACACACTACATCTATATATATATTCACACACACACACACACACTATAGCCTGTATGCACACACTTGCTATATCCCCTATACACACATTCTCTACAGCCCCTAGCCACATATGCATCACATTACACCACAAACACAACACAACTAAAACCGAACATTATTACACAATACCACACCACAATCAGCTCACTCTACACACACGCAATCCCACAAGCAGGCTCCAAACACATGCTCAATACTCTTTCCTGGCATTTTTGTCTCCTGGTATCCATTTATAGAGACACCAGAGACAAGTTGCAAGGAAACACAGTGCAAGCATGTTATTACATTTGCTTGCACTGTGCAGAACAAATACAGGGTTTTTTCTCATGCTAGAGCTCTTCAGCAGAGCTCTGCGCATGGTCTGTCCTGGAAGAGCATTGAACCAACGTGCTCACTTTGAGAGGGAGCGTGTTTGTCATTGGTAATGACAAAACACACCTCCTCTGCCCCGCCCCCTTCTTAGTGGGCCGCTGTGATCAAAAAATGCCCGGGCCGAATTTTTCTCCCAGTCCGGTGTTCTGACAAATTTCTGGAGCAAATTCTCCTGCGCAATCGCAGGAGAATTTGCTCACTGCGCATGCGCATAAAGTTACAGCTGATCACTCAGCTGTAACTTTGTGACCACCGCGCATGCACCAGCTGCGCAACCCACATCCCGCCCCCCGCACACCCCCCCGCACACCCCTTCTTACCAGATGATCGGACAACGGCGGTACACAGCGCATGCGCGCAGCTATCAAGCCGTGTGGGAATGCGCGCGTCCGTTGAATTAAAAACGCTGGTAAGTAACACGGGGCGGGGGGGACATAAGGAGCCAACAGAGAGCTAAGCACCCTGGTGAGGGCTGCCTCATCTTCATGGGAGTTGTGATCCTCCTGCTGTATTATTGATGCAGCAGGGGGATCACAACTCCTATCAAGATGAGGCAGCCCTCACCAGGGTGCTTACCTCTCTGTTGGCTCCTTATGTCCCCCCCGCCCCGTGTTACTTACCAGCGTTTTGAATCCACCCACGGACGCGCGCATTCCCACACGGCTTGATAGCCGCGCGCATGCATCTGGTAAGAAGGGGTGTGCGGGGGGTGTGCGGGGGGCGGGATGTGGGTTGCGCAGCTGGCGCATGCGCGGTGAGCAAATTCTCCTGCGATTGCGCAGGAGAATTTGCTCCAGAAATTTGACAGAACACCGGCCCTGGTCAGAGCTCTATTCACTGAAACTGTACTGACGTATTGGACAAGTAAACGGCAAAACTCAGATATTAACATAAAACTCTCTAACTTCATACCTGCCAACATCCCAGTCCTGAGGCAAAGCAGGGGTGGAGCCAGAAGGGAGGGCAGGGATATATCATTAAATCTTACTGCTCACTTCGACAGGGTAGTTCTCACAGACATATATAGTTTGAGCGTAGGCAGCAGTCGTGCCAGGACAGACACAAATGTGATGGCACAAGACCCCAAAAAAACACAGGACTGTCCTTTCAAATCTTGGACTGTTGGTAACTTTGTTCAACTTGCACGTATTACCAAATCTACTGCTGGAGCCTGCTTTATACAGTCAACCTGTCTTTAACTGGAAGGCTGCAGGGCAGTCTGATAGTTAGACTGTCAGTAGAGAGACAAATGAATGGCGTCTCCCCACTTCTGCTATAGAAATTCAAACGTCAGCCAAGTCGCTCAACTTTTGCGCCTGTATTTTTCTCTTTTTCTACAAGTGCCCTTTTATATCGGCTAGACTTCAGTTTAAAGCATTACAGGCGTTCTAATTATTCCGGATCCAGATCTTGGGCTTGCAGCTCTGAACCTAATCTTGATAAGGGTTTGGACAGCGCAATCTTTTCAAAGCAAATTAAAGATAAATGATTACTTTATACCAATCTCTGCTAATTAAATGCAGCCTATTAAGGAATCGAGGCATATTCTGGGAATGGGGAAGGCCGATTTCAGCTTTCCGCATTTTTCCCAATTACCTGTGATGTGTGCTGGGGGAGAAGAGGCACGTACCTCATAAAGTGCATGCTGTTTCTCCCTCTGCATAGACTCACTATAAAAAATAACTTCTGCTTCCATTAATGAGCTGCTTTTCCTGTCTCTCTCTTGCTGCTACCTCAATGAGTAGTGTTGACACCCAGCCGGTATTCTAACAGCAGGCTGGTAAAAAAAATGAGCTTGTGGCCAAAATCCAGTATTTTATTTATGTTATTGTATTAAATCATTTAAACAGAGCTTTTTTTCTTCGCCAATCACCATCTTTCAGTAGCCGAGCTGGAAAACTTTTCTTTTCTAATGGCAGCTTTTTTTTTTTTTGCAGTTCACTTGTCAGTTCTCCACAGTTCTCTGCTTAGTGAATAGATCGAAGTGTGCTCCGTAGTGAGGTTCAGACCATACTCCGATGTTGGCACTACCAGCCAGGATAGCAGCAGGCCTAGCGGTTAAATTCCCGCTGGTGAGACACATCCAAGAAATAATTTCAAAGCTAGCCCCCAGATAGCATCGCTCTACTGGCCGGATTCGTTAGCTAATGAGGCAATTAAGCAAGCTGTGTGATACATTAGCCAGCATCAAATACAAACTAGATTCTCTTTATCAAAGATCCTGGATGGGAACCCTGCCCTGTCACTCTATTATCTGGGAATACTAATGCAAGTTAAACCCACTCTGTACCTCGGGATACAAGCATCTCATGCTGAAAGTCTTCAATAACAAACTGATTCCTGGAAGTCAATATAGGAAATAATAATCATTTGGAGGTTGATTTCAGTATATGAAAGAACCATGCTACACTGATTTTATCATGGACTGCACTGTGATATAATCACTGATATCATGGAATGCACTGTGATATAATCACTGATATCATGGAATGCACTGTGATATAATCACTGATATCACGGAATGCACTGTGATATAATCACTGATATCATGGAATGCGCTGTGATATAATCACTGATATCATGGAATGCACTGTGATACAATCACTGATATCATGGAATGCACTGTGATATAATCACTGATATCATGGAATGCACTGTGATATAATCACTGATATCATGGAATGCACTGTGATATAATCACTGATATCATGGAATGCGCTGTGATATAATCACTGATATCATGGAATGCACTGTGATATAATCACTGATATCATGGAATGCACTGTGATATAATCACTGATATCATAGAATGCGCTGTGATATAATCACTGATATCATGGAATGCGCTGTGATATAATCACTGATATCATGGAATGCGCTGTGATATAATCACTGATATCATGGAATGCGCTGTGATATAATCACTGATATCATGGAATGCACTGTGATATAATCACTGATATCATGGAATGCACTGTGATATAATCACTGATATCATGGAATGCACTGTGATATAATCACTGATATCATGGAATGCACTGTGATATAATCACTGATATCATAGAATGCGCTGTGATATAATCACTGATATCATGGAATGCACTGTGATATAATCACTGATATCATGGAATGTGCTGTGATATAATCACTGATATCATGGAATGCACTGTGATATAATCACTGATATCATGGAATGCGCTGTGATATAATCACTGATATCATGGAATGTGCTGTGATATAATCACTGATATCATGGAATGCACTGTGATATAATCACTGATATCATGGAATGCGCTGTGATATAATCACTGATATCATGGAATGCGCTGTGATATAATCACTGATATCATGGAATGCACTGTGATATAATCACTGATATCATGGAATGTGCTGTGATACAATCACTGATATCATGGAATGCACTGTGATATAATCACTGATATCATAGAATGCGCTGTGATATAATCACTGATATCATAGAATGCGCTGTGATATAATCACTGATATCATAGAATGCGCTGTGATATAATCACTGATATCATGGAATGCACTGTGATATAATCACTGATATCATGGAATGCACTGTGATATAATCACTGATATCATGGAATGCGCGGTGATATAATCACTGATATCATGGAATGCACTGTGATATAATCACTGATATCATGGAATGCACTGTGATATAATCACTGATATCATGGAATGCGCGGTGATATAATCACTGATATCACGGAATGCGCTGTGATATAATCACTGATATCATGGAATGCGCTGTGATATAATCACTGATATCATGGAATGCACTGTGATATAATCACTGATATCATGGAATGCACTGTGATATAATCACTGATATCATAGAATGCGCTGTGATATAATCACTGATATCATGGAATGCACTGTGATATAATCACTGATATCACGGAATGCACTGTGATATAATCACTGATATCATGGAATGCACTGTGATATAATCACTGATATCATGGAATGCACTGTGATATAATCACTGATATCATGGAATGCGCTGTGATATAATCACTGATATCATGGAATGCGCTGTGATATAATCACTGATATCATGGAATGCACTGTGATATAATCACTGATATCATGGAATGCACTGTGATATAATCACTGATATCATGGAATGCACGGTGATATAGTCAGTGATATCACGGAATGCGCTGTGATATAATCACTGATATCATGGAATGCACTGTGATATAATCACTGATATCATGGAATGCACTGTGATATAATCACTGATATCATGGAATGCACTGTGATATAATCACTGATATCATGGAATGCACGGTGATATAATCACTGATATCATGGAATGCACTGTGATATAATCACTGATATCATGGAATGCACTGTGATATAATCACTGATATCATGGAATGCACTGTGATGTAATCACTGATATCATAGACTGCACTGTGATATAATCACTGATATCATGGAATGCGCGGTGATATAATCACTGATATCATGGAATGCACTGTGATATAATCACTGATATCATGGAATGCACTGTGATATAATCACTGATATCATGGAATGCGCGGTGATGTAATCACTGATATCATGGAATGCGCTGTGATATAATCACTGATATCACAGAATGCGCTGTGATATAATCACTGATATCATGGAATGCACTGTGATATAATCACTGATATCATGGAATGCATTGTGATATAATCACTGATATCACGGGAATGCACTGTGATATAATCACTGATATCATGGAATGCACTGTGATATAATCACTGATATCATGGAATGCACTGTGATATAATCACTGATATCATGGAATGCGCTGTGATATAATCACTGATATCATGGAATGCACTGTGATATAATCACTGATATCATGGAATGCACTGTGATATAATCACTGATATCATGGAATGCACTGTGATATAATCACTGATATCATGGAATGCACTGTGATATAATCACTGATATCATAGAATGCACTGTGATATAATCACTGATATCATGGAATGCACTGTGATATAATCACTGATATCATGGAATGCGCTGTGATATAATCACTGATATCATGGAATGCACAGTGATATAATCACTGATATCATGGAATGCATTGTGATATAATCACTGATATCACGGGAATGCACTGTGATATAATCACTGATATCATGGAATGCACTGTGATATAATCACTGATATCATGGAATGCACTGTGATATAATCACTGATATCATGGAATGCGCTGTGATATAATCACTGATATCATGGAATGCACTGTGATATAATCACTGATATCATGGAATGCACTGTGATATAATCACTGATATCATGGAATGCACTGTGATATAATCACTGATATCATGGAATGCACTGTGATATAATCACTGATATCATAGAATGCACTGTGATATAATCACTGATATCATGGAATGCACTGTGATATAATCACTGATATCATGGAATGCGCTGTGATATAATCACTGATATCATGGAATGCACAGTGATATAATCACTGATATCATGGAATGCACAGTGATATAATCACTGATATCATGGAATGCACTGTGATATAATCACTGATATCATGGAATGCACTGTGATATAATCACTGATATCATGGAATGCGCGGTGATATAATCACTGATATCACGGAATGCACTGTGATATAATCACTGATATCATGGAATGCACTGTGATATAATCACTGATATCATGGAATGCACTGTGATATAATCACTGATATCATGGAATGCACTGTGATATAATCACTGATATCATGGAATGCACTGTGATATAATCACTGATATCATGGAATGCACTGTGATATAATCACTGATATCATAGAATGCACTGTGATATAATCACTGATATCATGGAATGCACTGTGATATAATCACTGATATCATGGAATGCGCTGTGATATAATCACTGATATCATGGAATGCGCTGTGATATAATCACTGATATCATGGAATGCACAGTGATATAATCACTGATATCATGGAATGCACAGTGATATAATCACTGATATCATGGAATGCACTGTGATATAATCACTGATATCATGGAATGCACTGTGATATAATCACTGATATCATGGAATGCGCGGTGATATAATCACTGATATCACGGAATGCACTGTGATATAATCACTGATATCACAGAATGCGCTGTGATATAATCACTGATATCATGGAATGCACTGTGATGTAATCATTGATATCATGGAATGCACTGTGATATAATCACTGATATCATGGAATGCACTGTGATATAATCACTGATATCATGGAATGCACTGTTATATAATCACTGATATCATGGAATGCACTGTGATATAATCACTGATATCATAGAATGCACTGTGATATAATCGCTAACATCACTTAGAGGTACACTTTGGCCTGTGTATGGGGATTCTGGGATATTTATACTCCTAACACTATCTCGTCTGTCCGGTGATGATTATAATTATTAATTTATCCTGTTTTTTTATTCAATTTTAACAACTTCAGCTTTGTATAAATTCGTCTCTCGGTCACATATTGAGTTAGCGGGTCCGTAATGCCTCAGATCTGACACAGAGAGGAAACCCGTGTTCTGTAATTGACTCTTATTCCAATAATGAAATGTATCACGAATTAGTTCAGTTCTCATTGATGGGCATTTGCTACCAGACACAGTATTAACACTTTGTATGCCAGATGTCCAATGCCATTGCCACTGCGTAATGACCTTCTTAGCGTCTGTGGTTACTGTGTTTAGGTTCTGGATTTTTATCCCAAAACGCTATATAAAAAGTTTTGTGGGTGGGGCCTGGCCAGTAGTAGGCGGAGTTTTCATTAGGCCACAGCTTTGGTATTGGGACACTGATCATGAGTTCTTTAATGAAGGCTTGTATCTTTTTTTTTTTTTTTTTGATGTAATAAATGTAAGTATATTTTAACTTGATAAAATTAGCCAAAAGAATTATGTAAATAATTGTGTATGTCAGTTATTATCACACAGTATGAATTAGCCCTATGTCATTTCGTTTATATATTTAATTGCCACTTAATACTGTGACAATAAAATGGTGGGGCTGCTGATATGGCCCCCGGTTCCCCCGAATAATATCCAACGCTGCAATGAGTCGGGATTTACAAAAAAAAGGGGTCACAATAACTGTCATATAATACCGACACAGTCTTTTCACATGTTTGATAGGTCACGCCCTGGTGGTTAATTGTCGGGGTACACATTGGTTCGGGTTACTGGGATAAAGAGCAGGTTGGCAGTCCACAGTCTTTGTCTGTCTGTGATGTTAGATGTTGGGCTTGCTGGTTTCCCAGAGATCAGATGATCCGTGTGTCATTTGCTGGCAGCAATGTGACTAGACCAGCGAAACGCATGGGGAAGACAGATATATCCACGCTGGAGCCGGCTATACTAAATCCCACGGAGGGGCACACTGCACTGTGTTTTAGTCTTGACGACAGACCATAGTATATACAGTGTCTCTATCAACCAATGACAATTAAAGCTGCTTTTTCTAAGCAGGGAGGACATTGAAGGGCCAGTCAGAGTGATTACTCTGCATGTATATTGCAGGCGCGGCAGCTCTGATTACCGGTATATAGACACTGAGCATATAACGTTTTGTTACATTTAGTCACTTCCTGTGCTGCTGGAATAGAATATATTGTGTGGAAACTTGCTCTTGTACACAGTAGGATCTCTTAACAGTGCAACAGATTGTCCGATGACTGTACAGAGACAGGAAATTCCATTAATTTGAATGAAATTATTCTCACTGGTTCCTGCAGCAACAAAAAAAAAAAAAGAAAGAAGAGGAAATAAACTTTTACTCAGCTAGTGTGGGGAGTTCTGGTTTCTTGCAAAACGCCGCAATACCACAATTTCATCTAGCTATAAGATTTTTATATTTTAAGCAATCCAAATTGTAAAACTTGCATTTTATAGTACTTTGGAAGCACATTAATATGCATTAACATGTAAGATGCATTTTGGGGACAAAACAGTCCCTTTAACATTTATTTATGTAGCGTCAATATTTACATATCGCTAGGTACAAAGCGTAGAGGGGGACATACTAGACGAACAAGATCAGACTTATACATGAGGTAGCGGGTCCTGTGCACCACCGGACGCATACCTGGCGATTCAGGATGCAGGGGGTGTGGCTGGGAAGTAGGCGTGGCTGCAGTATAGCTGTCTCTCCCCAGGGCGGACTAACTGACAATCGAGACCCCAGAGGAGGAAGTAGGGGATGAGACTGGACAGTTGCACACACAACGGGATAGTGTGGAAGTATGATGAAGAGTTCGTGGTGAGGGGCATCATCTTATCTGGATCCGGCCTTCTTGGGACCAGAACTGTTTTGATACATTTTATTCAACATTTTTTTTCCGTCTCTTGTGTTCTTTGGGGGATATTATTGTTTGATTGTTTCTGGAACACATTGTTCCTTAATTAATTCATCAAGCGATTTAGTGTAGTCTAACGATGTAAATGATCAAGACGGAGAACAATAATTCCTTTTGCAAGCTTTGAATAAGGTGAATAGAAACAAAGCACCGCCAACCTACTGGAAAATCACAGGGAATATTTTTGTGGAAATAGTTTTTTTTTTTTTTTACATTGCTAGAAAACTGTTCTTTTCGAGCTGGTGATAAATTATTTTATTTATAAAAAAAAAAAATTGGGCCGTGTCTCCACATATTTTTAATTATTTTTTTTTAATTAAGTAGTTAATTAATTAAAAGATACTTTTTTTAAAAGACAAGCTTAAAAGATAACAAAACCTATATTATTCATTAGGATGCAATTCTTTATTTTTTTCCCTGTAAATGTTTAAAAATTATGGCTCATCTAGTCTAAGGTATACCTTCTTTTATTTTGTGTGGGAGGGGCTGAAGGTGTGGCTGCGGGAGGGGCTGAAGGTGGGACTGTGGGCGGGGCTTTACCGGAAAATTTTCAGTGACTTTATGGCCAATTGTTAACTATTTATGTCAATTTGATAAATCATTGAGAACAAGAATAAAGTATTTTCTTTACACAAATTCATATAAAAACACATTCACTGCAGTTTAAAGTCACTTTATTGTACGTTTTATTCATGTGGAGCTCTGTGATTCACTCATACAGAAAGAAAATTCTGAGCTCCCAGAAAATGTGTAGAAGCATTGCAGTTCTCACTGAACTTTGAGAGTGTATATACCTATATAATTGTGTTTTTTTTTTTTTAATGTTTTGTACTGTGTATGTTGTGTTTATGATTCTGTGTCTACCTGTATATAAATGTTGCTGGGTTGAAGCATTTGGGAGAGTGGAAGGATTTATTATATTCGTTATTGGTATTCGTACAGCCAGTCAGAGCAGGGGTTTGCCCCCACACGTCTGGTGGAGGTTTGTTGGGTGTTGGGGTCGTAGATTGGACTCTACACTTTTTTGTGTGTCGCTCTGTGCACTTGAAGCCTAGAGAGACAGTCGCGGATTCTAATTACACGTCATATTATCCTCATGCCTGGGACACTAATGCTTTCCACCAGTGCTTCCTTATTAGAAGTGGGGGGAAAGGGTTTAATGGGGGCCTCTCTGCTCACCTGATCCAGCAGGTAATGGGGCTATTGCCCCCAGGAGCTTACAGTCTAATTTCCCAGTGAGTCATGTAACCAGTCAATTTCCATTCCTCCTGGATCTTGCAGTGGGACCAGATGCAAGACACATGTCTGCCTAATGAGCCTCGCTTAGCATGAGATGTGAATATGATGTCCAGGCACATAACATACAGAGATAAATGAGGCATCCCTGCCCGGGGAGATAGCTCCTCATCTTTCTCTGTCAGATTACCGTGGTTAAACATGGCTGAGGTACTCTCCATCCTGAGCCTCTCAGCTTCCTATTATCTTCTCAATGCAGGGTTCTGTACCCACCACCCCTCCCCAGCATACACCGGCTGTACTTACTGCCTCCACGTACAGTCTCTGAAGACACAGGACCACCTGGTCTAAGCAAATTATCCAGATTTCTACTGGAGGTTCTACGTTTTACCACCCAACAAGACTATATGGTCTACGTTAGCCATTCTCTACCACAATAAGCAGCTTAATTATGTCGCCCCTGGGTGTGAAATCTTGTGAAATCTGAAAAGGTGACATTCTTGGGAATCAGGGGTCTCAGTGTTCTCACATCACCTAAATAAATCCCTTTGTTTTAGCCTTTAGTATTAACATGTAAGGATTGCTAAATAATCAATAAATAATAAAACTATCAATAATCGATAAATTAATAATAAAATAAATAATCAATAAATAATAAAACTATCAGCTTCCTCTTTGCTAAAAACTACAGCTTGATCTTATTTTGTGGCTTTGCTACTTGGCTGCCAGATTTTACTGAATGACAATGTAAATATATGTTTGCAGTACATGTGTATGTATATATATATATAATCATACATGGCTGGAGAATGATTTAGGGTGCATTAAGTGGTGTAACAATCATGGTACCAGATTAGTAGTAGACCTGTGGCTCCACTTGCCTGGTTGCCCCATTTAAGCACTTAGCTGGGCAGATTGGTGGATCTCTCTCCCACTCTGGCCCTGTGGGGTCTTTCCTGATTGCCTCTGCGATCTCCTTCACTCATTCCAGGATGCATTGTCCCAGATTAAGGCTGCCCGGGAACATAGATCTGCATGGGGGGGTCTGTCCCAGGGTATCCGAGACATGTGATCATCCTGGGTGAATGCAGCACAGACTCTGCAAAAGTATCTGGTTACCTTGGAAACTGCTGAAAAACTGAACGTAAATTAAATCTGGAAAACAATGAGATGACTTTATTATGCACGCCCACAATTTGTTATGTTTTAAAAAAAAACAAAGAATGGTGCATTAAACAGCTGATATGTTTCAGGTCATTTTTACAAACCTATTGAGTTTATTAAAAAGTAAAAGGGGGGGGTTGTTGGGGCATTTGGAAGGAAAGCTACTAGAATATGGGGTCTGCTGTCATGTCACCTGGACTCCAACTCCCATGACCCTCAGGGGGATTATTAAGATGCCATACGTGGTTACACCTGTGCTGGGAGTTGTGTGCGAGTACCATTCTGATCACCCTCAGCCAGTCCTCTTGGATAACGCTCGGGTGTAGCCCAGTAATTTGGACTCCCCCTGTGTATGAAGAAAAAAACACAGCATGCACTCTGCTTCCGGCAATCCAGCGGACAAGCTTTGCGACGCGTTTCGCATATGCGTGCTAATGCACTTGCGTGGAACGCGTCGGGCAGCCTATCAGCGTTGTATTTATGATCTCCACAAGCAGCCCGCAGTTTATATATTGTCGCGTGCCAAGAGCAGAGTGCGTGCATAGTTACATTCAGTGGTTGGATCCACCATTATGTTTGGATTTGCCCCCTGTGGGCAGTACCTGGGGGTGTCAAAGAGCCCAGTGATTGGGCACTTCATATTCCATGCATTGTGCTAGACTACCTCCGAATCCCTGCACACAGGCCTCAGTGGGTGCAATGGGGATGCCCAGTAGTGATAGGAGTCGTACACCTGCAAGCAAGATTCCCAGAGGCCCAGTTAGGCAACCTATTACCCTTCTCACCCTCTTGCTAAGGACATAGTGCTGTTTTACTCTTTCCCTTTGGATGGGGGGGGTCCTTTTTGTCCCCTGGACGTGCCATACAGATCTGTGTCTCCATATTCACTGTATCTGAGCTGGTTACTGCAGCAACAAGGGGGCAGGTGGGAAATTCTCGTTTCCATGGTGACGTGGGGTCATCTTATCTAGCCTAGCATCCTCAGGAAGCTGTGAAGCACATGGCTGCCCTGCCTCTGTTTGTCTGTCAGGTGCATCTTGCTCCTCCGCTTCCCACGGGATCATTACTGATATGTGGCTATTGATATCCGAGCCATGAAATGATACTGCAAGAGCATACTCTGGCATAGGGGCAGCGTTAGACCATGACTCCCATGAAGTTAAGCCGACCGCCTGTTTTATTATTCCACCCTGCAAACAGGGCTGGCATAGTTGCCCTTGGGCGTGCAGTTGCCACGGCCTTTTGTGAAGACTTGCCAGCCACGCGCTAAAGAATACAACTCCCATAGTCCTCAGCCGGCCTTTTTCCGACAGCAAATGCAGTCCAAGAGCTTGCAGACACCTGCCCTTAACAATTCATTAATTGTCCCACACTGCAATCCGTTTTAAAATATTAGGCGATGGACCAACCTCAGTTAAAATCCATCCGCAGAGTGTGTTTTTATTATATCCAGTATATCTTATTCCAGTGCTCATTCCTTAATCCAAATTTTAATGAAATAGGATGTTATTCATTTTCGGAGTTGCTTTCTGCCTCCTTGGCGTCTTTCTCATTTTTTTTTTTTTGGAGAGGATATTAATTTTCAGAACCGTATAAGTGTGAGTCAGAGCCCCATTGACCACTGGCCAGGAGAAAATTGATTAATAGAGGTTAACTATAACATAGAACTATACCTAAGAGCTTACAGTCTGGTTTAAGGAGACAGGGGGATCTTAAAGTAACCGTACATTATTTAAATCAATCACCGTACAATCTGTCTTCTTTCTGTAATTGTGTTTCTTTTTCTTGGTGACCCAGTTTTCTGTACACTATACTGACCATTGCACCAACAGGGACTTTTATGGCATCATATTCTAAATACATAGACATTAATAAAGCTGGTCCTCTATAACAGCTTCCATTCATCTGGGAAGACTTTCCGCAAGAGTTACTGTTGATATTTTTATATTAAAAGCTCACGTGACAACATTAAGTTTCCCATTAACCAGCCAGAAGGCCTCAGAAATCACACATTTACAGTGCTACCACAGCTGCAAGGGATTCCGGGCTAGGCAAATCCGGCCACCGACGATCACCTTAATCCATCTCTCTGTGTAGAGACTGGCGCTGTCCGTGGTGCTGAAATAATGAACAGCTCACTGAGACTGGCAGGGACCAGTCTCTCTGGTGATTTGCTAATACTGCTGGTAACTTTTTCACCATTACAAATGAGAGGCTCCGAATTTACACACCCTAAAGGCCCCTCCGATTTCTCCCAAACATTGGTAGGACATGTAGAACCCATCCAACCCTTTCACTGACAGAAAGAAGCGTTAGAAGAGATTTTGATCAGGGTTACAGGCAATGGTACAATTCAATGTTAAATTAAGGGACAATTGTGAAAGACGTAACAGGGGGGATATGATAGAAACATTTAAATACATAAAGGGAATCAACACAGTAATGGAGGAAAGAATATTTAAAAGAAGAAAAACTACCACAACTAGAGGACATAGTCTGAAATTACAGGGGCAACGATTTAAATGTAATATCAGGAAGTATTACTTTACTGAGAGGGTAGTGGATGTATGGAATAGTCTTCCAGTAGAAGTGGTAGAGGTTAATACAGTGAAGGAGTTTAAGCATGCGTGGGATAGGTATAAGGCTATCCTAGATATAAGATAAGGCCAGGGACTAATGAAAGTATTACTTTACTGAGAGGGTAGTGGATGTATGGAATAGTCTTCCAGTAGAAGTGGTAGAGGTTAATACAGTGAAGGAGTTTAAGCATGCGTGGGATAGGTATAAGGCTATCCTAGTTATAAGATAGGGAACTGAGGACTAATAAAAGTATTTAAAAAATTGGGCAGACTAGATGGACCGAATGGTTCTTATCTGCCGACACAATCTATGTTTCTTTAAAATGCACACTGGCCTCACATGTAAAGGGCTTGAAGTCATAGGAGATGTGCGGCCAACCGCTGGAGGCGCAAGATGAAAATGGATTGGGGAGAGAGACAGGAGAGGGGAGAATGGGAGCTATTCACTAAAAGGTGAGTTAAGGGGAGATGAACATTCCATCTGCCTGACTTAACTCCACATTGTGCAGGGTCCTGGTGAAGCGTGCTGGCCCTGGACAATGCATTGTTATAAAGTGAGAGTATTGATAGCTGTAACTCTGCATTATATATTGACCCGCTGAGCTCTTCTAGCTGGTAAAACTCACCAGGTTTGTCTCAGCGCAATGTTTAGTTCAATCAGTGAGATGAAAAGTTTTTAGCAATTCTTGTTATTTTAGATACAACAGAATGATTTGGAAAAGAGGTAAAGAAAGAAAAGGTGGGGGGAAAAAAAAAACCCTCCTTAAAGGCGAACTTCCACCTAGAGTGTCCCAAAAAATACATGGCATCACGCAGAAAAAGAACTAGATTTGTCTTATCAGTTTTTTCCTTTGTTGTTGTTTTTTTTTTTTGTTTTTTTTAAAATAAATTCTAATAGATGTATTGCTGCTGATATAGCAATGGTTCTTCCTCCCTATTGGAATGACACTGAATTTAGAAGCCCAGCTGGATGGGGATGTTACACTCTCTGTCAGTATTCAGACTAGAATTCTTCTTTTAATTTGTTACACTTGACAAATTTATTTTGGAAAAACAGAAGGATAAGCAGCCTGGATTCAAATTCCGCTAGATGCAAAATAAAAATAATAATAAAAAAACCTAAATAAAAGCAGAGGGGAAAAAAAGAAAGTGTGTGACATGTATTATTATTATTATTATCATTATTTTATTTTTTTAACCAGAAGCCTGGCATGTTGCCCTCAAGTAACAAACACAGAAAAATATAGTTTGGATGCAGATTGGGTCTGCTTCACATTTCCAGAGCCAGGCTGGCTATTTTATTGCCCAGATTCCAGCTTTGTAAAGAAAAAGAAAGAAAAAAAAAAGCGATATATTGACGATGTAATGAGTGGCAGCAGGGTTTGTTAATGCAAGCGTTAACCATCTCTAGATTGCATTTTTTTTTTTTAAATGTACTTAACCAAAAAAACAAAAGAAACAAAAGAAAACAAGCAGAGGGATCATCTCCTCCATAGGGGCTACTCACTGCGCACAGAGAAGGCTGTACTCTACTGTACAATTTCCTTGTTTCTGAATGTTGAATAATTGAGCCTTGTCAGAGAGGTGTGAGTAGCGGCACAATCTGCTGGTGTCAGGCTGATCAGTACTTTGCCGAGGAACTTATAATCACCGGCCCTTTTTATAGAACGATACTGCAAGTCACAGGCCAGGGGCCCTCTGTCACCCTTGTATGCTAAGTTTAAGCAGAAAAGCCAATATCTCACAAAACTATTGCCACTTTTCGTCAACTCCTAAAAAAAAAAAAAAAAGATTTTTTTCTTGGGTCATTTTTACTGCACATTCGGAAATGTTTAATTGGAAAAAGGAAGGGGCGCTTCAATGTTTGAAGGGGCATGGCTGGGCATGCGGCACCGATTAGCATTTAGGGGAAGTTTTGAATGAGGCCAGAGTCGTTTATTTAGACAAATAGTTTACTCGTAGACTGACTACTGTGAGTTTATTGCTACAGAACTCACAACTGGCCTGGATTTTATGGGACCAATTTGGAACTACGGTCTGGCTAGCATGTCTTCTAGCTTTGGTTCTCTATTGGGGGTCTACCCCGTGTGCCCCTATCTGGACCAAAATGGGGTCAGGTCTTGTAGTCGGGTTGCGACAAAACCCACAGATTGGCTGCTCAATGTGGGCGACTCTGGCCTGAAATCGGTCTGAAATGTGGAGTCTGTGATACACTCACACACTGCACATTACTGGGAGTTTAATTGCTGTGGAGTCTGTGATACACTCACACACGCACATTACTGGGAGTTTTATTGCTGTGGAGTCTGCGATACACTCACACACTGCACATTACTGTGAGTTTAATTGCTGTGGAGTCTGCGATATACTCACACACTGCACATTACTGTGAGTTTTGTTGCTGGGGAGTCTGAGATACACTCACACACTGCACATTACTGTGAGTTTTATTGCTGTGGAGTCTGTGATACACTCACAAGCTGCACGTTACTGTGAGTTTTATTGCTGGGGAGTCTGTGATACTCTCACACACTGCACATTACTGTGAGTTTTGTTGCTGGGGAGTCTGAGATACACTCACACACTGCACATTACTGTGAGTTTAATTGCTGTGGAGTCTACGATATACTCACACACTGCACATTACTGTGAGTTTTATTGCTGTGGAGTCTGTGATACACTCACACGCTGCACATTACTGTGAGTTTTATTGCAGTGGAGTCTGTGATACACTCACAAGCTGCACATTACTGTGAGTTTTATTGCAGTGGAGTCTGTGATACAATCACACACTGCACATTACTGTGAGTTTTATTGCTGTGGAGTCTGTGATACTCTCACACACTGCACATTACTGTGAGTTTTATTGCTGTGGAGTCTGTGATACACACACACACTGCACATTACTGGGAGTTTTATTGCGGTGGAGTCTGTGATACACTCACACACTGCACATTACTGTGAGTTTCATTGCTGTGGAGTCTGTAATAAACTCACACACTGCACATTACTGTGAGTTTTATTGCTGTGGAGTCTGTGATACACTCACATACTGCACATTACTGGGAGTTTTATTGCAGTGGAGTCCAGGGCCGGACTGGGAGAAAAATTCGGCCCGGGCATTTTTTGATTACAGCGGCCCACTAAGAAGGGGGCGGGGCAGAGGAGGTGTGTTTTGTCATCACCAATGACAAACACGCTCCCTCTCAAAGTGAGCATATTGGTTCAATGCTCTTCCAGGGCAGACCATGCGCAGAGCTCTGCTGAAGAGCTCTAGCATGAGAAAAAAGCCCTGTATTTGTTCTGCACAGTGCAAGCAAATGTAATAACATGCTTGCACTGTGTTTCCTTGCAACTTGTCTCTGGTGTCTCTATAAATGGATACCAGGAGACAAAAATGCCAGGAAAGAGTATTGAGCATGTGTTTGGAGCCTGCTTGTGGGATTGCGTGTGTGTAGAGTAAGCTGATTGTGGTGTGGTATTGTGTAATAAGGTTCGGTTTTAGTTGTGTTGTGTTTGTGGTGTAATGTGATGCATATGTGGCTAGGGGCTGTAGAGAATGTGTGTATAGGGGATATAGCAAGTGTGTGAATACAGGCTATAGTGTGTGTGTGTGTGTGTGTGAATATATATATAGATGTAGTGTGTGTTTAGGGGTGTAGTATGTGTTTGCTTACAAAGAATCTAGTGTGTGTATATATCCACATATATATATATATATGAGTCTAGTGTGTGTTTGAAGGACCCAGAATGTGTATAGGAGATCTAGTGAGTGTGTGTTTATAACGGTTTCCGAGTGTATATAGGGATCTAGTGTGTGTATGTGTGTAGATGATCCAGAGTTGGGTAAGGGATCTAGTGTGTGTCTGGAATGTAATGTGTTTAGGGGTGCAGTATGTGTGTGAGGGGTGCTGTGTGTATATATATATATGTAAGTATTGTGTATGTCTGTTGTGCAGTGTGTTGGGGGGTTCTGTGTGTATGTGAGGGGTGCAGTATGTGTGTGTGAGGGGGGCGGTGTGTGAGGGGGGGGCGGTGTGTGAGGGGGGCGTGTGTGAGAGTGATGTGTGTGAGTGCGTGAGTGCTGTGTATGATGTGTGAGGGAGTGATGGGTGTGAGAATGCTGGGTGTGATGGGTGTGAGAATGCTGTGTGTGATGGGTGTGAGAGTGCTCTGTGTGAGAATGCTGTGTGTGATGGGTGTGAGTGCTGGGTGTGAGAGTGCTGTGTGTGTGAGAGTGCTCTGTGTGAGAATTCTGTGTGTGATGGGTGAGAGTGCTGGGTGTGAGAGTGCTGTGTGTGTGAGAATGCTGTGTGTGATGGGTGTGAGAGTGCTCTGTGTGAGAATGCTGTGTGTGATGGGTGTGAGTGCTGGGTGTGAGAGTGCTGTGTGTGTGAGAGTGCTGTGTGTGTGAGAGTGCTCTGTGTGAGAATGCTGTGTGTGATGGGTGAGAGTGCTGGGTGTGAGAGTGCTGGGTGTGAGAGTGCTGTGTGTGTGAGAGTGCTGTGTGTGTGAGTGCTGGGTGTGAGAGTGCTGTGTGTGAGTGCTGTGTGTGATGGGTGTGAGAATGCTGTATAAATGTTAGAATGGATTGTGTGTGTGTGTGTGTAGGGGGTGTAAATAAACAAATAAAATAACAGGCATTATGTCCGGGGGTGACATAATGCCTGTTATTTTATTTGTTTATTTACCTACCCCCCCCCCTACACACACACACACACACACACAATCCATTCTAACATTTATACAGCACTCTCACACCCATCACTCACACACAGCACTCTCACACCCATCACTCCTTTCTTACCTTTAGCCTGGGAGGGGGGGACCGGCACGCTGGTACCTGGGACTGGCGGTGGCAATGTTCCCTCGTGGTGAGTGAACTCTCGCGAGATCCGGTCGTTGCTATGGCAATGCTCCGGATCTCGCGAGAGGAACCCGGTGGAGCTGCAAGTTAGAGCTCCGCCGGGTCCTCTTTTCAGTCTCCCTCCCTCTCTCCCCGCCGGCGGCCGGATTTGACAGCATGTGGGCCGGTGAGGGAGATCTTTGATGTCCTCACCGGCCCTTCATGTCAAACAGCGGGGCCGGCGCTCGGATAGTGCCGGCCCTGCATAGACCGGCAGGGGAGATTCTGGAACCCAGAGGCCACTGCTGGGACCTCCCCTGCCAGCCTCGGCCCATGGCCACCGCGGCCCACCGGGCATTTGCCCGGTGTGCCTGATTGGCCAGTCCGGGCCTGGTGGAGTCTGTGATACACTCACACACTGCACATTACTGGGAGTTTTATTGCTGTGGAGTCTGTGATACACTCACACACTGCACATTACTGGGAGTTTTATTGCTGTGGAGTCTGTGATACACCCACATGCTGCACATTACTGGGAGTTTTATTGCTGTGGAGTCTGTGATACACTCACACACTGCACATTACTGGGAGTTTTATTGCTGTGGAGTCTGTGATACACTCACACACTGCACATTACTGGGAGTTTTATTGCTGTGGAGTCTGTGATACACTCACACATACCAACATTTCTGAGCTTCTAGAATACAACACTAAATAGGAAAGAGGAATATTGGGAATTAGGTTTAATAAAGAGATAATTCCTCCATATGCCACTATATAATGTATACGCAAATGTATTTTTGAATGTGGCGTTTACAAGTCTCATATACTAAATCTCTGTACATTTCTTTTGATCTTGTAGGATTATCCAATGTATTTCAGCTCAGTAGTGACCAAGTGGGTAAATAATTCTTCGGATCCCGAACCAATTGATGTAACAATTTCTCCAGTGTAAAACAGGCCAGTCCTATTCCACCTGGCCAAAAATCAGTACACAGAGCCAATCTCCCTGCTGTTTAGCAATTGGTGCTGTCAGGTTGATTAATCAGCTCTAGCTGGGATATCCTTATCTGTTCCGTTACTGGCCCATGAGATTTAGACAGTGCAGTGTCTGACGCAAATAAAACAATCTGATCCATTGGAGAAAAGAACTAAAAAATCCCAAAGACGTGCCTGTCAAATCATTACCTTCTATCATGTGTTATCCATCCCTCAGCCCTTAAAGAACCCAAAATATGGTAAAACTGTTGTGCTACTTGTGTAAGCCTCGCCTCACAGGGAAGTATTAATAAAGTCCTGGGGCAAAGTTCTAGAAGTAGAGAAATCGCCATGGACACCAATGGAATGTTCTTGCTGGTTGCCCCAGAAATGCTCTTCAGTCCTATAATACTGTAAATGATTGAAACATGGCAGTCAATAGGTTATTAAAGGGACACCCCCACCAAAAATTGAAAAGGGTTTTTTTTTTAAATTATTTTGCATTGTTGATTTCAGATATGTCTTTTGTTTTTGTTATGTGAGTTTATTTTATGAAATATTTTACTAAACAAGTGCGACTGGGCGCCGCCATTTTTTTGTTATATATTGTGTTTTTGGGTGTCAACCCCCCAGCACTAGTATGTCACTTTGGGGCTGGGGACACAGGATGCAGCCTATAAGTCAGAATTCTGACCATAGACTTGTATTGAATGGGAGGGTAATGTAACTATTACATCACAAGAGGGTGGAGTTAGGATCCTGATTGATCAGGACAATCTCCTCTCTGTGTTGGAAGCCAGGTCAAAAAGGTTGTACGCAGCCACCTAGTCCTTCACATTATGATACACAGGAGCCAGTAAGAGAGCAGGGGAGTATCTTATGACATCATCATGCAAGCTCTGGCCACAGCTGTAAAGTGAGACTTGCTGGAAGATTATGGAGAATGTTGCATCATGGGTAAAATTCTCAAAATGGATGCTGGAGACAATCAACTCATTTTATTTTAACTTTTATATGCAATTAATTCAAACATAGAGAAGAAAAACCAGTGGCATTTGATTTATATATGTGTTTGTTTTAAATGCACAGGTAATCTAGTTACATCTTATGTAAGTGGTCCAGTCCCTTTAAATGATCTGAAATTATTAATAATTTTTTGGGCCGTTTGGGATCCGTAAGGGCTTCTGTTTTGAACCAGAGAACAACTTAGTGACAGTAGCCTAGAGTAGGCGCTAAATAAGCAAAAATCTGTAACATTTCTTTTACTTTGAGAGCTATCTATAAAGAGCAATTCTAGTCACCAAAGTTGTACTTACTTAACAATTAGCAGCAAGATTACCACACATTGGTTTCCATGGTGTCCGCTCCCATTTTAGAATATACACATTGTAGCTTTTCAGAGAATGTGCCAAAGACAGAAAAACATTTCAGAAATGAATTAAAAAAGGCTAGCAATTTTTTGGTTTTGTTTACCAATTCTTGTATTTTGCATTGTCCGAATTAAAAAAAATTGTAGACAAAATAAGTTGAAAAAAATGGTTTCATGAAAAACCCCTGATATTTTCTACTGTCGCTTTTAAAAAAAAATTTTTTTTTAGAATAATTAACAATGAAAACTTAAAATAAAAGAAAAGAGAGACAATTTGAAATATGAATCCATGCATATAGCTGGTATATATATTACAAATTGCTGGTTATGATGTAGGTTTGTGCTGTGCACTGTTCAATCATGGGTAAATTAGCCACTGGAGTTTTCCATGTAGAAAGATTAATATATTTACCTTTAACTGGTTTCAAACACCTGGATTCTCGACTCGGGCTGCTAACTCGCGATATGGTCTTTGCACTTATTAAATTGCCTGATCCAAAATCATGATAACTTTTTATAATAAAGAATAAATAGGCTAAATATCTGTTTATTGGAGAGGAAAATCCAACTACAAAAAATGGATTATACTGTATTTATTTATTGGTTAAAAATGTAAAATACGATAATTGAATTATCTGTTTTTTTTTTAATTTCTGTTGTAATTTGATTCAAATTTTTTTTTTAATAGAAGCAGGGAAATCTTTAGTTTCCTTTTATTATAGATCATTTTATTGTTCCCCGTCTTATGACGCCTTCGCATACACCCCAATTTTATTTATAACGTTAGTTATAAATTTGCATGTGGCGTATGTCACAATAGATCAGGATTAAATGGCATGTTTTAAAACCTTCAATTACCCGTTTTCTGATTTTAAATGCGCGGAGTTAGTGGGTTTAGGATTTTTTTTTTTTTCCTCTCGTAGCGGTTTGGGGATTCAGTACCACTAGTGGATTTGTGGCAGGATTGACACCTTGGAGATTTATAAAATTCCATTTTGGGGCAAAAGTTCTAAAAGGGAACATTCCATTGGTGACTGGATCACTTTTTTTTAGAACTTATATAAAGAACACATTTGGTTCAGACCATTTTTGGGATGTTAATCTCACTCTTCCTCTTCAGCTACCACATAGGGGGTCTATTCTCAAAAAACTAAACTTAACTGCAAAAAACAGGCCTTACTAGTGGAAATGGAAAGATTTATCCAACTTGCCGATCTTTCCAAGTCAATTATTAAGGCCTGATATTACCCCCCTCCCCCATTCACTATTCTGAGTGAATAGCATTTATCTCTGGTTATTGAATACCATAGGCTGTAATAGAAAAATCTGTGTATAAAGCCAGGGAGAAGTAAGAAGTAGTGTTGAGCGAACCCGAACCGCACTGTTCGGGTTCGTACCGAACATTACGGTTTTTGGACCCCGGACCCGAACACGGACATTTCACTGTATGTTTGTGTTGGAGTTTAGGGTTCGGCGATTACATTGTATGTAATGCTATTGGCTTTCTATAAACCGAAATAGAGTCCCCATTCATAAGAAATTCTTATGAATGGGGACTCTATTTCGGTTTATAGAAAGCCAATAGCATTACATGTATTCCATAACCTGAAAGTCTATAAACCGAACGGTTCTTTGGTACGTAAGGGAGCCCAGGACACATAGTCAGAGACCCCGTTCAGGGTTTTTACATGCCTAGGGTTGCCACCTTTTCTTCAGAAATATACCGGCCTTGCTACTGTCTCCATAGACTTAACATTGGCCAACTGTTTACCGGCCTTCCAGTAAAATACCGGCCAGGTGGCAACCCTATACATGTGCCCTGTGGGACCTAGAAAAACATCGCTAGACCCGTGACATCACTCGAGACATAGCGGAGGGATGTCTGATCCTATTGCATCTTGGAGTTCAAGCTGCTAGTTGACATCATCCTCCCAGCCAAGGCTTCAGATTGTCAGCTGTTATTTTTTTTTAGCGAGTTGCCTTCTGCCTTCTCTCGTCGGATCATCTTTGCTGCCGGCTCTAATTCCGCAATGCGCGGCAGGATCCTTTAGCATGGGAGGGGTTAATGATGGCATCTTCCCTTTGCTGTAAAGTCTGGTTTCCATGGTTACTTCCAGAGACCAGTTTTTGGGGTCTTTGCAGAAGATTTGCAATTTGCCATGCTTAAGAGAATTTAAAAAAAAAAAAAAAAAAAATCTTATTTAAGGGGGGGGGGGGGGGGAATATTTTAAATACATTTATTACATGCTATTTTTCTAATTAGACTGAGTATGCACAACAACATATTATAAATTAGCACCTTGTAATTAGTATATTAAGTATTTAAATGTGACTCTACTAGAGGCAATCGTTTATGGCATACACATCATGAACCAAGTATGGTGAACCTCTAGTTCTCCAACTGCAGGACTACAAGTCCCATCATCCCAGACAGCCACTGATAAGCCAAGTTTGTTGAGCAAGTGTAATTATTATAGTCTGCCTAGTCTACTTTTAGCTCAGGGGTTGGATATTAAAGGGATAACATTTAAAAACCTTTAAATAAATAATATTACAAATATATACTGTTCTAAGCACAACATGTCAGTGAAAGAGGAGGAGCTTAAATCAGGAAGTCGCTGTAACTGCTCTACATTGCGCTACCTGGTCGGCGACCGTGTACTAACACAACATTCTAAAAGTGATGTCACTGAAAAGGGGAGGGGCTTAATTCTGGAAGTCGCTGTGACTGCTCTACATTGCACTACCTGGTCGGCGACCGCGTACTGACACAACATTCTAAAAGTGATGTCACTGAAAAGGGAGGGGCTTAATTCTGGAAGGCTTGGAAAACGTTCGTAGGTTGTAATTGTGAATGACAACCCTCACACTTATTAGTGCATCTGGACCCAGCTATACAGAAGCCTAGAGAGGCCATTTTATTTTTTATTTTTTTAGATTTTTCTGACACGTTTTCTTGTGATGGAAACTTGTAATCTCAAAAAAACAACTTGTTATCTCGAGAAAACATGTCCGAAAAATCTTTAAAATACATTATACATTGTCTCTCTGGGCTTCCGTACCAGATATCATGGTATACATAATTTTAATAACATTTATTTTTTTCCCTTATTATTTTTTTTGCCATTTTTAAGATTAACAAGCTGACGTTTTGCGGAATGATACACTCTGTTTAGGCTAACAAACGTGGTCACGTGTCTGGCTGAGCCTGATGGGAGTTGTGCGGCGGAGGTAGAATCTATGGGGCTATACATTGTCTTTTCACACTTCATTACCAAGATAACTGCCTCTTAGATATCCTGGCAGAGTAAAAATACCAGGAAACCATTTATTTAATCAGTGTTTGCTGCTATAGTAATAGAAACCATTATCCTCAGCCCCATTTTTTTTTTTTTTTAAAAACAGATGTCTCAGTTGAGCTATTAAGGTAGAGGGGACAGATGGCAAGCAATGTACAAAAGGGTGTTAGCAGTTTGTACCCAAAGTGCAATAATAAATATATTGCTGGCTGAGGGCTTTTGAAGCTTTTTTTTTCTTTCTTTTGGACTCAGTTTGGCAGAAATAAAATTAAACATTTTCCAGGCCCTGACAAGTGAGTTTATAAAAGCTAAAATACCTTAAAAATACCTTCCAGGTTGGAAGCTGGTGAGCAGGGTCCCTGGACCTCATGTTTTAGTCTGAATCTGTTTGTCTAATTTTTTCCGTGTCTCCTTTTTTATGCACTTTACCAAAGCGCTGCGTTAAATTGTTGGCGCTATTTAAATAAATGTTACTGCTACTTTTGTACCACGATGGCCACATCCTTTATTAATCATAATATGGAGATTGCAGGCCATTTTTGCTAGTTACAGTCCTGGACTATATCTTTTCGTAAGATGGATTTTTACAGTAATGTCCTATTTTGGGACATAGAAACATAGAATGTGTCGGCAGATAAGAACCATTTGGTCCATCTAGTCTGCCCCATTTTTTTTGAGTACTTTTATTAGTCCCCCGTTCCCGGTCTTATAGCTAGGATAGCCTTGTGTCTATCCCACGCATGCTTAAAATCCTTGACTGTGTTTACCTCTACCACTTCTGCTGGCAGGGGAGGGCTGGCAGCCTTAGGCCTGGGGGGCAAATCCAGTCAAGTGGCCCATTGCACCATCGAATCGCCTCCCCATCCACGGCCATCTTTTCCTTGTTTTATAACGAATATTGCCAGGATTTTCCCCCACAATATGCCAGGATTTGCCATTTAATATGCTAGAATTTTCCCTTACAAAATGCCAGGATTATGCCCCTCAGTATGCCAGGATTATGCCCCTCAATATGCCAGGATTTAGACACCCAATATGCCAGGATTTTCTCCTCAATATGCCAAGATGATGCCCCCTCAATATGCCAGGATTTTCCCCTCAATATGCCAGGATTATGCCCCTCAATATGCCAGGATTATGCCCCTCAATATGACAGGATTATGCCCCTCAATATGCCAGGATTGAGACACCCAATATGCCAGGATTTTCCCCTCAATATGCCAAGATGATGCCCCCTAAATATGCCAGGATTTTCCCCTCAATATGACAGGATTATGCCCCTCAACATGCCAGGATTTAGACACCTAATATCCCAAAATTTGAGCACCCCCCCCTACCCACGTTGCACATCTACGACATGACCCATAACCCACGTTGCACACCAGGACATGCCCCATCACCACATTTACATGCATCCATCACCCCATTACATACACATTTCCAATATTATTTGCCATTAATATTCCCCAGCCAATTTGTCCCATAATATGCCAGTGTTATTCTGCAATTTAATATGACTCAGTAAATTTGCCCAATAATATTCCAAGGTTATCTGCAATTTAATATGCCCCTGCTAATTTGACCAATATGCCAGAGTTAATTGCCATTTAATATTCCCCAGCCATTTTGCCCAATAATATGCCAGTGTTATTTGCCATGTAATATGCCCCAGCCAATTTGCCCAATAATATGCCAGTCTTATTTGCCATGTAATATGCTCCAGCCAATTTGCCCAATAATATGCCAGTCTTATTTGCCATGTAATATGCCCCAGCCAATTTGCCCAATAATATGCCAGTCTTATTTGCCATGTAATATTCCCCAGCCATTTTGCCCAATAATATGCCAGTCTTATTTGCCATGTAATATGCCCCAGCCAATTTGCCCAATAATATGCCAGTGTTATTTGCCATGTAATATTCCCCAGCCAATTTGCCCAATAATATGCCAGTCTTATTTGCCATGTAATATTCCCCAGCCAATTTGCCCAATAATATGCCAGTCTTATTTGCCATGTAATATTCCCCAGCCAATTTGCCCAATAATATGCCAGTGTTATTTGCCATGTAATATTCCCCAGCCAATTTGCCCAATAATATGCCAGTGTTTTTTGCCCCCCCCCCCCCCTTACCTTTTTCCCTGGTGGCTAGTGGAAGGACTTCCCTGGTGGCTAGTGGCAGGAGGACTTCCCTGGTGGCTAGCGGCAGGCAGCATGGTCCCTCCATGCTGCCTGTTCGGCCTCCCGGCGGTTGTGCCGACAGGTCACGTGATCGGCGCGCGTCTGACGTCAGAGCGCTGATCACGTGACTGTCGGCACTTCCGTGTCAGACTGCACAGGGAGCCGAACAGGCAGCACGGAGGTTTCTCTGTGCTGCCTGTTCGGCTCCCCGTGCAGCTTTGCAGGCAGAGCGGAGGTGAGAGGGGATCCCTTCTCACCTCCATCTCTGTCTGCAAGCGCGTTTTTTTTTTTAATAACACTGGCCCAGCGGCCGTGTTTTAAAAACCTTAGGGTGGCCTGGGGGGCAATTGCCACCCTGCCCCCCGGCCCAGCCCACCCCTGTCTGCTGGAAGGCTATTTCATACATCCACTACCCTCTCAGTAATGTAATACTTCCTGATATTACTTTTAAATCGTTGCCCCTCTAATTTAAGACTATGTCCTCTAGTTGTGGTAGTTTTTCTTCTTTTAAATATACTCTCTTCCTTTACAAGGAAGGTCGGACGAATCCCAGGAGCCCTGGCTCCTAACTGTTGTTGAATGCTTTACATAGAACTGTGTAAACCTTACCATTTACCTGGCTCCTTAATGTAACCAGGCTGGCTCCTGAACGGATCCGCTTGACTCCTGACTACAAATATTTCTCAAGTCCTGCGTTACTCCGGTTTGTATGAAATCCTCTAGTTCTTTTGGAAATGAAGTTCTCAGTGCAGCTGAGTTTACTGATCTTATCCCCAGTCCTGATCAATACTTGTTTATCACGCCTGACTTGACTGCGGCTGGTATCAATGGGAAGGTGTTACTCTACTGAAAGCATTGATAATGTCTTTCCTTTATTGTCCAGCTTGGGAAGATTGTATCAGGCCTTTCGTGTTCTGGGGTTTTCTCTGCCGCCCTCCTGTAAGGTTCGTTTCACCACCAACATTTCACCTCATTGGCTAAGAAGCCAAAACTAATTCCAAGAAAAACAGATACACTTCAAACATGCTAGGGATTACTTACTGAACAGTGAACTGACAAGGGGAAAAACTAACATTAGGCATTAGAGGGACAGCGTCACCTATACATTGCTTATCCTATGAACTGAGAAGAAAAAAACATCCAAAATGATCTGTTAATGCAGAGTTACATCTATACACACTGTCACTTTATAACAATCCAGTATACAGGACCAGCTCTGTTCTTCTAGCAGGAGAAACTCACCTGACCCTGCACAATGTATAGAAGAATATATAGAAGAGCTCAGCTGGCCATGGATAATGCAGAGTTACATCTATACACACTGTCACTTTATAACAATCCATTATACAGGACCAGCTCTGTTCTTCTAGCAGGAGAAACTCACCAGACCCTGCACAACGTATAGAAGAATATATAGAAGAGCTCAGCTGGCCATGGATAATGCAGAGTTACATCTTTACACACTGTCACTTTATAACAATGCATTATACAGGGCCAACTCTGTTCTTCTAGCAGGAGAAACTCACCAGGCCCTGCACAATGTATAGAAGAATATATAGAAGAGCTCAGCTGGCCATGGATAATGCAGAGTTACATTACACACTGTCACTTTATAACAATGCATTATACAGGTCCAACTCTGTTCTTCTAGCAGGAGAAACTCACCAGGCCCTGCACAATGTATAGAAGAATATATAGAAGAGCTCAGCTGGCCATGGATAATGCAGAGTTACATCTTTACACACTGTCACTTTATAACAATGCATTATACAGGACTAACTCTGTTCTTCTAGCAGGGGAAACTCACCAGACCCTGCACAATATATAGAAGAATATATAGAAGAGCTCAGCTGGCCATGGATAATGCAGCGTTACATCTTTACACACTGTCTCTTTATAATAATGCATTATACAGGACTAACTCTGTTCTTCTAGCAGGGGAAACTCACCAGACCCTGCACAATATATAGAAGAATATATAGAAGAGCTCAGCTGACCATGGATAATGCAGAGTTACATTACACACTGTCACTTTTATAACAATGCATTATACAGGGCCAACTCTGTTCTTCTAGCAGGAGAAACTCACCAGACCCTGCACAATGTATAGAAGAATATATAGAAGAGCTCAGCTGGCCATGGATAATGCAGAGTTACATCTTTACACACTGTCACTTTATAACAATGCATTATACAAGGCCAACTCTGTTCTTCTAGCAGGAGAAACTCACCAGGCCCTGCACAATATATAGAAGAATATATAGAAGAGCTCAGCTGGCCATGGATAATGCAGAGTTACATCTTTACACACTGTCACTTTATAACAATGCATTATACAGGGCCAACTCTGTTCTTCTAGCTGGAGAAACTCACCAGACCCTGCACAATGTATAGAAGAATATATAGAGGAGCTCAGCTGGCCATGGATAATGCAGAGTTACATCTTTACACACTGTCACTTTATAACAATGCATTATACAGGACCAACTCTGTTCTTCTAGCAGGAGAAACTCACCAGGCCCTGCACAATGTATAGAAGAATATATAGAAGAGCTCAGCTGGCCATGGATAATGCAGAGTTACATCTTTACACACTGTCTCTTTATAATAATGCATTATACAGGACTAACTCTGTTCTTCTAGCAGGGGAAACTCACCAGACCCTGCACAATATATAGAAGAATATATAGAAGAGCTCAGCTGACCATGGATAATGCAGAGTTACATTACACACTGTCACTTTTATAACAATGCATTATACAGGGCCAACTCTGTTCTTCTAACAGGAGAAACTCACCAGGCCCTGCACAATGTATAGAAGAATATATAGAAGAGCTCAGCTGACCATGGATAATGCAGTTACATCTTTACACACTGTCACTTTATAACAATGCATTATACAGGACCAACTCTGTCCTTCTAGCAGGAGAAACTCACCAAACCCTGCACAATATATAGAAGAATATATAGAAGAGCTCAGCTGGCCATGGATAATGCAGAGTTACATTACACACTGTCACTTTATAACAATGCATTATACAGGGCCAACTCTGTTCTTCTAGCAGAAGAAACCCCCCAGGTTTTTCCCTGCACCGTGTATAGTACAGTCAGTGAGATGGCTTGTTCATCTCCATTTAGTGACTGTACTGGCAGCTCTCTTGGTTCCCGTCAGCTGTGAATTGCAGCACAAGGTGTAGTTTGTAGCGGAGAGGTTATCTGTGGTTTGAAACATTAGACAATGTTCTTCCTTCTGTTCATCCATCTCGCAGCCCCCCTGCTGGATACCAATGCATTAATGGCTAAACATCTTGCTAAACCCTGTCGATCTGCCGCAGCCGAATAAATTGGGATTTACTTCCCCCCAGCGAGACACGTGTTGGAGAGGAAGACGAGTGTCTTTGAGTACCGAATTCAAGGGAAGGGGGATGGGGGGGGGGGGGGGGGGGGTCAGCATGTTTCCAGGGACAACTAAGTGTTCCACATGCTGCAGAAAGAGCATGCAAAGTGCAGCCCTGCAGCATGTATGCTGCATATACACAAAGACACAATCCAATGAATGAATGAGTGGAGATCTCATTGGACCTGCTCTGATTAATTCATTGGATTGGGTCTGTGTGTGTACATGCAGTATGCATGCTCTGTCTGCAGCATGTGGAACAGGTATGTGTCCCTGGAAGCAGGAAGATGTTGGCAACTGTGAAGCACTGTGGTGACATATTACTCTATTACTCCCCTGTGTTAGTGGTAATGCCTCTGTTTTGGGGGGCTTAGCACGCTGCTGTCGTAACAGGTGTTGTTTTAGGGTATTCATGTTGTAGAAACATAGAATGTGTCGGCAGATAAGAACCATTCGGTCCATCTAGTCTGCCCAATGTTCTAAATACTTTTATTAGTCCCCCGTTCCCGATCTTGTATCTAGGATAGCATTCTGCCTATCCCACGCATGGGGCAAACGTTTTAAAAGTAATATCAGAAAGTATTACTTTACTGAGAGTGTGGTGGATGCATGGAATAGCCTCCCTGCAGAAGTGTTAGAGGTTAATACATTGAAGGAGTTTAAGCATGCATGGGATAGGTATAAGGCTATCCTAGATATAAGATAAGGCCAGGGACTAATGAAAATATTACATTACTGAGAGGGTAGTGGATGCATGGAATAGTCTTCCAGTAGAAGTGGTAGAGGTTAATACAGTGAAGGAGTTTAAGCATGCATGGGATAGGTATAAGGCTATAATAGATATAAGATAAGGCCAGGGACTAATGAAAGTATTACATTACTGAGAGGGTAGTGGATGTATGGAATAGTCTTCCAGTAGAAGTGGTAGAGGTTAATACAGTGAAGGAGTTTAAGCATGCGTGGGATAGGTATAAGGCTATAATAGATATAAGATAAGGCCAGGGACTAATGAAAGTATTACTGTACTGAGAGGGTAGTGGATGTATGGAATAGTCTTCCAGTAGAAGTGGTAGAGGTTAATACAGTGAAGGAGTTTAAGCATGCATGGGATAGGTATAAGGCTATCCTAGATATAAGATAAGGCCAGGGACTAATGAAAATATTACATTACTGAGAGGGTAGTGGATGCATGGAATAGTCTTCCAGTAGAAGTGGTAGAGGTTAATACAGTGAAGGAGTTTAAGCATGCATGGGATAGGTATAAGGCTATCCTAGATATAAGATAAGGTCAGGGACTAATGAAAGTATTACATTACTGAGAGGGTAGTGGATGCATGGAATAGTCTTCCAGTAGAAGTGGTAGAGGTTAATACAGTGAAGGAGTTTAAGCATGCATGGGATAGGTATAAGGCTATCCTAGATATAAGATAAGGCCAGGGACTAATGAAAATATTACATTACTGAGAGGGTAGTGGATGCATGGAATAGTCTTCCAGTAGAAGTGGTAGAGGTTAATACAGTGAAGGAGTTTAAGCATGCATGGGATAGGTATAAGGCTATCCTAGATATAAGATAAGGCCAGGGACTAATGAAAGTATTACTTTACTGCAGGGCTCGACAAACCCCAGGCGCCAGGTCGCCATGGCGACCAGGAAATGAGACCTGGCGCCTGGGTGAAGTTACCCTCCCTGTCCCCTTGCCGCTGCCATCCGATGTTTTTTTCTTTTTTCGTAGCGCGAGGGGGTAAAGTCTGTGCGTGTCTGAGTGCCGGGTGTCGTCACGTGACATCCTGGCACTCAGCAGGCCGATGAGTGAGGACATGCTGCAGCATGGATGTCCCCCTAAGCTGCAATGAGGTAAAGCAGCAGGGAGGGGGGACACATCAAGAAAAGACTGTGTGAGGTGGGTGTGTGTTTGTATATATGTGTATATGTAAAGTAGGTGTGTGTGAGGTGTTTGTATATATGTGTATATGTAAAGTAGGTGTGTGTGAGGTGTTTGTATATTTGTGTATATGTAAAGTAGGTGTGTGTGAGGTGTTTGTATATATATGTGTATATGTAAAGTAGGTGTGTGTGAGGTGTTTGGATATATGTGTATATGTACAGTAGGTGTGTGTGAGGTGTTTGTATATATATGTGTATATGTAAAGTAGGTGTGTGTGTGAGGTGTTTGGATATATGTGTATATGTAAAGTAGGTGTGTGTGAGGTGTTTGTATATATGTGTATATGTAAAGTAGGTGTGTGTGAGGTGTTTGTATATATGTGTATATGTAAAGTAGGTGTGTGTGAGGTGTTTGTATATATGTGTATATGTAAAGTAGGTGTGTGTGAGGTGTTTGGATATATGTGTATATGTAAAGTAGGTGTGTGTGTGAGGTGTTTGTATATATGTGTATATGTAAAGTAGGTGTGTGTGAGGTGTTTGGATATATGTGTATATGTAAAGTAGGTGTGTGTGAGGTGTTTGGATATATGTGTATATGTAAAGTAGGTGTGTGTGAGGTGTTTGTATATATGTGTATATGTAAAGTAGGTGTGTGTGAGGTGTTTGTATATATGTGTATATGTAAAGTAGGTGTGTGTGAGGTGTTTGGATATATGTGTATATGTAAAGTAGGTGTGTGTGAGGTGTTTGTATATATGGGTATATATAAAGTAGGTGTGTGTGAGGTGTTGGTATATATGTGTATAAGTAAAGCAGGTGTGTGTGTGTGAGGTGTTTGTATATATGTGTATATGTAAAGTAGTTGTGTGTGAGGTGTTTGTATATATGGGTATATGTAAAGTAGTTGTGTGTGAGGTGTTTGTATATATGTGTATATGTAAAGTAGGTGTGTGTGAGGTGTTTGTATATATGTGTATATGTAAAGTAGGTGTGTGTGAGGTGTTTGGATATATGTGTATATGTAAAGTAGGTGTGTGTGAGGTGTTTGGATATATGTGTATATGTAAAGTAGGTGTGTGTGAGGTGTTTGGATATATGTGTATATGTAAAGTAGGTGTGTGTGAGGTGTTTGGATATATGTGTATATGTAAAGTAGGTGTGTGTGAGGTGTTTGTATATATGGGTATATATAAAGTAGGTGTGTGTGAGGTGTTGGTATATATGTGTATATGTAAAGCAGGTGTGTGTGTGTGAGGTGTTTGTATATATGTGTATATGTAAAGTAGTTGTGTGTGAGGTGTTTGTATATATGGGTATATGTAAAGTAGGTGTGTGAGGTGTTTGTATAAATGGGTATATGTAAAGTAGGTGTGTGAGGTGTTTGTATAAATGGGTATATGTAAAGTAGGTGTGTGAGGTGTTTGTATATATATGTGTATATGTAAAGAAGGTGTGTGTGTGTGTGAGGTGTTTGTGTATATATGTGTATATGTAAAGTAGGTGTGTGTGTGTGTGAGGTGTTTGTGTATATATGTGTATATGTAAAGTAGGTGTGTGTGTGTGTGAGGTGTTTGTGTATATATGTGTATATGTAAAGAAGGTGTGTGTGAGGTGTTTGTATATATGTGTATATGTAAAGTAGTTGTGTGTGTGTGTGAGGTGTTTGTGTATATATGTGTATATGTAAAGTAGTTGTGTGTGTGTGTGAGGTGTTTGTGTATATATGTGTATATGTAAAGTAGTTGTGTGTGTGTGTGAGGTGTTTGTATATATGTGTATATGTAAAGTAGTTGTGTGTGAGGTGTTTGTATATATGGGTATATGTAAAGTAGGTGTGTGAGGTGTTTGTATAAATGGGTATATGTAAAGTAGGTGTGTGAGGTGTTTGTATAAATGGGTATATGTAAAGTAGGTGTGTGAGGTGTTTGTATTTATGTGCATATGTAAAGTAGATGTGTGTGAGGTGTTTGGATATATGTGTATATGTAAAGTAGGTGTGTGTGTGTATATATGTGAAGAAGCGTGTGTGTTTATGAATTGCGTGTATGCTTGCGTGATTGTCTGGCTCCTAAATTTTTTGGCTGGCTCCTAAAATCTAATTAGATTTGTCAAGCCCTGCTTTACTGAGAGGGTAGTGGATTTATGGAATAGCCTTCCAGTAGAAGTGGTAGCGGTTAATACAGTGAAGGAGTTTAAGCATGCATGGGATAGGTATAAGGCTATCCTAGATATAAGATAAGGTCAGGGACTAATGAAAGTATTACTTTACTGAGAGGGTAGTGGATGCATGGAATAGCCTTCCATTAGAAGTGGTAGAGGTTAATACAGTGAGGAAGTTTAAGCATACATGGGATAGGTATAAGGCTATCCTAGATATAAGATAAGCCAGGGACTAATGAAAGTATTACTTTACTGAGAGGGTAGTGGATGCATGGAATAGTCTTCCAGTAGAAGTGGTAGAGGTTAATACAGTGAAGGAGTTTAAGCATGCATGGGATAGGTATAAGGCTATCCTAGATATAAGATAAGGTCAGGGACTAATGAAAGTATTACTTTACTGAGAGGGTAGTGGATGCATGGAATAGTCTTCCAGTAGAAGTGGTAGAGGTTAATACAGTGAAGGAGTTTAAGCATGTGTGGGAAAGGCATTTTCTCTTGATTTCCTGGAATGGCATTTTAAAACGTTTTAAAGCAGACTGTGGGCTGCCATGACTATATTTTCATCTGTCCATTCTTAAGAATTAGAATTCTAGCTCTATTCCGATTGGTCTGGAACACGGAGAAGCCAATCAGAACGCAGCTTACCTATATTTTTTTTATATAGTCTGTGTCTCCCTGACACTCTCTCTCTATAGCAGTTCTATTTATAAAAGGCAATACACATTTTAACTTCTCTCCATGTACTTTTCCCCCTTTCCTATAAAAGCCTTTTATTTTTAAAGAATTGCTAAACCTTTAAGAAGTTTAAAAAAAAAAAAAAAAAATGTCCAATCCTTTTAGTGCCCTATCAGGGGCTATGTCAGGGGTAGGCAACTTGCAGGCCCTCCAGAGATTGCAGCACTACATTTCCCATACTCCTCTGCCAGCCTGTTTGCTGAAAGAGCATTATGGGAGATGTAGTTCAACAGCAGCAGTAGTGCCGCAAGTTGCCTACCCCTGGGGTATGTGGATGCTATGAATGAAGTGCTGTTGCTGGACAGGAGGGGGCAAGAGAATTTCGTCCCGGTTCATTGATACTGCTTCTTACTGGGATTTTTGTCATTGTATTAATGTCCCCGCTTTGAATATTCCCCGAGCTTCTTCCCTTTCATCCGTGAAAGTGACCTTCACATATCTGGCAAGGTCGGCTGTCTCCTGACAGGGAAAGAGATGGAAATTACCCCCTGTGTGTGACAGCCGACGTGATTCCGAAAACACCCCGTCTCCCCATTAAGAGCCACTGTCGCTGACGAAGGACGTGTTTTCTAGCTCGCAAAAAGGCAGAGAGGGTGATTGGGTAATTGTGCATGAGATACGGGTCCTGCTCATTTCGGGTGAATAAAGCACAAATTGACGATCCGCTGTTAACATGCGGGCTGCCGGATCGGTGGGATTTCATGGGCCTAGCTACACCCTCCTCCGGGCAGGTCTGCCCAAAATGGAGAGAGCTAGAGAGGAAGGGAATCGACAAGTACATTAACCGGATCAGTTATCGGCTCCAAAGCCGGCTCTAAAGGGATAACAAAAATGAAATTATGTTTAATTGAAATATTGCACTTGATATACCCTTTAAATAGGAAGGATTTAATGAAGGAATATCAGGGAGCGCACATGTTGTTTGGAATCTTCCTGGATGAAGATCTAACCCAAGATTCCAAACATGTCTGCCTCCTGATAGAGCTGCAAGTGGCAGAGAAAGATTAAAACAGGACTTTGTTTCTGTTAAAAAAGGTTTACACTCTTTTATAAATATATTTTTTTTTATTTTTTTGCTATATTTGCCCTTTAACTTATTAAAACCGATATTATTATCAAAATCACGTAGAACCAGTCTAGCACTGAAACTCTGCCTGAGGATGATGGGGGATTATGGCATATCACCCACATGCCCCACCGGACTAGCAGTCAATGACAGTCTACGACTGCAACGGCCTTCGCAGTGAAGCATGGCGACTGCTGATCAGAGAATAAAATGGCGCATGACTTCTTCCAAAACTGAAGTACAGGTGGAAAGACAAAAAGTGTCTCTTTAACAGTTTAAAGGGACGGTATCGCCTAAACATTGTTTTTACTGCGAATGTAAATGATCTATACATTGTGTTAGCAAAACTGCGCAAAAGAAAAAGCCTAAATTAGGAGAAAAATGTGCGTCCGTGGAGACTCCTGCTTATGACATCACCTGAATCCATTTTATGGATAGATCTTATCTACATACACAATATAACCAAAGTTTAAAGTGACAGAATCCCTTTAAGGCCAAAGTAGCCGAGTTTGGGGGCAATTTTTTCGGCTACTTCCCTTCTCAATCACCTGCAATTCTTTCTATCATAAATAAAACCCTACATTTTATTAGCAGCATCGTGCTTTTCTAGATTTCGGGGAAATATTAATCCGATATATTCCTGTATTGTATATAGCGAAGTTTTCGGTGGACAGTTATCTTTGTATTTTTTTTATGTCACCCTCCGCAGGATTAGACACTTTCTCTGGTAGGAAATAATCCAACCTGTTTATTCTGCTTAACGAAAGACCCCATCTTCATTGTCTCCTCCTGAATGGCCATTGGACTGTCACCTGCCACATCCACTCTCATTAATAAAACAGGCAGACTGAGGGGATGGGGAGGGGGTAGAATAAGAGGTAAAAGGGGGGCTGAAGTATCCAGTTATCACAGAATTGTCAGTGAACATCTGACATTAGGAATGTATCATTATTTACATTAAAAGAAGCACTACCCTGTGTCCTATTTAACTATAAATTATAATAAACAATATTTTTTGGAGCTTCAGAGATGTTATAGAGTGGAATGTTGTGAATATGACGTCTGTTTACATCCTGTACAGGATGAAAGCCATAAAGCAAGCTCTTGCCCTTGTTTTATTAGCAAGTGTGAAATTGATAGTGATTTAAAAGCAGGCAACTTCGAAATCCTTTATGCATGTTTCCTTCTATTTTCAACATATATTTCTGGGGGGAAAAATAACTATTTAACTATAACCTGATACTGGGCCTTTTAAAAATTGGTCAGAAGATTTTCAGAAATTTAAATAAAATGATATACTACTTGCTGACACTGCTTGGTGCATTCTGTATATTAGAGATGTGTAGCAAAGGAGTAGGTTGGAAAATACTGAACTGTATACACAACTGTATATTAGAGATGTATAGTAAAGGGTTAGGTAGGAAAACGCTGAACTGTATACACAACTATATATTAGAGATGTATAGCAAAGGAGTATGTTGGAAAATACTGAACTGTATACACAACTATATATTAGAGATGTGTAGTAAAGGATTAGGTTGTAAAACGCTGAACCGTATACACATCTATACATAGTGTTAGCAGAATGCTACAAACTATTAAATTCTTCATTTATGAAAATAGCAACGCAGAGCAACAAATAGACCAAGCGGTATTGTTTGTAGAGATATTGTGATGCTGTCAGAGAGTATGGATATTGTGGGTGGATTGGCTGCTGCATTCAGTATGATGCAGTCCAATTACTTAACTGGATCCTATTTTGTGCCTGAGTTTAAATGTTTATCAGTTTCTGATGGCGATTTGTTACCCTCAGCGTCTCCCATCACAGTTGTTAGATGTTTCAAGGGGGAACACAATCTTATCACACACACAAAATCCATTCAGATAAAGTTTAAAAACAATTTTTTTTCCTTCGAAAGTAAAATGCAAACCTAGTTGTATAAACTCCCCTGCGCGGAGGGAGAAGCGGCATGGAGATACTTGCTGCTTCTCTCCCTGTGCAGCATGACTGTTTTAAAAGCTAGCCAAGGTGTGGCGTTTAAGGGAAGCATCCTTTCCTCTTTCGTATTTTCAATCATTCAAGGAAAGTGGGGTTAATATGGCCGGGACATACAGATGAACGCATATTTTCATCGCTGGTGTCACTTAGCTACTTAATTTTGAAATACCTTCTAATTTCCCTGTCTCATTAATAAAGCCGTATTTGAGTCTGAACAGGGCTTGACAAATCCCAACAACCATGGTTCCTAAATTCCAAACAGCTGGCTCCTACATTTTATGATTATTTTCATAAAACTCGACAATGGGAATTTTTCCTCTTCCTTTTTTTTTTTTTTTAAATAAAACAAGGACAAAGATATATACATTTAAAAAAAACATGCTTTAATGAAATAATACAAATAAAGCACCGTATTGAGCCACTTTGCTACATTTAGATCTATCAGGGGGCGGACATGTTGTTCAGAATCTTGGGTCAGATGACAGAAGATCTGACCCAAGATTCTAAACAACATGTCCGCCCCCTGCTAGCGCTAAACGGAGCAAAGCGGGCTTAATATGGCTCTTAAACAAAATATAGCCTTTCCATGTATTGCGATGTCATTTTGGATCTCATCTGATAATATCACATTTATGGTTCATGGTAGTGAGGTGAAGATAATCCCTCCTAGGTTTTAGGGCTGATTATAGAACAGATAATGGCAGACTGCACACAATAAAAACACAGCATCCCATCCCCATGGAAACGCTCAAAGTTTGAAAAAAAAAATATGATTTCAAATGTTTACACGTAGCTAATTATTTTCAAAGTAGGTGTCAGTCACCTCTAAATATGTCACCAGCCCCCATTGGTCCCCATCGCTGAAATGACAGGGCGAGGAATCCGAAAAACGTTAGGTTACCATGGAAATGCTCAGAGTAAAAAATAAAAAACTAATTCCAAGAAATAGCTAGTTGTTTAGCTCCATTTTACCAGGGCTTGGTCAGCTCAACTGTGTTCATAGGGAAATATGGAGCATGAAACCTAATCTCTATATGATAGCTAACCATGGCACTGCAGGTGTGTGGGAACTACATGCCCCATGATGCTCAGTGAGCCGTACAGCTGACAGAGCATCATGGTATATGTAGTTCCCACATGCCTGCAGTGCTGAGATCATTAGCCTTTAATGCACTATATTGTTCTGCCAGCTGAACTGCAGAAAAGAACCCATTCAGGTCTTTAGCTTCACCCTTTCATCATCATGGGATATGTGGTTCCCAAACATCAGCAGTGCCAAGGTTACCCATTTCTAACATCAAGGGAGATGTGGTTAGCGAACATCAGCAGTGCCACAGTTAGCCATCTCTGGCATAATGGGATATGCAGTTCCCAAACATCAGCATTGCCAAAGTTATTCATCCCTGGCATCGTGGGATATATAGTTCTTAAGCATCAGCAGTCCCAAAGTTAATCATCCCTGGCATTATGGAATATGTAGTTCTTAAGCATCAGTAGTGCCAAGGTTACCCATCTCTGGCATCATAGTATATGCAGTTCCCAAACATCAGCAGTGCCAAGGTTGCCCATCCCAGGCATCATGGGATATGTAGCTCTCAAACATCAGCAGTGCCATGGTTACTCATCCCTGGAATCATGGGATATGTCGTTTTTAAGCATCAGCAGTGCCAAGGTTATTCTGCCCTAGAATCATGGGACATGTAGTTCCCAGACATCAGCAGTGCCAAGGTTACCCATCCCTGGAATCATGGGATATGATTTTTTCTGAGACGTGGAGATATTTCCAGCTGTACAAATCTTCCTCCTGCAGTGAGGACCGAGTAAGGCCACGTGAAGCTTTCTCTGGCTATTCATTCAATATCTCTGGTGTCAGTAATGGGATAGAGACATGAGCCGCTTTCTAGTTTCCCCTGGTGAGCCGATCTGGCGTGCGCAGATGAAAGCTACCCAGCCTATGTATTAAAGCCATTTTCCTGGGGCGAGCTCAGAAAAGATTTGCTAAAGTACATGATCTTTATTATTTTAACACAGTCGTGTACCAATAGGAGACTCGTTACTCTATACTGCGGCCACACAACCTTTTTATACAGGTGCGCTTACTAATAAAATGCATGCTCTTGGGGTAAAATAAAAGGCTACAATGCAGCTGAATCAGAGAGTTTTTCCTACTTATTCCTCTCTCTTCATGGAATAGACACTATAGTATATATATATATATATATTTTTTTTTTTTTTTGTAATATACAGGTTGAGTATTCCTTATCCACAAATCCATGATCCAAATTTGTTTTCCTGGTTTTAGTCACAAGTTGCAAATCCCACACCCAGTATGCAAACTCACATCAGTTTATTCATCTAAACTGTGATATAGCCTTTCCATGCATGCTCAGATACCCCACACCCACTGCAGCAAAAATCTTTAATTATATACACCCCCCCCCCCCCCCCCCCATGCAGAGTGGTTTGGTCTGCTCTCTCACAGAGCAAAGAGGGGAAACTGCCCTGAGAGGACACACTGCTGGGTCCACTAAATCTGATACTTGAGCCCTGTAGTGCCAAAGGTTACTACCATTGCTGCATGACTACCAAGTGTCCTATTTTGGAACCAGGCATTTATGTCCCTTTTTATTGCCCCTAAATGCCCTTCTTATAATACTTCCCAATGTTTGCATCACAGAGCTGCACTACACAACACAACATTAACTTCTATTGACTGCAACTCACATGATGTTAAGCCAGTAACTATGAAGCACTCTGTACATGCGCAAAGCTTGTCAAAGCCCAGGAGCGAGGGAGCCCCGCTGCTGGCTCCTAACAGTCCTGATAGCTTCCTGGCTCCTAAAATAAACTGTCTCCCGACTATCTGTTTGGCTCTTTAAGTATACTCATATGTGTAGAGCCCGGTACATGCAGATTTATTAATCGCGCATGAAGACATTAAAGATCCTAGGCGTTTAAGGGGTGTGATCTATAAAGAAGGTGGGCCAGATAATGCTGGACATTAGGGGTCTTGGACTGGGCACACCGAAGAAGGAAACTGGGAATGTGGGATAGCGGCCCCCCAATCAGACTGTCCTCGGACAAGACACTTCAGTAACATACCTGCCAACATTCCAAGTCCTGGAAAGTAGAGTTGGCGGAGCCAAAATGGGCATGGCCATGTGATGTCACACAAAGTTGCATGAGATTGAGCTCTAGCCTACCCAGGTACAGGCTCAGCGCATGGGGGGTTCCTACAAAAAAAAAAAAATCTTTTTTATTAAAAAGTGGGCGTGGCTTCATTTGATTTCATGCGATTGCGTCATAACCTCGGCTTCCTATGTCAGTGTTACAGCCACAGATCCCCAGACGTATAATTAAATACATAGCTGATCGACTCACCTGTTTTCAAGTAGGAATTTTAACTGTGGAGAAGCCATCAGACCGGAAGCCATCAGACTGCGCAGACTAGTCAGCTCGGGTTGTAGAAGGTTTGGCTGACTCTCCCGGTGAAAGCCTGACGCGTCTACTCAATACAGAGAGAATTGCAGGGAATAGGCCAAAGTAATGGAGTTGGAAAAATTCTCCAATGCAACTACTTTAGCCTTTGAGAGTTTCTCTGTATATATAACATGGGATAAGTGATGGGTACACAGAGGTGTACACAGGGGTGTACCTAAAGTGTTTTGGCACTCTGGGCACAGCACATCTTTGCAACCCCCCTTGTTTTAATATAAATAAATGTAATAATTTAATAATCATGCGTTTCATCTATAATGTTCTCTCACTTCCCATGTCTGTCTCTCCATCCGTAGCCTGTCTTTTCCCCGTCCCATTTTGTCTTTCTCTTCCCCACATCCCCATTTTGTCTGTGGGACAGTATAATTTGCATATTGAATCATAGCCTGTCATTAGCAAGAGACACTTGCAGTTCCGCACACTGTATAGTGTATTCTCTCCATTCACAGTGTATATAATGTTTTGGTATGGGTGGTGGGGGTGGGGGGGTCTAAATGATGCTCTAAGGCTGTTGTTTATTTGCTGAATTTCCTGGCAGAAAGTTGCTAGGCTATCAGAGACCCCCTCATTTTGGGGGGGGGGGGGCACTGGATCCGTTTCCCAGTTACCCTCTTCGTTTCACCTATGAGAAGCGTTTGTGGAAGAGACAGTTTGATCAACAGACAAAAATAGAAAATAGTGGGAGAGAGTCAGAGCCAGGCCATCTGCCTGAATCCTGCCGGCAGCAAGCGGTTAACCCCTCCGCTGCCGTGGAATCCCAAATTAACCCCTCCACTGCCAGGCAATCCAAGATTAACCCCTCCACTGCCAGGCAACCTGAGATTAACCTCTCAGCTGCCAGACAATCCCAGATTAACCCCTCAGCCGCCAGGCAACCGAGATTAACCCCTCCACTTCCAGGCAACCCGAGATTAACCCCTCCACTGTCAGACAACCGAGATTAACCCCTCTGCTGCCAGGGATCTGAGATTAACCCCTCCAATGCCAGGGAACTGGGATTAACCCCTCCGCTGCCAGGGATCCGAATTAACCCCTCCACTGCCAGGGATTTAAGATTAACCTCTCCATTGCCAGGGAACTGGAATTAACCTCTCCGAGGCCAGGGATCCGAGATTAACCCATCCACTGCCAGGGAACCGGGATTAACCCCTTGCTGCCAGGGATCCAAGATGATATAATGATGCAATGCTATGGGGCTGGTATAATGGTGTGATGCTGTGCGGCTGTTTATAATGATGGGATGTTATGGGGCTGGTATAATGATGTGTTGTTATGGGGCTGGTATAATGATGGGATGTTATGGGGCTGGTATAATGATGGGATGTTATGGGGCTGGTATTATGATAGGATGTTATGGGGCTGGTATAATGATGTGATGTTATGGGGCTTGTATACTGGTGCGATGCTATTGGCTGGTATAATGATGGGATGTCATGGGGCTGGTATAATGATGTGATGTTATGGGGCTGGTATAATGATGCGATGTTATGGGGCTGGTATAATGATGTGATGTTATGGGGCTGGTATAATGATGCGATGTTATCGGGCTGGTATAATGATGTGTTGTTATGGGGCTGGTATAATGATGGGATGTTATGGGGCTGGTATAATGATGTGATGTTATGGGGTTGGTATAATGATGTGTTGTTATGGGGTTGGTATAATGATGTGATGTTATGGGGCTGGTATACTGGTGCGATGCTATGGGCTGGTATAATGATGTGATGTTATGGGGCTGGTATACTGGTGCGATGCTATGGGCTGGTATAATGATGGGATGTTATGGGGTTGGTATAATGATGTGTTGTTATGGGGTTGGTATAATGATGTGATGTTATGGGGCTGGTATAATGATGTGATGTTATGGGGCTGGTATACTGGTGCGATGCTATGGGCTGGTATAATGATGTGATGTTATGGGGCTGGTATAATGATGTGATGTTATGGGGCTGGTATAATGATGTGATGTTATGGGGCTGGTATACTGGTGCAATGGTTTTTATTGTCATTTTGGCCCTGGCCCTCCAGCGTCCTTAGGGTTATTGCAGCCAATGTATAAAGAGACCAATAACAGTGTTGGATGTGTAAAACATGTGCAATCATTAATAAATATAATATCCCGACATGTTTAGGAAATGACGCCCCCTAGAGTCTATTTATAGTTTAACGCTTGCAATTCTACCTGAACAATATATAGCGGTTTTAGCTTTTTCTTTGCTCTTTTCTCATTTTTTTTCCTCTTTACGGTAAAAATATTAGAAACGCATTTCCTTGAGAGAACAGATATCTGATTAAACACTTTGCGCGTCAGGCGGGTCTCTTTCTGTCCGGGGAAAGAGTTACCAAGTCCTCGATTTGATCCAATTTGAGATGTGACTTCCTGCTGGAGGAGCTATTTCAGGTTTTTGCTCTTCTAATCTCTGTACGTAGGGTCCCCGCACCTGCTCCCCCCCCCGACGTGCACAAGTTTTTGGTCTGAAATAGTAACGAGTTTATGGTGAAGATCTCTTTGCTCTGTGCTTTGTTTTTGTAGCTTTAAAAAAAATAATAATTTCAAACAACTTTTTTGTGAGATACTGTGCCAGTATTACGATGACCAGGGATGACCTACAAGCACCCATGTGAGGGTCCAGTCATGACATCACATCACTGCCATTTATGTAGGCAAATTTTCACCACCAGTGTCAAGCAGTGGTGTATATTGGTTTTGTGCTGCCCTAGGCAGACAAAATTCGGGTACCCCCCCTACCCACTTTGCACACCTACCACATGCCCCATCACCCCATTACATGCCCCCATCACCCACATTGCATACATGCTAAATGCCCCATCGCCCCCATTACATGACCCCATCACCCACATTGCACACACACTACAGGCCCCATCGCCCCCATTACATGCCACCATCACCCTCATTACATACCCCCACCACGTCCATTACATGCCCCCATCACCCACATTAATTGGGAGGAGCTAAAGCTTGCTGAACGGTGGGGGAGGGAGCGAAAATGTTTGACGCACCAGAAGTGTGCTTTAACACCCTCCGGCAAAGTGCCGCCCTCTGGCAAAGTGCCGCCCTAGGTGAGTGCCTTGTTTGCCTTGTGGAAGATACACTACTGTTGTCAGGTCCCCTAGGTGCCCAAAGATGGGTGTGTAGCGGCAGGCTTACAATATTTGGCACAATTTGGTTTAAGAGCAGTGCTAAGTCTATAGAAGCAATAGCATGGCGGGTATAGATCAACCGAGGAGCTTCCCTGTTAGATTGTATCCACGGATGTGTCCCTTACAAAATCTTTAGCTCACTTGTTGCAATACAGAGGAAAAATGAGTCTCCGAATGGTTTTGCTCATAAAGGGAGCCAACACCTCAACATCTGAGTGAGATCAGCTATTGCCCCACTAAAATTGGCGTTTGGTTGGAACGTCCACATGTGTCAGACTATATGCCTGGTCACTTGTTCTGAAGCTTTGGTCGATTTGGCAAAAAAAAAGGAGCAGTATAAGAGAGATCTGGAGCTGGCAGCTCCATTGGCAAAGCTGGAGACATTGGTGGGACAGTGGCCCTTTGGGGGATAAAGCAGGGTGGTCCCGTGTGATTGACTGGGTAGAAGGACAGCAGAAGTCGGAGATATAGATATCTTAAAATGGATAAGGCTTTCCCTACAAAGGGCGTAATTGACTTTGGTGTGGATTTGGCTAGTGGCTCTGGGTCCATCAACCAGATCTAGGGCTGTATATTAACGTCTGGGTGATTGGAGTGATGGGTTAGCTGCCCCCACCACCTGCCTTGCTCATTCCCTTCAATTCTTTCCCAACCAATTTCCTCCTACCCCCCACTCCTGATCCAAGCTCATCCCAGCCGGGGCGGCCCTGCCCTCCTCCAGCCCCTCATCACACAATACAATCATGCATCTTTTCTCCTCCACATCTTCTCCAGGTCACCGGCCCAGATTGCCTTTTTTTTTTTTCTTCTCCTCCAACCTGTAAGTCAACGTTCCAAGGTTATTCTCGAATTTCCTGCCATTCGAGGACGGGATGTTTCTCGGTTTGACATATTAAAGCTTTGGAAGCCGCCCAACTCTGTGTCAAATCAGTCTGCACATCTGTTAGCGAGGGGCTTGATCCTGTAAGTGGAGAGATATGTGCAGCAGTGGCTGTTATTCTGGCTCCGGTATCTCCCGCCTGGTGTGAGGAGATTCTCATCCCGCGCACGCCGTAAACAGGATCGTAACGGAATGATTTCCGCTAATCCAGATGTTAAGGCCGCTGGCTGAGTTTTTTTTTTTTCTTCTTATAATTTATCCGGGAAGTGGCGGGGTGGAGAACACAACAAGGGGATCTCTGGGGTGATTCCTCAAGGACTTTTCTTAAAGGGATTCACCTTAAAAAGGATTTGTACTGTGCATGCAGAGAATTAGAGAACAAAATAAAAACTGACCTATGCATTGTGTTAGTATGATTGCGAATGTATAGATCAAAGGAGCCGTTCCACTTTTTTGTTTTTCAAACATTTCCAAATACTTGTATCAGTGTGTACTCTTGCATGGGTGTCAAATGGCCTAAGTCTGGATTTTAAACAACTTTGTCTTTTCCTGTGTAGTGTCCAGTAACACCTCTAGTTGTGAATTCCTGCCGGGATCACGTATTTTGTCACTCAAGCTCCCTCATCCTCTGTGTGCCTGCCCATACCTGACGTAATCACATGCACGCAAAGTGCAGAGTAGGAGACTACAGGGTCCTGAACTACTCCAACCCACCAGACTGTTTAACGTGCAGGGGAGATCTTAACTCCTTGCTGACACTGCTGACACTTAGAAGGAATATCTGAGCTCCCTTCCCTACAGTGCCGACATCTTCCCTGCTCAGCGCCTGCTGCCATGTCCACTCCCTGTGAGTTATACTGGTGTGGATGCATGCAGCCACCCAACATTGCAAGGGTTAAGCAGACCGTCCGCAGTACTAGTCTCCCAGTTGCTGTATGCACAGTGCCTGCAGCCAACCCCACATTGCAGAGGTTAACATCACCTGTCCCTACCTTAGACTCCCATTGCTTAGACCTATCCATCTTATCTACATAGATAAAGCTAAGTATTGTTTGGGCCATCAAAACACACAGGGACAAGCTTAAAGTCCAGCAGTGTAGGGGTTAAAGAAAATCTAGGTCTCTTTATTGTCTATCCCCTTATTTTAAAAAGTTAATACATTTGTTTTTTTTTTTTTTAAAACAACAACATTTTCATCCACGTCCTATACATACCAGCAGTCCTGGTTTTATCAGGACAGTCCCATCAGACATCTGACTGTACCAGCATGGCTTTTAGTAATGTGCATTGGACAGAATCTAGGAGAGAATCTAAGAACCCCAGTATTCCATACCTGCCAACAGTACCTATTTTCGGAGACAACCCCCCGCTGTTCCACCTCTGTCCAGCTTTTTGGACCCCAGCCAGCACCCACAGTCGTTCTTCCACTCCCTGGTGTCCTGTAGTCGGCAGCTGACGTCTGTATGTTGCCTAGAGTCACGCTACGTGGAATTGGTCCTTCAGGAGGAAAATGCGTTATATTCTCCACTATAGATGTCTCCTGGTTATGACATCACCATATGGCTTGATATGCAAATTATACATGTCCGAAAGATACTAGATTATTTGCATATAAAGCTGCAAGCGATGTCAGGTGACGCTATCTTAAACACATTTTTGTCTTAAAATGTCCGCTCAAATATTTTACGTTCACACTGTACGTAATGTACGTAAAGGTCCCTTTATCGTGTGCGTCAAGGCCCGGGAACTGAAGGGTGAAGGGTTTCCGACTGACCCACATTTCTTTCCTCGGTATCGCCTCCCAATTTCTCAAGCTCCAAAGCGGAGACAGGAACTTGATAAATCCAAGCGATTATAGACAAGCCTGTGCTCGCTAAGCCTGCGCCAGACTGTCGCCCAGCAGGTAACATATGGCACTGCGAGAAATGAATCGAATGGAGCTGCGCCCCCCTAGGAGGAACAGGACATGTTTCCGAGCGAGAGGCCGGACTTGATGGAGAGCTCTGGCACTTTGCAGAATTAGATTGCGGAAATTAATACATTACTCCGAGCATTAAATTACCTGCCGTCAGAAATCTCAATTAGCTCCGATCTGCTACTTTCCCTCTAAATTGTGGATAAGTGTTTGGTGGAAACAGAGATACTAAGAGCACCTCGGGGTAGATGGCAGGAATTATATGGCGCAACCTTCCAGGAAGACGTGGCTCCCTCCTTCTCCCCTCGCGGATTTAGATTCTTTGAAATCCGCTTCCATTAATCAAAACGTTGCTTGAGTATTTAAAGGAAAACTGTAGCCAAAAAATAAACATATTTTTAAATAGAACGATTGTGTCAGGTGTAGTGTTGAGCGAATCCGATCCGCACTGTTTGGGTTCGTACCGAACATTACGGTATTCGGACCCCGGACCCGAACATGGACATTCCACTGTATGTTCGGGGTTCGGCTATAAACCGAAAGTCTATAAACCGAAAGACATTCGGTTTATAGACTTTCGGTTTAAAGAATTGCAATAGCATTACATGTATTCCATGAACCGAAAGTCTATAAGCCGAATGTCTTTCGGTTTATAGATTTTCGGTTTATAGAATACATGTAATGCTATTGCTATTCTATAAACCGAAAGTCTATAAACCGAATGTCGTTCGGTTTATAGACTTTCGGCTTATGCAATACATGTAATACTATTGGCTTTCTATAAACCGAAATAGAGTCCCCATTCATACGAATAGGTCAATTGACCTATTCAAATAAATGTGGGCACTCACCCACATTTTACTTCATTTTTCAGCCCTCTAGCCCTTTCCAGGACTTTTTTAGAGGCATTTATTTAAGTGGCCAAAGGTTCGGGAACCCATTGACTTCAATGGGGTTCGGGGTCAAGTTCGACCTCAAACCCGGACTTTTTTCCGAAGTTCGGCCGAACCAGCCGAACCCGAACATTCAGGTGTCCGCTCAACTCTAGTCAGGTGTAGATATTGTAAATATATTTATTTATTTTAGAAAGTGTTTTATCGGGAAGAATACATTGAGATTTCTCTCATTTTCAAGCATGTCCTGGGCACCCAGTCCAGAACATCTAACAGCAAATCTAAAAAAAATTATATGTTATTAGCATTATTGGTACACAAAAAAAAGAGAAAACAATAAACATGTATGGTATATATAGGAGCTAATGACAGGTACGTTCTGTTTTTAGAAGTCCAAGACACTCATTTTCAGGGGCTAGAGGATGATTTGGTGGAATCTGGGAGGCTTATTCCACATATGAGGAGCTCTGACCTAGCTCCCAACTAGCCCCGCAGAACACGAAGGGTGGGCGTGGCTTAGAAACCCGTTCTCCTACGGTGTCCCAGAGAATCGGGGCACCAGAGGAGGAAGTCAGGGCTATAAACCAGGGCAGTGATGGGTTTTCTTAGAGAAGGTTTTCGCAGAGAAGAGTACGCAGATTTTTCTCTGTATGTGTGATGTCACAGGCATGCACGTTAAGTCATCACTGTTTCATGCTGGAGGTTATGTCGTATATTCAGATTCCCCAGGGTAAGGATGTCTTAACAGCTGGACCCTGGGAGGTTTTAACATTTTTAATTCAAAATATTTAGCATTCCATATGTTCTTTTTTTTTTTTTTAAGCGGATCAAATTAAAGAGTTTAGATGCCTTGGGTGACCCCCCCGATGGCCACACCAAATCCAGTTATTCGTAGGATCCATCGGGAAGTCATGAAATGTTAAGCTCCCCAGTAAGACATAATTGGTAATTGCTGGAGAAGCTTTCTCTCTTGTCGGGATTAATATAAACAGAACTATCTCAGCCAGGCGACCATTAAACGCCTGGTTCATCCGAACAGACGGGACTGATCTGAAGGACCCATTTTTACTGGCATGTTCTCTGCCAGGCGCGTTTCGCGGTATTCCTGGTTATTTCTGGAATTCCTCAAATCCCCGAACAGAGGACAATTCCTGGGATTCCCTATGTAGCTCACAGTTAATTGAGTCTTCTGTATCAGCTTGTAGTCACACGGACTCAGGGGGGGGGGGGGGCACCGAGGGTCACCCACAGCTGGACGCAGATGTCTATAAGTGGAGAGACCCATTGCTTTTATTATCTGCTGTATTCATTTCTCGTAGAGTTCTAGCGCTACCAGAAAAACGCAAATTTGCCCTTAAAGGGACACTAAACGTTATATTTCACTTGTGCTTCTAATATAGAAACACAAGTGAAAAAGTTAGTTGTCCCTAGTATGAGGATGAACTTTTGATAGTACCCGCCAGTTTATCCTCTGACCGACAGCGGCCATGTTTCCATAGGAATCAGGCAGCCGTCTGGTCGGCGACTGTCTCTGTCTGCTAGATCAGAGAAAGACCCTCGTTTTTGCATGGGATCAGCAGGGTGGAAAAACGAGGGTCTCTCTCCGTGCTAGCAGCGAGAGACCCTCGCATTCAGCTGTCAGAGCGGGGCGAGGCTGTGCCCGTGCTGACGTTTTTCAGTGCGCGACAACCAGGAACTGCTGTGTCTCGCTGGTGAGACACAGCAGATAGTAAACCCGCGTGTATCTATTAAGATAAACGTCTTGTTTACTTAAATGTCCCGGGACCTGTTTTGTTTCAAAACATGGTTTAATGTTCCTTAAAAAGTGAAAACTTGGATTTAGTGCATTCTGTGCACCTGCCTCAGCCCTTTCCTTCATTTTAAAGAAACAGAGTACCTCCAGGATAAAACAAACAAACAAAGAACAAAAAAACTAAGTAAAACCTTAACGTTGGAATGTTTTTTGTTCACCTGTGGCTTGATTTGCAAACACACTCATTTTCCATGGGGAAATGTGTCATTTGCATACCAAGCCACAAGGTGATGTCATCAGCAGAAGACTCCACAAACATATTCCTTTATTAATTTACACTTTTGCACCCCTCCCAACTGTCCCCCATTGCAAATCCGCTCACAAAAGCTATAGATAATTTTGAATTTTTTTTTTTTATTCTCTACATTCAAAGTATGAGCAACGAGTGACAGACGCCCCTTTAATAAGAAATAGGTATTTAAACAAAACAAAAAGAATAATTCGTTCGTTAGCCAGCAGTGGTTGAGTAACAGATTCTGCGGCACGGCCCTGTGTCTTGTGTCTGACAATGAAATGTCAGGTATGAATCCTGCACCTTTGTGGTCACTTGACCAATCGGATGATGTGATCAGATTGCGCCCAAGTACTTGGGAAACTCATTAACCTTAACAATTTGAGAGCTACAGGGATGCGCACACTTAAATTGGACTAAAAGAGACACTTTTGGCTCATGTTTTTGTCTCAGACTATGACATGCCATTTACTTTCCAAAATATACAAAGCTGAGCCTGAGGATTCAGTTCAACACTTCAATATTACCAGCAAAACAAAAATATTCTGATTGTGAACTGACGAGCGAGCTCTCAGAATTCCACTGTGCAGGGGAGGGGGAATGATGCACTGTGCCCACTCTGCATTAGGAAAAACTGATCGGTAGTGTAACGGAAACCTCTTTTTCCATTTAAATATACATATAAAAAAAAAGCGAAACACCGATTTAAAAATGTATTTCAAGTACTAGGTTAAAAAAGAACATTTTTTTTCATGACAATGGCTGCGTCTGTTCTAAAACAAAGACTTTAAAATCGGATGTTAGCTGTGATGATGGGGAATATTAAGTTCTATGCTAAAGTGACCGGCTAATTTAGTTATAAAAAGCCTCTTCAAAACCAGAGGCTTTAAAAAGTAAGCATTCGCTGAGGTTTTTTTTATTAATAAACAAAGTTTTGTTTTTAATTTTCTGGATTTCTTTGTCAACGATATAATATGTTAGTATCTCTTTAAATCCACTTCCGAATTAACGAATTATTGTAAATTCTCTCTGTAATCTACCGGTATTTAAGGACGTGCTAAATCACAGTGACAACCTGTGCGTCACTACAATGCCGTGTACATTTTGTGCCCTAGACAACGGTTTATCTTTTTCCTGCTTCCTGAGCTTTCATTTCTCTGAATAACCCTGCCTAAGGTAACACAATCCTCAGATACTGGCACACTGTGTGTAGACACTGAGCATGTATCAGTTTTGTTTCATTTAGTCACTTCCTCCGCTGCTCTGTTGGTGGAATAGAATGCACTGTGAGGAACCTAAGTGACCTTGCTCTTGTACATAGTTGGATCTCTTAACAGTGCAACACATCATTTGATGACATCAATAGTGAAACAGGATATACCATTAGTTTGAATGGCATTATTCTCACTGGTTCCTGCACTAAAAAAAAAATTGACTCTTACTCAGCTAGTGTGGGCAGTCCTGGTTTCTTGTAAACTGCTGTGATTTCACAATCTCTTCTAGCTGTAAGTATTTTATATTTTAAGTAATGCAAAATGTAACATATGCATTGTATAGTACTTTGAATGTACTTTAATAGGCATTCAAATTTGAAAGATGCATTTTGGGCACCAGACGGTCCCTTTAAATGTGTTTGGAATATACCTTAATAAAGAGCAAGTGGTATTTTAGCGAATGCCTCAGTCAGGGAAGGAGACGTGTTACAGACAATCAGTTTTACAAGAACCTGCAGATTGGCCTTTAATGTTCTAAATGATATTTATCAGCATTGCCTATTTTTATTCTGAGAAACATCCGAATATTTAAAAAGGACAAAAAACCCCCAGACACAGACGCCTCATACGTGAAGAGCAGAGTTAATATAAAGTGTCAGGCGAAGGTTGAAGACACTCCCGAAAATGAGGTTTTTATGTTTATTTTTTGCACAGTATAACTTTATTGGAAAAAAAATAACACAACCAAAAAACGCGTATTACAAAGTACAAAACAACACAATGTTCGTGTATGGAGAGAATAAAAGATTATCTAGCAGAATTCCATATAGATGGAAAATAGAAACATAGGGGGTCATGTACTAATCAAGTGCAGTGGGGGGAAAAAGTAAGGAGCAATTTGCGAATATTTTTAACATTTTGCGTTTTTGTTCTCGTTTTTTTTCGTGTGCATTTTTCCGGTTGCGCTATTATATTGCAAATTTTTTATATTCGCAAATATTTGAGTGTTAAATGTTTAAGAGCAAAGAGCAAAGATAGCTTTGCAAAGAAAATATATTTGTTTTTGTTTTTTTAGTACATGCCCTTCATAGATACTTAAAATGCGTCGGCAGGTAAGAGCCATTCGGTCCATTTAGTCTGTCTAATTTCCTAAATACTTTTATTAGTGCCTGGCCTCATCTTAAATCTAGGATAGTCTTATACCTATCCCATGCATGCTTCAACTCCTTCACTGTATTAACCTCTACCACTTCTACTGGAAGGCTATCCCATGCCCCCACCACCCTCTCAGTAAAGTAATACTTTCATTAGTCCCTGAACTTATCTTATATCTAGGATAGCCTTGTGTCTATCCCACGCATGCTTAAACTCCTTCACTGTATTAACCTCTACCGCTTCTACTGGAAGACTATTCCATACATCCACTACCCTCTCAGTAAAGTAATACTTTCATTAGTCCCTGGCCTCATCTTAAATCTAGGATAGCCTTATACCTATCCAATGCATGATTAAACTCCTTCACTGTATTAACCTCTACCACTTCTACTGGAAGACTATTCCATACATCCACTACCCTCTCAGTAAAGTTATACTTTCATTAGTCCCTGGCCTTATCTTATATCTAGGATAGCCTTATACCTATCCCACGCATGCTTAAACTCCTTCACTGTATTAACCTCTACCACTTCTACTGATAGACTATTCCATGCACCCACTACCCTCTTAGTACAGTAATACTTTCATTAGTCCCTGAGCTTATCTTATATCTAGGATAGCCTTATACCTATCCCACGCATGCTTAAACTCCTTCACTGTATTAACCTCTACCACTTCTACTGGAAGACTATTCCATACATCCACTACCCTCTCAGTAAAGTAATACTTTCATTAGTCCCTGGCCTCATCTTAAATCTAGGATAGCCTTATACCTATCCAATGCATGATTAAACTCCTTCACTGTATTAACCTCTACCACTTCTACTGGAAGACTATTCCATACATCCACTACCCTCTCAGTAAAGTTATACTTTCATTAGTCCCTGGCCTTATCTTATATCTAGGATAGCCTTATACCTATCCCACGCATGCTTAAACTCCTTCACTGTATTAACCTCTACCACTTCTACTGATAGACTATTCCATGCACCCACTACCCTCTTAGTACAGTAATACTTTCATTAGTCCCTGAGCTTATCTTATATCTAGGATAGCCTTATACCTATCCCACGCATGCTTAAACTCCTTCACTGTATTAACCTCTACCACTTCTACTGGAAGACTATTCCATACATCCACTACCCTCTCAGTAAAGTAATACTTTTATTAGTCCCTGGCCTTATCTTATATCTAGGATAGCCTTATACCTATCCCATGCATGCTTAAACTCCTTCACTGTATTAACCTCTACCACTTCTACTGGAAGACTATTCCATACATCCACTACCCTCTCAGTAAAGTAATACTTCCATTAGTCCCTGACCTTATCTTATATCTAGGATAGCCTTATACCTATCCCACGCATGCTTAAACTCCTTCTTAGAGGCATATATTAAGGATTTTATTGAAAGATTAAATTGACAAGGGAGTTGCAAACTTAAGGCCAAAGTAGCCGAGCTTGAAAAATTCGCATCAAGGGCCCTGATTTTGCAGTTCCCTTTTTAATTCCCGGCCCTTTCCTCTTTCACGGGTGAAGCCCTAGGAGAATTGCATGCTGATGAGGTCACTTCTGACCACACAATTCATCTGCAAGAGAACAATGTGTCATCTGCATATCAAGCTACAAGGTGATGTCACAAACAGGAGACACCAGAGATGGAGGGCGCTTAGCGCCAGTGCTGCCCATGGATAGTAAAAAAAAAAAGTGTCAGGCGCAGGTCCAGCTAAAGGTGCAAACACTGTAGTAGATCAGATTTCAACAATTGCACCATTTTATTGTTTTCCTGACAATACCCAGCAATATAAGTGATATAATAATAATAAGATGTACTGCTCCCCAGGGGATGTGGGGAGATTACTGTGAGATGGTTAGATGGGGGTCAGTTAATTAAGTCCCCTTCATACCAAATTCACACGGTAACTCAGAAGTGACCCCCTCGGGAACGTACACATTGTTTTTTTTAATAATAAATCACTGTATATTTCCGAGACACACTTCTCTCAGAGACTTCTTGCTCTTCCTTATAGAAACCGAGATATACCCCGAACCAGGTCATGTCACCAGGCACACCCACCGACTGTCCCGATTCAAGCCGGACAGTCCTAATTAAACCACCCCTTGTCCCAACTTCGCCCTCTGGTGTTTCAGTTCTCTGGGGCACCTGATATGAAGGAATTCTGCGGTTGACCAGATTCACGCGCATGTACAGTTTGGTTATTGATCTAGGGATGGGACATTTTTGGGGCCAGATAATATGGCCATGCTATTGCATGCCTAGCTGATCCACTGGTAATGTACACGTGGTTATCAGAAAGAGTCGTGTGAGCCCGACTGCATTTCCTGCAGTCACCTTGCAGCACTGGACATTATTGGGATTTATTTATAAAAGAAAAATTGCCGGTAATTGAGAAGGGAACTGCTAATTCTCCCATTCAGCTCTTCTTAAAACTGTTGCACAAAATGAATGGCTGTAATACCCAACAGCGCCTCCACAAAATGGAAAGGCTACAAAGCACACTGCACCTAGGAATTTTGTAAAACAACATTTTGTGAGAGTTTTTAATCTGACATTTTCCCAGGTCCTGGGCGTACTGATTTGGCACACAGAGGGTTAGCGGAACAAACCACAGAGAAACCAGACGGTAAAGACGGCCTGATCGGCCGCCATCTCTGATTCTCAGCGGGACAGACCTGAAAATGTCATCGCGGCTCCCTGCAAGGATGCTGTTTATGCCTGTCCCTCCGGCTAAGCCAGTAAACATGGCCTTTGGAGCTTAATTAACAGGGGCCCAGTGCAAATGTAGAGAATATAAAAACAATGAAAACCAATCTATACATTGTGTTAGCAAAACTGCACTCAAATGCGAAAAAAAATACATGTTTCAAATGTGTCTGCAGTGCTTATGACATCACCTTGCGGCTTGATATGCAAATTACTCATTTCCCATGGAAAGTTGGTTCATTTGCATACCAAGCCACAGGTGATGTCATAAGCAGGAGACTCATATGCTTAATTTAGGCATTTGCTTGCTACTTTTCTGATCATTTTTTATTCTGTACAGTCACGGTATTAGCAGTGTTTAGGTGACAAGGTCCCTTTAATCGCCATGCCAGGCTCCCTTCACGCGCGGCTTGATCTAAAGGGTTAATAGAGGTGATGCAGTCAGCTCCGAGGATGCTCTAATGAGGCCTTAGTAATCGCCTGTATGAATAAATGATGTGAAGCTTATTACAAGAAAGACGGAGTCCCGAGTATTTCAGAGGATTGATAAATCTGTTTATTAGATACTCTGACGCTATGCGTGTGGGTGAGTCTATTGATTAGCAGGAGGGCTATGAAGCGGCTGCCATACCTAATGCGGAGCAGGTTATTTTTGGAACAGGTCATTAAGGTTTCGGGGATCCTCCTGATGTTATTTGTGCTACTGATGTGTCACATTTTGAAGTTTGTAGAATAATAAACGGCAACTGAAATGTTATTTTTTTGTTGGTGCTTCGAATCTAGAAGTGAAAAGTTAGTTGTCCCTGGTATGAGGATAAGCTGGTAGTACTTCTGATAGGACACGCCAGCAGTAGCGTATCTTCCACAAGGCAAACAAGGCACTCGCCTAGGGCGGCACTCTGCCAGGGGGCGGCACTTTGCCAGAGGGTGGTAAAGCACACTTCTGATGCTTCAAACATTTTCCCTCCCTCCCCCGCCGTTCAGCAAGCTTTAGCTCCTTCCAATTATTCGGGGTGATGAGGGCCTATAATGAACATGGTGGGGGTATGTAATGAGGTGATTGGGCATTTAGTGTGTATGCAATGTGGGTGATGGGACATGTAATGGGGGGATGGGTCATGTCGTAGGTGTGCAATGTGGGCAGGGGGGGGCGCCCACATTTTGTCTGCGTAGGGCAGCACAAAACCAAGATACACCATTGCACGCCAGTTTGTCCTCTGACCGGCATGCTTCTATGTATTGTGTTTCATTTTCCCGGATATAAATCCATTTCGGGCCAAATCGGAGTATATTGAGGTGGCCCTTCAACTGGTAAATAGCAGAAGAAATATATATTACATGTCAACGAAACGTATTATCCTAGAATATATCTGCATTACCAATCAAGCCAGGTACAGAGATTACAAAAAAAAAAAAATGTTAAAAAAATCAGCCAATCCGGAAGGAGAGACCTGGTGCATTCTGGGAAATATTATGTTCAACGCACTACAAAGGGAATATAATGAGCTGACGATATATATTATATTTCCCTTCTCTTTCTTTTCACAGGAGCGGGTAGAGTATCTCTTCCTAATCATTTTCACGGTGGAAGCCTTTCTGAAAGTCATCGCGTACGGACTTCTCTTCCATCCCAACGCATACCTCCGCAACGGCTGGAATCTTCTGGATTTCATCATCGTGGTCGTGGGGTGAGTACCCCGCGAAAAAGACTTGGCGTGCTCCATGTCCCCTTCGTATGAATTAAGGAAAAGAAAAAAAACGGTCTTCTAATAACGGCAAATAAAGTGTAATTGGGTAAATGATGTCGCTATGGTAACAGTCCCGCCTCTCTCTCCAAGCTCCTCCTCATTGGAATGTCACCGAATTTAGAAGCCCCGGGGAAATTCAACGCAAAACTACAAGAGAAATGAAAGTAAAAATTAGTAAATTTCTCATATACTAGAAACATACAAAAAAATAAGGTAGGTGGAACACTCCATTTAAAGGGACAGTGCAACTTTTTTGCATATAGGAATACAAGTGAAATGTTCACTGTTCAGGGTAAGATAGCATGTACTTTTTAAGTGCCTTGTAATGTGAAGAGGCAGCATTTGATGTAGACAGGAGCTCAATCTTGCGGGGGGGTCATACAATATCACGCAGTGTCATGCGACTCCACCCCCTTGAGGCTCCACCTCACACCACATTAAAGAAGTATAACATAGCACCCAAACCAGGATTGTCTCAGCTGAGAGACGTGTTTATCTGCAAATAGACATGTTGGGTTTACATGAGAGAAGGGGCACTTTTTTTTTTTTTTTTTTTAATTTTTTTAAACTTTCACTCCTTACAAAGTAAAAATAAAATAAAAATGTCAGTGCCCCTTTAATGGGCGGGGTGGAGGACAAATAAATGTAGTAATTACTTTTTTTTAAATCTAGAAAGTAATATAACATTCCCCCAGTAAAATCTGAAGCCAAAAAAAGAAAGTAGCCACCCTCACCAACGTTTCTAAAAGTGTTTTTTTTATTAATTGGGGCATATCTGGGAAATGCCGGGCTGGGACTTTGGGCCTACTTGGGTCTCAAGAGCCTTGCAGACAGGTCACTGCCTCTACATCCTCTACAGCGATTATTTTTACTCTGTCTTGTGTCCAGTAACACTGCCGCCGGTCCCTGGACAAGGCTACCAGATTTATCTCTTGTTTGCTGTATGTTTTGTTTCCTGTTTGCTATTTAAAAGATCTTGTCGGCTGCTCTGGGACAAACCCTTACCCCACATCAAAGCGTTATACAATGACATAATGTAATTGCCATCACTGTTATTGGAATGGATAAGTCAGCAGTATAATATCCTGTTAGTGCCCCGTTGGCCAAACGTCGGCCATTTAATTTGTATAGTGTTTAAAGGGGCAGCTACAGTGTACAGTGTCCGAAAATAATTTTTACTTAAGTACTGCATTGTCTAATGAAAATTAAACAGACCTGCTTTATAACTTCTCCCAAAAACGGCATGTAAAACAGTCCTGCTAATCTCTCCAAGCCCCTCCTTATTCTATATCACGAAATCTAGATGCCCAGGTGTAATTATTTTTAATGAAAAAATACAGGAGAACTGTACATTGTTATAGTTTAAAGGACCAACTGTGACAAAAAAATGAAGTTGTGTTTAATTAAAGGATTGCATCAAGTGCAGGCATTTTATATAGAAATACTTTAATGAAAGAATACAAATAAAGTACCTTATTGAGCCATCTTTACCCCATATAGCTCTACCAGGAGGCAGACATTTTGTTTAAACAAAATGTCTGCCTCCTGGTAGAGCTATATGGGGTAAAGATTCTAACCAACACGTCTGCCCCCTGAGAGAACTATATGGAGTAAAGATTCTAACCAACATGTCTGCCCCCTGAGAGAACTATATGGAGTAAAGATTCTAAACAACATGTCTGCCCCCTGAGAGAACTATATGGAGTAAAGATTCTAAACAACATGTCTGCCCCCTGAGAGAACTATAAGGAGTAAAGATTCTAACCAACATGTCTGCCCCCTGAGAGAACTATATGGAGTAAAGATTCTAAACAACATGTCTGCCCCCTGAGAGAACTATATGGAGTAAAGATTCTAAACAACATGTCTGCCCCCTGAGAGAACTATATGGAGTAAAGATTCTAACCCCAACATGTCTGCCCCCTGAGAGAACTATATGGAGTAAAGATTCTAACCAACATGTCTGCCCCCTGAGAGAACGATATGGAGTAAAGATTCTAACCAACATGTCTGCCCCCTGAGAGAACTATATGGAGGAAAGATTCTAAACAACATGTCTGCCACCTGAGAGAACTATATGGAGGAAAGATTCTAAACAACATGTCTGCCACCTGAGAGAACTATATGGAGTAAAGATTCTAAACAACATGTCTGCCCCCTGAGAGAACTATATGGAGTAAAGATTCTAAACAACATGTCTGCCCCCTGAGAGAACTATATGGAGTAAAGATTCTAACCCCAACATGTCTGCCCCCTGAGAGAAACATATGGAGTAAAGATTCTAACCAACATGTCTGCCCCCTGAGAGAACGTTATGGAGTAAAGATTCTAACCAACATGTCTGCCACCTGAGAGAACTATATGGAGGAAAGATTCTAAACAACATGTCTGCCACCTGAGAGAACTATATGGAGTAAAGATTCTAAACAACATGTCTGCCCCCTGAGAGAACTATATGGAGTAAAGATTCTAACCAACATGTCTGCCCCCTGAGAGAACTATATGGAGTAAAGATTCTAACCAACATGTCTGCCCCCTGAGAGAACCATATGGAGTAAAGATTCTAACCAACATGTCTGCCCCCTGAGAGAACTATATGGAGTAAAGAAAGCTCAAAAGGAACTTTATTGTTATTATTTCTTAAAAGATTGTCTTTATAAATAATTTACACTTGATATAATCTTTCAATTAAACATAAGTTAATTTTTTGCTACAGTTGTCCTTTAAGTTAAAAAATAAGTGCATTTGATAAATGTTATACACATGTACAGCATACAGATAGCTATAGTTAATGTGACTACTTTCACTGTGGAGGAAATTGTGGAATGGGATCACACTCTCCCCAGATACAGTATCTTTTTTAGATGCAAGAAGCCCACTGTGCCCAAAGAAATGTGACAGGAAATACACGTTATATTAATAATAACAAAAACAATACTTCTGAAAATATTTAAAAATGAGTAACACAGAGTAAAAGCAGTTTTACATGTGCTGTATGATGGAACAAAAAACATTTCTGACAAGGAGTTCTGCTTTAAAAAAGTCAGGATCGCCTATACATAGCTTATACTGTGACTGTAGAGAATAAAAAATGACGGAAAATGATCTATACATTGTGTTGGCAAAACTGCAAATAAAATGCCTAAATTAGGAGAAAAATGTGTTTTAAATGTGTCTGTGGAGTCTGCTGCTTATGACATCACCTGTGGCACGGTATGCAAATGAACTGCTTTTCAATGGGAAATGTGTAATTTGCATACCGGGTCACAGGTGAGGTCATAAGTAGGAGACTGCCACAGACACATTTAAAACACATTTTTCTCCTAATTTAGGCATTTTATTTGCAGTTCTGCTAACACAATGTATAGATCATTTTCCGTCATGTTTTATTGCCTCTCTCTTTATTTGTGTCCCCTACAGGCTTTTTAGTGCCATTTTGGAGCAGGCGACCAAGGCAGACGGTGGGAGTGCTCTCGGAGGGAAGGGTGCCGGATTTGATGTGAAGGCACTGCGGGCTTTCAGAGTCCTCAGACCCCTAAGACTGGTGTCCGGCGTCCCCAGTAAGTAGATAACTGTCAGTGCTCTTGCTTTAATAACTCTGTTCTGTTGAGATTCTTCTCAATAAAGAGAGAGTTGCAGGGAACTGGGAAGGGAATTTCAAACTCAAGGCCAAAGTAGCTGAGTTGGAAAAATTCCCCCATCCAGCTGCATTGGAGAATTTTTCCAACTTGGTTACATTGGTCTTAAGTTGGAAGTTCCCTTCTCAACTCCCTGCCAATCTCTCTTTATGGAGTAGACTCTATGGATTCTATGGAATGTTTCCCTGGCACTGTGTCTGGTTGTATCATTATATCCTCGTTCTCCTCTCTCTTATCTGAGTTGCATTTCGTTTCCTTACTTGGCCTGTTCGTTATCATTATTATTTTTCTCAGTTCTTTTTTTCTCCTCTCATTACTTTCTCTATTGTGTCAGCTTCTTCTCCTTGAGCTGGTCCCTGTCTCCACCTCACCATCCCTGGACCTTCATCTGGAAGAATCCGGCGAAACCCTAATTAGTACTGAGCAATGTTCCACATCTAACTGAGCAGATCATATAAATAATTATATTGGGGTACCCTTCCTCCCACACACAACTTGCAAGAGTATGAGAGCCAGCACCCTCTGCCACCTGTCAAGCCTTTTTTTTCTCAATCCTGCACTCGGTACCAGCCTATTGTAGTCTTCCTAGAGCCGGCACCCTCTGCCACCTGTCAAGCCTTTTATATCTCAGTCCTGTGCTCGGTACCAGCCTATTGTAGTCTTCCTAGAGCCGGCACCCTCTGCCACCTGTCAAGCCTTTTATATCTCAGTCCTGTGCTCGGTACCAGCCTATTGTAGTCTTCCTAGAGCCGGCACCCTCTGCCACCTGTCAAGCCTTTTATATCTCAGTCCTGTGCTCGGTACCAGCCTATTGTAGTCTTCCTAGAGCCGGCACCCTCTGCCACCTGTCAAGCCTTTTATATCTCAATCCTGCGCTCTGTACCAGCTTATTGTAGTCTTCCTAGAGCGGGCACCCTCTGCCACCTGTCAAGCCTTTTATTTCTCAATCCTGCGCTCAGTACCAGCCTATTGTAGTCTTCCTAGAGCGGGCACCCTCTGCCACCTGTCAAGCCTTTTATTTCTCAATCCTGCGCTCGGTACCAGCTTATTGTAGTCTTCCTAGAGCCGGCACCCTCTGCCACCTGTCAAGCCTTTTATTTCTCAATCCTGCGCTCAGTACCAGCCTATTGTAGTCTTCCTAGAGCCAGCACCCTCTGCCACCTGTCAAGCCTTTTATTTCTCAATCCTGCGCTCAGTACCAGCCTATTGTAGTCTTCCTAGAGCGGGCACCCTCTGCCAACTGTCAAGCCTTTTTTTTCTCAATCCTGCACTCGGTACCAGCCTATTGTAGTCTTCCTAGAGCGGGCACCCTCTGCCACCTGTCAAGCCTTTTATTTCTCAATCCTGCGCTCAGTACCAGCCTATTGTAGTCTTCCTAGAGCCAGCACCCTCTGCCACCTGTCAAGCCTTTTATTTCTCAGTCCTGCGTTTGGTACCAGCCTATTGTAGTCTTCCTAGAGCCAGCACCCTCTGCCACCTGTCAAGCCTTTTATATCTCAGTCCTGTGCTCGGTACCAGCCTATTGTAGTCTTCCTAGAGCCGGCACCCTCTGCCACCTGTCAAGCCTCTTCGTTATCATTCCTAGCAGACATTGCCACCTTGTTGGAGCTTTCCCACAGTGGGCATTCACAGTGGTGACAGAAGGTGTCTCCTTTGCAATGCACAGAGCTCTAATTAAGCTGTGAGTCCTTCCTGTGCCAGGCTTTACCCCCTGCCACCTGCTGCCACTGACAGCCAGTACATGGCAGAATCATTTAGCTTATGGGCTGCGCTCCAAAATCTCATGCTTCTTAAAAAAAAAAAAAAAAAAGAAACTAAACAAAACCAAAGAGATGCCTCCATCACCAGCAGTCTTTGTAAGGGACATTAAGTCTGCCCGGTTGCAGACACTGCCGTGCTCCTGTTTAACTTTCTGGGAGCTCTTAGCAACATGTTCTACATTATCCAAACACAGGCAGTAGCAAGGAATATAACACTCATGGTAATGTGTGTTTATACATATTCCGGGACAGGAGTTCTGCGGCTCTTCCAGTGGAATGGACTGTGCAAGTCCTGCTGCGGCATGGCTGAGGGATGATGGGAGTTGTAATGGGAATGGTAGAGGCTGCAGATCGGTGCTCACAATATAAAATACATTAATTAATACTTCACTGACCCTTGTCACATTCCCTCCTGATATGCACAGCTTGCCCCATCGGCAACCCTGATCCATTGAGCCATGCTAGAGATCATCCCCCAAATTTCCCTGCAAGCCCTCCCCGACGGGCCCCCTGTGTTATAACCCAGAGCCCTTGACCCTGGAGACTCTTTAACAAAAAAACGTGCAAAAATCAGGCCGAGAAGATTGCTAACCTGGAAAAAAAATCTCAGATCATTGGGTTTATTTTTAACTCTGCTACTAAGGTCTGGTTTTTGCATTTTCCTTTCCAAAATCAGCACAGTCCGTTGTTTAGTGAATAGACTCTGTATCATCATCCCCCCCTAGTGGATTGCTGTGTAAGTCATTGGGAAATGGGTAATTTGCATATCAGGCCACAAGGTGATGTCATAACCAGGAGGTGCCACAGCCACATTTACATACACCTTTTCTATGCATTTGCTTGCAGTTCTATAAGGGACAATGTGCACAATCATTGTTTTATTCTCTACATTCAGAGCACAAGCAGAAGTTTAGGTGATCGACTCCCTTTAAATCTGTGCCGCTCTCCAAAATTCCTCTGGAGATTCCCATGCAAAGCACGTCCCGTCATTCAGCTCATGTTATAGTTTCCATTTAAGTGTAGGAAAGGGGTACAAATAATTACGCACCTTTATCCCATTGCACTGACCCCATTTCAAACCGGAAAGGGGTTTACGTAAAACATTTTCCGAAAAAATTCACACATTGTAATTGAATAAAATCCCCTGCGTCTCATCTTCCTCCCTTCACACTGTCATCACCAGGAACGACAAACAACAAACACAACCGTAAAAAAAGATTGCATAAAAAAGAACATACACATAATTTTTTTTTTTTTAAATAGTATGATCCTCAGTGTCTGCAAGGTACAAAGTCAAACCTGTCTTTAATATGAATATTACCCAGCAATAGACGTACTGTCTGTGTATATATATATCTTCACAGACCTTGCCATGGACTATATATGGACACTGGAGTCTATATATATATATATATATATATATATATATATATATATATATATATATATATATATAATATATAGACTCCAGTGTCCATATATAGTCCATGGCAAGGTCTGTGAAGACCTTAGCCTATTAGAGCATTAAATTGACCACCAAAATGTCCAGTAAATGCCTACCATAAACAATGTTGGGGCCTACCCCTAATATTAACCCTGGGAAAATCACTACTAGTCAATATCACAAGATTACAAGTGTTTTGGAAGATACCATGCACTGCAAGCTCTGTTTTAGTTTCTGGTTTGCTCTAGAAAAAGTTTACAAACCAAGAAGAAACTTGTTTTAGTCAGACCAAGGCACCGTTAGTCCAAGTTTGACTTGTACACTACAGCTCACAATCTAACCCAACTGGTGCTCAGAGCGAAGACCTGGCCAGACCAGTCGTTCAAACTACAGCTTAAAATCCAACCCAACAGATGCTGTGAGCTAAGATTTGGCCAGGACAGCCACCACATTGGGTCTTGTCAGCCTCCACATATATTGAAAAATAAAAGAATAAAACACACAATAGTGTAATATATCAAAGAAAAAGTGAAATAAAGTGAATGAATTGTGCCAAGTGGCCACTCACATTCGTCTGAGCAACTACTTGCTCAGGGATATCAGCATAAGGGAGCCCAGGGAAAGGGTTAATGATGTTCCGTCACTTCATCCATGAAGACTCCACAAAACACATGAGGAAGAAGGAAGGCAAGGATATTAATGAACACTGTTTAATATGTAATACAAATAAAACATAGAATTCTTACAGTTAAAATCTGAAGAGTCCTCAATTTCATTAAAAGCAGTAAAAATGGTAAAAATCCTTGAAAAAGAGTCCAGTGTTGCACATCCCTTGTTTCCTATAGCACACAACGCGTTTCTCCTCTTTGGTGAGGCTTTTTCAAGTGTCAGGACACTTGAAAAAGCCTCACCAAAGAGGAGAAACGCGTTGTGTGCTATAGGAAACAAGGGATGTGCAACACTGGACTCTTTTTCAAGGATTTTTACCATTTTTACTGCTTTTAATGAAATTGAGGACTCTTCAGATTTTAACTGTAAGAATTCTATGTTTTATTTGTATTACATATTAAACAGTGTTCATTAATATCCTTGCCTTCCTTCTTCCTCATGTGTTTTGTGGAGTCTTCATGGATGAAGTGACGGAACATCATTAACCCTTTCCCTGGGCTCCCTTATGCTGATATCCCTGAGCAAGTAGTTGCTCAGACGAATGTGAGTGGCCACTTGGCACAATTCATTCACTTTATTTCACTTTTTCTTTGATATATTACACTATTGTGTGTTTTATTCTTTTATTTTTCATATTCCCTTTGTACAACACTGCAAGATACATACTTGTTCTAAGGGTAAATATAAGTGTGTGTAGTGTTGGTTGAAGCGCACTGGTCACGTTTTTCTTTGTATTGTATTTATTTTGCTAGAAGTGAGACACTAGCGGTGCCCGAGTGCTGCATACCCGTTTACATACAGGCGCAGCAGTCTACACTTTGTGTTTTGTTTCCACATATATTGACTCTTGGTTTTTGTTGGTTACCCCTTTTTGTTTCCATTCTATGTTACAGAATCTGGACACGTTGGTAGGTTTCGCTATCGAGGTTATTAGAATTTTGGCAGGTAGCCTCACGTCCAAACAGGAACAAACTATTCCAGTGTTTAAAGGACAGCTGTAGGAAAAATATGAACTTATGTTTAATTAAAAGATTGTATCAAGTGTAGATGATTTATAAAGAAAATATTTAATAAAAGAATATAAATAAAGTACCTTATTGAGCCGTCTTTACTCCATATCGTTCTCTCAGGGGGCAGACATGTTGTTTAGAATCTTTACTCCATATCGTTCTCTCAGGGGGCAGACATGTTGGTTAGAATCTTTACTCCATATCGTTTTCTCAGGGGGCAGACATGTTGTTTAGAATCTTTACTCCATTTAGTTCTCTCAGGGGGCAGACATGTTGTTTAGAATCTTTACTCCATATAGTTCTCTCAGGGGGCAGACATCTGGTTTAGAATCTTTACTCCATATAGTCCTCTCAGGGGGCAGACATGTTGTTTAGAATCTTTACTCCATATAGTTCTCGCCGAGGGCAGATATGTTGTTTAGAATCTTGGGTCAGATCTTCACTCACCTTGGTTCAGATGAACAAAGATCGGACCCAAGATTCTAAACAAAATGTCTGCCTCCTGGTAGAGCTATATGGAGTAAAGATGGCTCAATAAGGTACTTTATTTGTATTCTTTCATTAAAGCATTTCTATATAAAATGCCTACACTTGATGCCATCTTTCAATTAAACACAACTTAATTTTTTGTTACAGTTGTCCTTTAAAAGCAAAATTTATAGCCATATTTAACAAACAAGGAAGAAATAAAGTTACCAGCACTCAATATGAAAGGCGTACTATGTAGGCGTTAGCCTTATCTTGCGTGCAATCCATTGGCGCAGCCTGCCATTACCTTGTTAATAAAGCTGTGGGTTTTGAATGGCATGCTCGTGTACTGTTCCCTCACTTGTTGTTCTACGTGCAGGTCTCCAGGTGGTGCTAAATTCAATCATCAAAGCAATGGTTCCCCTTCTGCACATTGCTCTGCTGGTGCTGTTTGTCATAATCATCTACGCCATTATCGGGCTCGAACTCTTCATGGGGAAGATGCACAAGACCTGCTACTTCCTGACGAATGGATACGCAGGTGAGTAGAAGCGGACAGTCCCCCTTCCTGTAAGGATCCTGTGCATGCCCAGTTGGGTTGTCGTGTTGAGGGGACAGTCCCCCTTCCTGTAAGGATCCTGTGCATGCCCAGTTGGGTTGTCATGTTGAGGGGACAGTCCCCCTTCCTGTAAGGATCCTGTGCATGCCCAGTTGGGTTGTCATGTTGAGGGGACAGTCCCCCTTCCTGTAAGGATCCTGTGCATGCCCAGTTGGGATGTCATGTTGAGGGGACAGTCCCCCTTCCTGTAAGAATCCTGTGCATGCCCAGTTGGGTTGTCATGTTGAGGGGACAGTCCCCCTTCCTGTAAGGATCCTGTGCATGCCCAGATGGGTTGTCATGTTGAGTGGACAGTCCCCCTTCCTGTAAGAATCCTGTGCATGCCAGTTGGGTTGTCATGGTGAGCGGACAGTCCCCCTTCCTGTAAGAATCTTGTGCATGCCCAGTTGGGTTGTCGTGTTGAGGGGACAGTCCCCCTTCCTATAACAATCCTGTGCATGCCCAGTTGGGTTGTCGTGTTGAGGGGACAGTCCCCCTTCCTGTAAGAATCCTGTGCATTCCCAGTTGGATTGTCGTGTTGAGGGGACAGTCCCCCTTCCTGTAAGGATCCTGTGCATGCCCAGTTGGGTTGTCGTGTTGAGGGGACAGTCCCCCTTCCTGTAAGGATCCTGTGCATGCCCGGTTGGGTTGTAATGGTGAGCGGACAGTCCCCCTTCCTGTAAGAATCCTGTGCATGCCCAGTTGGGTTGTCGTATTGAGGGGACAGTCCCACTTCCTGTAAGAATCCTGTGCATGCCCAGTTGGGATGTCATGGTGAGCGGACAGTCCCCCTTCCTGTAAGGATCCTGTGCATGCCCAGTTGGGTTGTCGTGTTGAGGGGACAGTCCCCCTTCCTGTAAGAATCCTGTGCATGCCCAGTTCGGTTGTCATGTTGAGGGGACAGACCCCCTTCCTGTAAGGATCCTGTGCATGCCCAGTTGGGTTGTCGTGTTGAGGGGACAGACCCCCTTCCTGTAAGGATCCTGTGCATGCCCAGTTGGGTTGTCGTGTTGAGGGGACAGACCCCCTTCCTGTAAGGATCCTGTGCATGCCCAGTTGGGTTGTCGTGTTGAGGGGACAGTCCCCCTTCCTGTAAGGATCCTGTGCATGCCCAGTTGGGTTGTCGTGTTGAGGGGACAGTCCCCCTTCCTGTAAGGATCCTGTGCATGCCCAGTTGGGTTGTCGTGTTGAGGGGACAGTCCCCCTTCCTGTAAGAATCCTGTGCATGCCCAGTTGGGTTGTCGTATTGAGGGGACAGTCCCCCTTCCTGTAAGGATCCTGTGCATGCCCAGTTGGGTTGTCATGGTGAGCGGACAGTCCCCCTTCCTGTAAGGATCCTGTGCATGCCCAGTTGGGTTGTCGTGTTGAGGGGACAGTCCCCCTTCCTGTAAGAATCCTGTGCATGCCCAGTTGGGTTGTCGTGTTGAGGGGACAGTCCCCCTTCCTGTAAGTATCCTGTGCATGCCCAGTTGGGTTGTCGTGTTGAGGGGACAGTCCCCCTTCCTGTAAGTATCCTGTGCATGCCCAGTTGGGTTGTCATGTTGAGGGGACAGTCCCCCTTCCTGTAAGAATCCTGTGCATGCCCAGTTGGGTTGTCGTGTTGAGGGGACAGACCCCCTTCCTAACCTTGCACCCGGCTTAATGTGGTGCAAACTTCAGATGGTCCTAATCTCTTTGTAAATTATAGATTATAATAAAAATTGTAGTTTTCTGTTTTCACAATATGTCGGCATGTTAAAGTGACACTGAGTATGAGTATAAACTGGCATGTACTTGTTTTGCCATCATGGCTGCGTGATAGTCCCTGTCCGGCAGCCATGATGGTTCCCTAGGAAGCAGTGCAGTCAGTGACCTCACATGCCACAAACCTTCTGCTAATCTACTAATGGAGCAAAGGTTTACTGTCAATTTACAAGGTGGAGGATTGTTTTATTGTTTCAATCTTTATTTGTTGTATTTTATTTTTCGACCCGCCCAGATATCCCTTCGGAGGACGAACCCTCGCCCTGTGCGCTGGACAGCAACAATGGGCGCCACTGTCCAAACAGCACGCAATGCAGATCTGGGTGGGATGGGCCCAAACACGGCATCACCAACTTTGATAACTTTGCGTTCGCCATGCTCACGGTCTTCCAGTGCATTACCATGGAGGGCTGGACAGACGTGCTCTACTGGGTTAGTGTGCGGCCCGCCACGAGTTGGGTTCAAAGGCAGCTTGGAGAATTTCTCCAGCTCGGTTGTTAATACCTGATTATTGTGTCACAGTCAGTCTGTGTGTATCTGTGTGTATCTGTGTATATCTGTGTGTATCTGTGTGTATCTGTGTGTATCTGTGTATATCTGTGTGTATCTGTGTGTATCAGTGTGTATCTGTGTGTATCTGTGTGTATCTGTGTGTATCTGTGTATATCTGTGTGTATCTGTGTGTATCTGTGTGTATCAGTGTGTATCTGTGTGTATCTGTGTATATCTGTGTGTATCTGTGTGTATCTGTGTGTATCAGTGTGTATCTGTGTGTATCTGTGTATATCTGTGTATATCTGTGTGTATCTGTGTGTATCTGTGTATATCTGTGTGTATCTGTGTGTATCTGTGTGTATCTGTGTGTATCTGTGTGTATCAGTGTGTATCTGTGTATATCTGTGTGTATCTGTGTATATCTGTGTATATCTGTGTGTATCTGTGTGTATCTGTGTATATCAGTGTGTATCTGTGTGTATCAGTGTGTATCTGTGTGTATCTGTGTGTATCAGTGTGTATCAGTGTGTATCTGTGTGTATCTGTGTATATCTGTGTGTATCTGTGTATATCTGTGTGTATCTGTGTATATCTGTGTGTATCTGTGTGTATCTGTGTATATCTGTGTGTATCTGTGTATATCTGTGTGTATCTGTGTATATCTGTGTATATCTGTGTGTATCTGTGTGTATCTGTGTATATCAGTGTGTATCTGTGTGTATCTGTGTATATCTGTGTGTATCTGTGTATATCTGTGTGTATCTGTGTATATCAGTGTGTATCTGTGTGTATCTGTGTATATCTGTGTGTATCTGTGTGTATCTGTGTGTATCTGTGTATATCAGTGTGTATCTGTGTGTATCTGTGTATATCTGTGTGTATCTGTGTGTATCTGTGTGTATCTGTGTATATCAGTGTGTATCTGTGTGTATCTGTGTATATCTGTGTGTATCTGTGTGTATCTGTGTATATCTGTGTGTATCTGTGTGTATCTGTGTATATCTGTGTGTATCTGTGTATATCAGTGTGTATCTGTGTGTATCTGTGTATATCTGTGTGTATCTGTGTATATCTGTGTGTATCTGTGTATATCTGTGTGTATCTGTGTATATCAGTGTGTATCTGTGTGTATCTGTGTATATCTGTGTGTATCTGTGTGTATCTGTGTGTATCTGTGTATATCAGTGTGTATCTGTGTGTATCTGTGTATATCTGTGTGTATCTGTGTGTATCTGTGTGTATCTGTGTATATCAGTGTGTATCTGTGTGTATCTGTGTATATCTGTGTGTATATGTGTGTATCTGTGTGTATCTGTGTGTATCTGTGTATATCTGTGTGTATCTGTGTATATCAGTGTGTATCTGTGTGTATCTGTGTATATCTGTGTGTATCTGTGTGTATCTGTGTATATCTGTGTGTATCTGTGTATATCAGTGTGTATCTGTGTGTATCTGTGTATATCTGTGTGTATCTGTGTATATCTGTGTGTATCTGTGTGTATCTGTGTGTATCAGTGTGTATCTGTGTATATCTGTGTGTATATCAGTGTGTATCTGTGTGTATCTGTGTATATCTGTGTGTATCTGTGTATATCAGTGTGTATCTGTGTATATCAGTGTGTATCTGTGTGTATCTGTGTATATCTGTGTGTATCTGTGTATATCTGTGTGTATCTGTGTGTATCAGTGTGTATCTGTGTATATCTGTGTGTATATCTGTGTGTATATCAGTGTGTATCTGTGTGTATCTGTGTATATCTGTGTGTATCTGTGTATATCAGTGTGTATCTGTGTATATCAGTGTGTATCTGTGTATATCTGTGTGTATATCAGTGTGTATCTGTGTATATCTGTGTGTATATCAGTGTATATCTGTGTGTATCTGTGTGTATCTGTGTATATCTGTGTGTATCTGTGTATATCAGTGTGTATCTGTGTATATCTGTGTGTATCTGTGTGTATCTGCGTATATCTGTGTGTATCTGTGTATATCTGTGTGAATCTGTGTGTATATCAGTGTGGATCTGTGTGAATCTGTGTGTATATCAGTGTGTATCTGTGTAAATCTGTGTGTATCTGTGTGTATATCAGCGTGTATCTGTGTATATCTGTGTGTGTATCTGTGTATATCTGTGTGGATAATATCATGTCCAGTCTGTGTAGTGTGTGAGTCTAGTGTACCATTGTGTTTGTATGCAGTGTAGTAGTGTGTAAATGCAGTGTAGTAGTATGTGTATGTAGTGTAGCAGTGTGTGTACAGTGTACCATTGTGTGTGTGTGTGCGCAGAGTACCATTGTGTGTGCAGTGTGTGTGTGTGCAGTGTAGTAGTGTGTGCAGTGTACCATTGTGTGTGTGTGTGTGTGTGTGCAGTGTACCATAGTAGTGTGCAGTGTAGTAGTGTGTGTGTATAGTGTAGTAGTGTGTTTGTGTGTGTGCAGTGTAATAGTGTGTGTATGCAGTGTGTGTGCACTGAAACAGTGTAATAGTGTGTGTGTATGCAGTGTGTGTGCAGTGTAATAGTGTGTGTGTGTGTATGTAGTGTGTGTGCAGTGACGCAGTGTAATAGTGTGTGTGGGCAGTGACGCAGTGTAATAGTGTGTGTGTGTGTGTGTGTGTGTGCAGTGCCGCAGTGTAATAGTGTGTGTGTAATGTAATAGTGTGTGTGTGTGTGTGTATGCAGTGTGTGTGCAGTGCCGCAGTGTAATAGTGTGTGTATGTAATGTAATAGTGTGTGTGTGCAGTAGGTTTGTGGGTATAAGATCACAGCCAGGCCTCTCTGATGTACCTAATCTCTCCTGATTGCCCCATTTTCCTTTTCAATGGGAGTTATTGGCTGGAAGTATCTGCTCAGCCGTTTCGCAGAGTTAGACCCCTTGAGGGGATTCCGCTGTGATCTGAACAGACATTTAATGCAGGAATAATTTCACAGATCTCTGGAGAATCCCAACGCTAGGGAAATCCATCAATGTAGATTGAATGTGCCTAGAGATCATAGGACACATGACTGTCCCATGTCCTCCGTGGCTGGCGGGGGGGGGATATTAAGAAACTGAAGGGGTTCTTAGAAAGGCTCGGAAGAGGGAAAGCTTTATAAATAAACATTTCTTCTGAGAAGAGAGGATGGAGAGATCTTGGAGTGAGGGGACTGGATACAGTGGACGGGGGGGGGGATGAGGGGAGATGAGGCGGGGGAGGAGGTGGGATTTGGGGAGATGAGGAGGGGGGATAAGCTGGGATGAGGGGAGATGAGGAGGTGGGATGAGGGGAGATGAAGAGGGGGGATAAGCTGGGATGAGGGGAGATGAGGGGAAATGAGGAAGGGGGATGAAGGGAGATGAGGAGGGGGGATGAAGGGAGATGAGGAGGGGAGATGAGGGGGGGTGAGGGGGGATGACGTGGGAGGAGGGGGGGGATGAGGGGGGACACTGTACTAACGCTCCTCTTTCTGTTTAGATGCAGGACGCCATGGGGTACGAGCTTCCCTGCGTGTATTTTGTCAGCCTCGTCATCTTCGGATCCTTTTTCGTTTTGAACCTGGTTCTCGGTGTCCTTAGTGGGTGAGCTGATCTCTTATTAGAGGCCAAGAAATAAAGAAAATAAATACCCTGCATTTCCCAACACGCAGGGCCTTGAATTCAGGTTGGATCTTCAAACTTAAAGTCAAAGCAGGCGAGTTGGAATAATTTTCCATTTCCGCTGAATGGGGAGAATTTTTCCAGCTCGGCTGCTTTGGCCTTAAATTTAGAACTTCCCTTCTCAATTCCCTGTTTTATGATTAAAGCCCTATGTGATAATTCGTGTTTGGGCCCTCCGCATCGCATTACTGGCCGTGATTCCTGGGAAACCTGGACGTTTAATGTACACCTCCCACTAGGGTTGCCACCTTTTCTTCAAAAAAATACCGGCCTTGGTACTGTCATTGGCCTGATGCCAATTTTTTACCGGCCTACCTCCCACTGGTACAAAAACTACAACTCCCATAAATCTGTGAAAAAAGTGTGTACAGGCGAAGTAAGCCAATAGTGGCCAGCACTGGCCATGTTTTCAGGGACATTGGTAGAAAGAGCAGCCGGCAGTATGTAGGATTTGTATACGCAAAGACACAATCCAATTCATTGATAAAGGTGGAGATGTCACAGGGGCCGGCCATGATTAATGATTTGGATTGTGTCAAATGGATATTAGGGTAACAAAGGTTACCCAGTGATGGTGCCCTGTTTGGCTGGAAAGACAACCAAACAGACCCTTGCAACATTTGTGGCGTTTGCGAGAACTACTCAAGGTTTTCACGGTTCCGCAGTGGAGGAAAAAAAGAGCCTGGAGATGAGTTGTGAAGGTAAAGGACCCCCCCCTTACCATCACAAGCTTGACACTGTGCGGATATCCATCCTACATACTGCCGGGCTGCACTTTGCATGCACTTTCTGTAGCATGTGGAAGACCTATGTGTCCCTGGAAACATGGCTGACGCTCGGCCATCTTTTACCGCCCACATATAACTTTTGCAGGCTTCTTCGCAGTATGTAGAAGTCCTATGTGACCACTAGTGGATCCCACAGAACCACGTTGATTAGTTAACTCCCATAAACCCTAGTTTGCAAAGATTATTTATACCAGTGGGAGGTGCTCACAAACCTGTTTTCTCCGTCCAAAATGATCAGAGATTTTTGCAGCTGGAACCAGTGGTGTATCTTGATTTTGTGCTGCCCTAGGCAGACAAAATCCGGGCACCCCCCTACCCAAGCTGCACACCCACGTTACACACCTAAGACATGCCCCATCATTCAGACTCACATCAAGCTCATACTCCCATCACACTCAGTCACACACTCCTACTCCCATCACACTCAGTCACACACTCCTACTCCCATCACGCACACTCTGACTCCCATCACACTCAGTCACACACACTGTCTCCCATCACACACACTCTGACTCCCATCACACTCAGTCACACACACTGTCTCCTATCACACACACTCTCACTCCCATCACACTCAGTCACACACACTGTCTCCCATCACACACACTCTGACTCCCATCACACTCAGTCACACACACTGTCTCCTATCACACATACTCTGACTTCCATCACACTCAGTCACACACACACACACACACATACACATAGTCTCCCATCAGCACTTACCTTTCTTTGGTGCTTAGTGGCAGGCAGCATGGTCCCTCCATGCTGCCTGTTCGGCTTCCCGGCGATTGTGCCGACAGGTCACGTGACCGGGCGCGCGTATGACGTCAGCGCGCCCGTCACGTGACTGTCGGCACTTCCGTGTCGGCACAGTGCACGGGGAGCCGAACAGGCATCACGGAGGTTTCTCTGTGCTGCCTGTTCGGCTCCCCGTGCAGCCTGGCAGGCAGAGCGATGGTGAGGGGGGATCTTCCGATCCCCTCTCACCTCCGTCTCTGCCTGCAAGCGCGGTGGGGTTTTTTTTTTTTTTTATTTAAAGGGCCGGATTTTTATTTTTTTTCTTTTTTCTTTTTCCAGTGCTGGGGGGCGCTGCCGCCCCCCAAAATTTGCCGCCATAGGCATCCGCCTAGGATGCCTCGCGGTAAATACAGCACTGGCTGGAACGCCCAACCCTTACTAACCCCCCCCCCCCCCTTCCCCGAAAAACCTAGCCAGAACCTGGTTTTGATTTGTAAAGATGTAAATTGCAGGTTCAGAGACAAAAGTACTTGAAAAGCTGAGATTTATTCAGTGACACCATAACCAGCTGCAGAGCCTGGCAGGTCCTTTATCTCCGTATGGATACAATTGTTCCCATTCTTCTGGCAAATAACACCTTGAATAAAAAAATGTTTATTTTCTGCTAATAATCCGCGCAGTGTGTTACAGAAACACTCGAGGAGTTACTCGGGGGAAGCGGTGGAAGATTAACGGATAACTAATCTTCAATACTCTTGCCTAATCCTCAAGGAGACCATTGTAATTCACGCTTCTGGGTCAAGGAGCTTGCCATCTAATTGTCACAGAAAATGTGATTGCACTTATTTCTAAAGCTGCGGCAGACATGTTTCTAAATTATCTCAATTCAATTTAAAAAAAAAAAAATACCTTGACCGTGGGGTAATACATAAATCAATTTGGAAATATTGGGCTGTAGTTAAGGACATGAGTTGCCATGTGTTGTAACTACAACCCTTTTAATTGCAGTCTGTGATATTCAAGGACCTGATAAGTTAGCTCAGCTGAATAATTAGAGCCCATGATGAATATGGCCAAACAAATGTTTCCACCCCCACCAAAGCACTCTGTCCCTTTAAGGGGCAGTCAACCTAGGCATTGCTCATATGTATATGCAGAGAAGGAAAAATGATCTATACACTGTGTTAGCAGAATTGCAAGAAAATGCCTAATATACAAGAATTCTATGTTTTAAATATGTCTATGGTGTCTCGTGTTTATGACATCACCTGTTGACTGTATATGCAAAAAAAAAAAAAGCTAATTTGCATATCAAGCCACCAAGTGATGTCCTCAACAGGAGCTGCCATTTATTTCTCTTGTTTTATGCGTTTGCATGCTACTATGCTTTACACACGTGGCCTACTTATAAGCCATGTGACTTCTTTGGCAAATAATTCACTTCTCCAATTCTGGTCTTAATGTAACTTCCAGTTGGCTTTCCACAGAGGAATAAGGTATAAGGCTCTTCCAGTGGGTTGTGCAATATCTCTTTGATGTCAGCCACGCCTTGCTCACGGAATGTGAGTTCATTTGTGTCAAAACCAATAGGAGGGAGTGCGACGTCTGGAGCGTGGCACCCACATTGGTAATCGAGCCACCCATGGCCGTTATGGCGTTCAGGGAGGAGGCCACGGGTATCATCAGGTCTCCACATTTTTTTTGAGTGACCGAGGAGCCCTGTTTCCCAGGGCCCTTTACCTTCAGGATGCTTTAGCATTTAGCTAACATCTTGTTCGGAGGACTCCAGATTAAACTCTTTCATTCGCTTTGAAATCTTCATAATTAGAAGAAGCCGGTATAAATCCGGCAAATCCTCTGTTAGCTTTTGCGTTGGAGAAGATCACCTCCCGTCCCTTCCATAACACCAGGGATACGTCCAGCTCCGAGGGGGAGGGAGGGGGGTTTGGACACAGAAGATTTCAAGGAAGCAACCTCAGTCTTCTGCTTCACGTGCAAATAAAAGTTGTTTTTTTTTAAAAAAGCACACTTTATATTTGTGTTCTCATTAGCAATAAGTGTAAAGCATCTTGGAAGCCCGCGACTGGGATCTGAGGGCAGAGACTAGGGGGCATCAAGTTGCTCTGCTGTCAGCATCATGCAGCGGCGAGATAAACCGCTATTAAATCCGAGACGCATGCGGCAGGGCCGGCACTGTGCGCACGTACCTCACCCAAACTTATTACGGAGCCGGAGAGCCCCCCGTGGCTTTGTCTGTGTTGTGAAGGCCTTCTCCATTCATGCGAGGCCTGGCATCACAGTGCGAGCCAAACAACATAATCCCAGAGCTGTCCTTGACTGACCCCCCCCCCCCCCCCCCTTCCCGGCCCAGTCCTGTTTGATGCCCTTGTCTCCTGATTCCAATTCATTCAGTGAATAGGCGAGCATGTGCTCGCCTGTCAACCCATTTCAGCACATGGAAGGGACCCAGATACAGTACAGCTGCAGCAGAGGGAATGAATCTTGTTTGTGCAAGGATGCTGTATAATTATGGATACCCAGGTGCCCTGTGATACCACAAGGAAACTTTCTGGCCTCTGGGGCCCCGATGGATACACAAAAGCAACACAACTGAACCACTGACGTACTGCATCCTTTCATGGTAAAACTATTCCTCACCATGAGGATGCTATTGATTTTTTGGAGCAGGGATGGGCAATCCCCGGATAGTCAGCTGTGTATTGAATCTTTTATTTATTTATTTATTTCAACCCACCGAGGCTTGCTTCTCTGCCCCCCGATTTATATACTGGCCACTTGTATTCCACTGGCCATGTAGGTTGTGTATTTCGGATGCTGCCCTGGCGGATTTGGCCGTGGCCTTCTGTGTGTATGTACGTGGTCTCCTACAAGGTTATAACACTTGAAAAAGTTCTAGGTAAAAGTTCTGGCAATTCTGAATCATAGAGTGCTGCTCCACAGCATCCCATCGGAATAGCTTTCTGAGGCTGATAGGAGTTGGTGTTCTAGGTGTATGTCGCCTACAAGGCTGGCTGAGCTCTTGAGAGAGATACATGGATTTACTCCAAGCTCCGAACAAACCTAGATAAGTCTCCCTCGGTGGCGTGTACAAATGAAGCTCTCTCACTGCTCTTTCAGTGAGATACTGTTGGCAAAAGTCTGACTTGCCTGCCTACCACCCACATCATGGCTGCCGGGCAGAGGATAAGCTGGCACGGACCGGGAAAAAAAAGGAGAGAACGATCCAAAAACAGATTATGTCCCTTGCAGGCTTTTCCTCTCCTGTCTTATCTGTAGAAAGTAAAATTACCCAGTTCTCTGATGACGTGGCACATAAGCCACAAATGTGGACACGTGCCTTCCGATCCAATCATTGCCCTTGCACACCGCCGGCATGACATTTTTACTGTGGCCAACAGGGAATCTGTCACAATTAAGCGCGAATTAAACCTACTGGAAGCTCAGCAATTTGCTATTCCAACTCCCTCCGGACTTAAAGGATTCAAATCTCAGACACCTCACCCCTCGAAGGCTTTTGGAGCGCCTTGAGTGCGGCAGCCCAGCAGGGGTTAAATAGAAGAAATCCTATTTGCCGTTTTTATTGATTGAAGGCCTAGAGAGAGTTTTCGCAGCCCCAGAGCAAAACATTTCTAAATAACAAGTCCTCGTTTCGGTGCTCGCTGGAGAGATTTGAGAGATTTTTACTGAGAGGGTAGTGGATGTATGGAATAGTCTTCCAGTAGAAGTGGTAGAGGTTAATACAGTGAAGGAGTTTAAGCATGCGTGGGATAGGTATAAGGCTATCCTAGATATAAGATAAGGCCAGGGACTAATGAAAGTATTACTTTACTGAGAGGGTAGTGGATGTATGGAATAGTCTTCCAGTAGAAGTGGTAGAGGTTAATACAGTGAAGGAGTTTAAGCATGCGTGGGATAGGTATAAGGCTATCCTAGATATAAGATAAGGCCAGGGACTAATGAAAGTATTACATTGCTGCGAGGGTAGTGGATGTATGGAATAGTCTTCCAATAGAAGTGGTAGAGGTTAATACAGTGAAGGAGTTTAAGCATGCATGGGATAGGTATAAGGCTATCCTAGATATAAGATAAGGCCAGGGACTAATGAAAGTATTACTTTACTGAGAAGGTAGTGGATGTATGGAATAGTCTTCCAGCAGAAGGGGTAGAGGTTAATACAGTGAAGGAGTTTAAGCATGCGTGGGATAGACACAAGGCTATCCTAGATGTAAGATAAGGTCAGGGACTAATGAAAGTATTACTTTACTGAGAGGGTAGTGGATGTATGGAATAGTCTTCCAGTAGAAGTGGTAGAGGTTAATACAGTGAAGGAGTTTGAGCATACGTGGGATAGGTATAAGGCTATCCTAGATATAAGATAAGGCCAGGGTCTAATGAAAGTATTATATTACTGAGAGGGTAGTAGATGTATGGAATAGTCTTCCAGTAGAAGTGGTAGAGGTTAATACAGTGAAGGAGTTTAAGCATGCATGGAATAGGTATAAGGCTATCCTAGATATAAGATAAGGCCAGGGACTAATGAAAGTATTACTTTACTGAGAGGGTAGTAGATGTATGGAATAGTCTTCCAGTAGAAGTGGTAGAGGTTAATACAGTGAAGGAGTTTAAGCATGCATGGAATAGGTATAAGGCTATCCTAGATATAAGATAAGGCCAGGGACTAATGAAAGTATTACTTTACTGAGAAGGTAGTGGATGTATGGAATAGTCTTCCAGTAGTAGTGGTAGAGGTTAAATACAGTGAAGGAGTTTAAGCATGCATGGGATAGGTATAAGGCTATCCTAGATATAAGATAAGGCCAGGGACTAATGAAAGTATTATTTACTGAGAGGGTAGTGGATGCATGGAATAGTCTTCCAGTAGAAGTGGTAGAGGTTAATACAGTGAAGGAGTTTAAGCATGCATGGGATAGGTATAAAGCTATCCTACATTTAAGATAAGGACAGGGACTAATGAAAGTATTCATTACTGAGAGGGTAGTGGATGCATGGAATAGTCTTCCAGTAGAAGTGGTAGAGGTTAATACAGTGAAGGAGTTTAAGCATGCATGGGATAGGCACAAGGCTATCCTAGATATAAGATAAGGCCAGGGACTAATGAAAGTAATACTTTACTGAGAGGGTAGTGGATGTATGGAATAGTCTTCCAGCAGAAGGGGTAGGGGTTAATACAGTGAAGGGGTTTAAGCATGAGTGGGATAGGTATAAGGCTATCCTAGATATCAGATAAGGCCAGGGACTAATGAAAGTATTACTTTACTGAGAGGGTAGTGGATACATGGAATAGTCTTCCAGTAGAAGTGGTAGAGGTTAATACAGTGAAGGAATTTAAGCATGCATAGGATAGGTATAAGGCTATCCTAGATATAAGATAGGGAACTGGGGACTAATAAAAGTATTTAGAACATTGGGCAGACTAGATGGACCGAATGGTTCTTATCTGCCGACACATTCTATGTTTCTATAATATGGCAGATACAGGAAGTTCTAAATTCCGTAAGGAAATTGCAAATGTTGACCCAATTAATGGGCCATCTGAATGGGGAACACGAATCAGCTCCTCCGAAGTTAAGCGGCCAGAAAAGGTAGTCTAGCAACAGCCGAAACCCTCCCATCAATCGATTAGGGAAATACTCAAAGTCCTCCCAAATTCTCCCTTGAAATGCCCCCGAATTAAAAAAAGGAAATCTCTATTAATTAAAAAAAAAAGAAATAAAATAAAAAAAATACAAAATGTATGTTATATTTATTATAACATAATAAAATACATCATAAAATTATTAATTCATGACAGTGATATAAAAAAATATAAATGCTTATTTTTAATCTACGTATACAAATATATATAAAAAAATATTAATAACACCTAAATACAATAATATAACGGACTACAAAAATAAATGTATCACATATAATACGACACACAATTTTTAAATCTCTTTATTCTGATCTTCCATTTTCTCCCCACCCCTACGTCTTTCATCCGCCATTCCACCTGACATTGGCCTCTTTTTCCCTTTCTCAATCTCTTTATCCCCCTTCTACTGTCCGCCACACGGGAAACTAAATTGTTATTTGTTGACAGTGAATTTTCCAAAGAGCGTGAGAAAGCCAAGGCCAGGGGTGACTTCCAAAAACTCAGGGAGAAGCAGCAGTTAGAGGAAGACCTGAAGGGTTATCTGGACTGGATCACGCAGGCCGAAGACATTGACCCCGAGAACGAAGAAGAAGACACTGACGAGGACAAACCGCGCAACAGTAAGATGTCGTTTTTACTTATTGATTGCTCGGTGTGTGTTCTTCTTTTTTTTTTTTTTTTACCTGCAGTCACCACGTATGGCCGCTATTTGGTATCTAGAGTTTTTTTGACCACTGAATACAACCCTCCAGTCATCTATGTAGCTTTTTGGGGGCCAAACCCTGTGCCAGTCTACTAATTCAGGGCTTGATAAATATTTGCACGCTTTGGGAGCCAGACAGACCAATTAAGGAGCCAGGTTAGCTGTGTTTAGAAGCCAAGGAAATGCTAAGGATTCCTTAGAGTTTTATATAAAACAAACCAAAAAAAAGTTTGGAGCCAGCCATATAGGTTTTAGGAGCCATATCAGTCTCTGTCCTAATTGTAGCAGGGCTCCCAGTCATTCCCCCACAGAACAGATCTCTAATTTAGCCCCCCTCTACTCAAACTCAAACGCCAACACTAAACAGGCAGGTAAGGGGTTCCTTACCATCCTCCCCTTCTACTGCTAATAATAGACCTATTCATTATAGCTGAACTGTGAGCTTTGTCTCATGATAGTCACTAAGATCCAGAGAGATTGAAGTAGGGTTAGTTGCTACCACTTGATAGGTATATATTTTTCCTCTTCTGTGCATATTGTCATTTTTGCCCCCAAATACCAGGTTTTCAGATGCCATTTCGTTTACCAAGCAAACAGTGTGGATGGTTAGTTTGCCAGGTTTCTGCAACTCAGTTTGCCCAGCAGAATCCAGCCAATGGGAGATACAACATCTTCCCTTCTTTTCTCCCATTGGCTACACAGTGTTCTGATTTAGAACACTGACATGCTGATACCCAGTCATCTCATCCCAGTGTCGCAGTTTGGATTCATGACGTGCCCATCAAAGACAAACGCCTATGCCAGGCCTAACCTGTCCCTGTTGCCCGTGGACCCCACCTTCCAGTATTCGTAAGCTGATAACCTTCCTCTGTTTAGAATCTAAAGATATTTCAGCTGCAATGAACAGAGAAAGGGGGAGAGACATTTGTCAGATAGAAATGAAGGGCAGAGGAGGGGGGGCTTGGCGTAAATCTCCCCGATATAATTTGTTTCTGGTGGTTCTGGAGCAGTCGTCTTGATCTCTCTTTTTTTTTTATTGTTATCCAGCGAGGTGTAAAATAATTCTCTGCTAAATTTAACAGGATTATGTGGAAAATCCGACCTTTGAAGGCGTCCTGCGTGGGCTTTGATTAATACCAGGGCAGGCGGACGTGGCAGTCTGAGGACAGCTTGACAATAGAGATACAGACAGTATTATATCGCTCAGACACATTTAGATTTGGTTTCATGTGTGCCAACTAGTTTGCACTTATGTAGCCATATCTCCCATCATGACCTCCCCCAATACTTTACAGACCTCCCCAGATTATGGCCCAGGGTCTGACAGTTTAGATATTGACAATATCCTGCAATTTCCTCTTTAAAAAGAATAATAATAATGGGGGGCTAGTCACTAAAAGGGGAGATGTGCCATTTTTACTGATTTCCCTGTTTATTGTGCAGAAATAAAACGAGTAAGTTTCCCCAGGCCAAGCAAGCTCAGCCGGTTGGTTCTTGAACATGTTAATTTCACCTCAGCTCACCTTTTAGTGAATAGCCTTCTCTTTTATTGGGGCGACAGTACATCTGTTACATTTCTAAATTTCCGATTTTTGGGGAGGGGGCATACCCCCAAATCTAACTTGCATGATTATTATGTCCCTTTTAGAAGTTTCTTTTAAAGAGACAATTAACTTTAAAAATGACTTTTGCCCATTTAATAATGAGAAAGGGAACTAAGGGATTCACTAAAAGGGAGTTGAGGGGAAATGGACGTTTCTTTAACATTTAAAGATATTACTCTGCGTTACCCATACCCAGGTCTTCTAGCAGGAGGAACTCCCCAGGTCTGTCCCTGCGCAATGTATAGTTATGTCACTTTTAGTGAATAGGTCGAAAGTATTCTTTTTTTTTTTTGCCCCAGATTTAACTTGGTACGTGGGACTTCCCCCCTGGTACCTGTCACAACTGATCAGCTGTTGACTCATTTTGATGCTGTCAGTGTTTCACCCTCAGCCAATAAGGTGCAAGGATCTGTGAGTGGGCAGCTTCCTCTGCAGTGCCTGGGCAGTGGAAGACCCTCATTTTCAGGGAGATAATTAACACTCCCTCTATCCACTTCAACTAAAACAGATTCTCACTCCCCAGCCAGGCCTGGGGAATAAACTGTCAATATAGTACAGCGCATATAGATCTGTCTCCGCTAACAATGGTCAAGCCGGACCTGTATCTGCTGTCATAGTTTTGAGTTGTACTTTCTTGCGCCCCTCTCTTACAGTGAGCATGCCAACCAGCGAGACGGAATCCGTGAATACTGACAACGTAGGCAGCGGTGACGCGGAGGAAGAGAGCTGCGGTGTGCGCCTTGCGTGAGTATAAATCGCATCATTTTGAAACTAGAAACTACGCACAACAAGCACTTCATGGTCAAAGTTGTAAAAATGTTCCAGTCATCGTGGAAAACCAGTCCTGCAAGGTTTTTTGGGGGGGGGGGGGGGTTTTCTTCTTGACCCAAGATCAGGCAAGTTGTCCATCATCAAGTTTACTGAGCATCATAAATAATAACCGTTCTAAACCTCATGTTTATACAGGTTTACCCCCGCCTGACACATCATTCTTCTAAAATATCTGCCTTAGGCACATGTAAGCAGGATTCTACCTACAAATCAATCATACCACATAATAAGCCAGCTCTACCATTGTTTGTGGTACATCCTCCTTCACTGCCTCACAGACACCTGAGGGGGCAAATGGTGCAATTAAAGGAGATGTGGGTACAACCTGGCACTGTTGTAAGGTATATTGTAAAAGTCCCTATTTAGAAGGGGTAGTCCATATTCTGCACCCACATCCACCCTGCCCCTCATTTCTCCACTCTTGTCCCTCTTTTTTCTGGGAGCTCAGATTTTTTTGTTTGTCTAAGTCTGACACAGAGCTCCAGAGTGTTACAACTCACAATTCAAACCACTGAACGTTTTTTTTTAAATATTAATTTGTGTAAATAAAATACTTAATACTTGTTCTAACTGACTAATCAGATTACCAAAATAGTTACCAATTGGCCAAAAAGTACAGGTAAAGCTCCGCCCAGAGCCACACCTTCAGCCACTAACACACATCCAATAAAAGTGCCCCTCCTTGGTCAGTTGGCATGTTGGGAGCTTTGCAAAAGCTGAATATTCCACTGCTTCTGAGGTTTTGAAATGAGTTCCACAAAGTTGCATAACTGTACATAATATAAAACAGAGAAACACGTCTTTTATTATTGTTACTGCACCCAGCTTGAATTCAATCTGGCCCGTCTCTCCACCTGCTTCTCTCCCCCCCCCCCCCCCCCCTGTTTCAGTGATTTCCCACCTTCTATTAAAATACTTAGAGAAGGCTTAAATCATCCATCCTGCCCGATCTTACAGTGTGTGCTCTGAAATAACCAGGTGGGAGGAATAAAAATAGTCTGCGAGATAATGCACAGTCTCCTTGTCCTATAATTATGATGTATATGTGACTCATTTACTTATGTCTTTCAGGCACAGGATTTCCAAGTCTAAATTTAGGTAAGAATTATGCTTCTAACTTGAAACGGACAGAGGGAGCGCTGCAAACAGTCTGCAGTCCCCTAGACGCCTGGGAAGGGATAAATGTGGAGAATTGGTCACAGGTTGTAAGCGAGAGAACCCCTATCTCATGCACGGGTTTGGTATGGTCCATAAAATCCAAAGGTTCCACGGATATTCTATGCCCCAACATCAGGGCACTGGCTGTCGCCGACAGACTCTCGCTGCTAGGGCAGTAAGACATCTCTGTTATAACATGCAATCAATAGAGGGGACCCCAACAAGGTTTAAACAAGGGTCTCTCTCTGCGCTAGTAGCTTATTCTCTGACCGCCAGCCAGGATGCTTCCTGAGGAGACTAGAAGGGAACTATATATTATGTTAGAGCAACATGAGGCAGAGGAGCTTACAATCTACAGGGGTACCCTCCTTGAATTAAATGTCAATGAATTGGTCCTTTAAGGTACTGAGCCCAATATACAACAGTTCTAGGGCAACATTCAAAAAAGGGAAGCAAAGGAACGTTCCTGCTGATTATAACTCTGCCACAGAAATGGCCACGTTATTTAACTCCTTTCCTGCCAGTTTGCAAATCACAGAAACCGTGCACCTCCCTTCCTGTCTGTATGGCTTTTGCCTAGTTTAAAGACCCCCCAATGCCCCCGTTTAACTGCTCAGCCACATAGAAGCCCATCTATTGAAATGTGAAAAAATACCTCTCAAACCCACCCAGCGGAGAACGGGGGGGGGGGGAGGTGGGACGGGGGGGGGGGGGGGGGATAGATAGAAAATCTCTGGCACAGAGTCATTCGGGGGTGTCAGATTTTTCCCTGTGTGATTACTGGCTGTACCCCATACTTAGTGCTAATTACAGACCTCCCAAACTGAAGCTCTGAGTCTGCTTAGCAACTGGAGGTCTTTTGGGTTTTTTTTTTTTAGCGTAATTGAGTGTAAAAGGGATTTTCTTGTATTTAACCATCTGGGTGCCAGAGGATAGCTAAGCAGGATGCTTATCCCGCTGACAGCTGTCAAAGGGTTCATCTCCGGCAGCCAATGGGAGAGAAGCAAACTAGGCATTCCGTTTCCAATTGGCTGCCTTCCGTTTGTCAGTCCCATCTCAGACTGGATCATGTACATTATTTAGTACTGGTTATTATTTGAGTATTGGTTACTTTTGCCAATACTTTCATAGCACATCAATACCTTAAGAGGACTTTAAAGCAGCTGTTCCACATACACAAATTTTTTTTTATTTTATTCAGTTATATATATATATATATGTATATATTGTAAATATACGCATTTTTACGTTAAAACAAATTAAGTTCTCCTATTATTTTACTTTAAAGGGAATTTCACTGGGGCTTCTACACTCAATGAAATCAGCTGCTCATTAGCCAGTACTGTGGAATTAGCCACTCTCTGCTGAACAAAGCTGTTTCAATTGCTTCAGGGGCCGTGGTTGAAGCCAACTCTGTGTGTTGGGATTCAACACGAGAAGGGTGACTTGGAATTCCAAAAAAAAACTATTAAACGTTCTCTTTCTTCTTACACTACTGCACTTCTCTAATAATATTGTTGCAGACACTGTCCCTTTAAGTTGGGGTGCAAATAAATTATTTATAGTCATCTATAAAACAAAAATGTAAAAAGTAGATCGCCAGATGATGCTGTGTTTCAGTCAGTGCGCTTTTTAAGGTTTTATAAATGTAATAATTGAAGGTAGGAAGCTAGTGATTCTGCTGACTAGAGATGCACAAAAAAGACATAGATTGGCTTCGGCAGGACCATCCAACACCATCCTAAAGGGATGGCGACCTGGCAGACAGCCGAAATGTCTCTAATTACAAAGTCTAATTATCATCATTATTAATAAATAATTAGCCAATCTGTAGCAATTACTAAACAGTATGTTACGATATGTACTACCCAGAAATGGCAGAGACCATTGGGGGGGACGGAGTTGGACTGCTGTGAAATGAGGAATGTTACTAGACCGGGGCTTGACCAATATTTGTAGAGTTTGGGAGCCAGACAGAGCCAATCAGGGTCCAGCATCAAGAGTGATTCTTCAAAAATATTTTATTGCAATTCAGGAACCAGCATAGTTATGTTCAATACTTTTGCCAGTACCGGATAGTTATTATAATGTAATGTTACTCAAAACCCCTCCTCAGAGCGCCATGTAACCCGTATTTTTTTTCTTCTCCCCTCGAGCCGTTACTGGCGTCGGTGGAACCGGTTTTGCCGGAGGAAATGCCGAGCGGCGGTGAAATCCAACGTCTTCTATTGGTTGGTGATATTCCTGGTTTTTCTGAACACACTCACCATCGCTTCGGAGCATTACAACCAGCCGGAATGGCTCACCGAGGTCCAAGGTAAGCAGCATCAGCCACGTTGTGGTACTGCAGCTCCATTAATACTTGGACAACCTCAGACCTCTAACTGCCGGAGAGCTGTCCATTGGATATACCTGGTCTGACTCTTAAAATAGAATTTTTCAATGGGTTAAAGGACAACTGTAGCAAAAAAATACCTTATGTTTAATTAAAATAGTCTATCAAGTGTAGATGATTTATAAAGAAATTCTTCAATAAAATAATACAAATGAAGTTCCTTATTGAGCCTTCTTTACTCCATATCGTTCTCTCAGGGAGCGGACATGTTGGTTAGAATCTTTACTCCATATAGTTCTCTCAGGGGGCAGACATGTTGGTTAGAATCTTTACTCCATATAGTTCTCTCAGGGGGCAGACATGTTGTTTAGAATCTTTACTCCATATAGTTCTCTCAGGGGGCAGACATGTTGGTAAGAATCTTTACTCCATATAGTTCTCTCAGGGGGCAGACATGTTGGTTAGAATCTTTACTCCATATGTTTCTCTCAGGGAGCAGACATGTTGGTTAGAATCTTTACTCCATATAGTTCTCTCAGGGGGCTGACATGTTGGTTAGAATCTTTACTCCATATCGTTCTCTCAGGGGGCAGACATGTTGGTTAGAATCTTTACTCCATATAGTTATCTCAGGGGGCGGACATGTTGTTTAGAATCTTTACTCCATATAGTTCTCTCAGGGGGCAGACATGTTGGTTAGAATCTTTACTCCATATGTTTCTCTCAGGGAGCAGACATGTTGGTTAGAATCTTTACTCCATATAGTTCTCTCAGGGGGCAGACATGTTGCTTAGAATCTTTACTCCATATAGCTCTCTCAGGGGGCAGACATGTTGGTTAGAATCTTTACTCCATATAGCTCTATCAGGGGGCGGACATGTTGTTTAGAATCTTTACTCCATATAGTTCTCTCAGGGGGCAGACATGTTGGTTAGAATCTTTACTCCATATAGTTCTCTCAGGGGGCGGACATATTGTTTAGAATCTTTACTCCATATAGTTCTCTCAGGGGGCAGACATGTTGGTTAGAATCTTTACTCCATATGTTTCTCTCAGGGGGCAGACATGTTGTTTAGAATCTTTACTCCATATAGTTCTCTCAGGGGGCAGACATGTTGGTTAGAATCTTTACTCCCTATAGTTCTCTCAGGGGGCAGACATGTTGGTTAGAATCTTTACTCCATATAGTTCTCTCAGGGGGCAGACATGTTGGTTAGAATCTTTACTCCCTATAGTTCTCTCAGGGAGCAGACATGTTGGTTAGAATCTTTACTCCATATAGTTCTCTCAGGGGGCAGACATGTTGTTTAGATTCTTTACTCCATATAGTTCTCTCATGGGGCAGACATGTTGGTTAGATTCTTTACTCCATATAGTTCTCTCAGGGGGCAGACATGTTGGTTAGATTCTTTACTCCATATAGTTCTCTCATGGGGCAGACATGTTGTTTAGATTCTTTACTCCATATAGTTCTCTCATGGGGCAGACATGTTGGTTAGAATCTTTACTCCATATAGTTCTCTCAGGGGGCAGACATGTTGGTTAGAATCTTTACTCCATATAGTTCTCTCAGGGGGCGGACATGTTGGTTAGAATCTTTACTCCATATCGTTCTCTCAGGAGGCAGACATGTTGTTTAGAATCTTTACTCCCTATAGTTCTCTCAGGGGGCAGACATGTTGGTTAGAATCTTTACTCCATATAGTTCTCTCAGGGGGCAGACATATTGTTTTGAATCTTGGGTCAGATCTTCACTCACCTTGGTTCAGATGAACAAAGATCGGACCAAAGATTCTAAACAAAATGTCTGCCTCCTGGTAGAGCTACAGAGTAAAGATGGCTCAATAATGTACTTTATTTGTATTCTTTCATTAAATCATTTCTGTATAAAATGCCTACACTTGATGCCATCTTTCAATTAAACACAACTTCATTTTTTGCTATAGTCGTCCTTTAGACACAGATTCTGTAGAATCTGTGTGACCCTCAACGTTACAGGTCCAAATCCTGGTGGAGTTGGATCAGCTCTTCATCCTTTACGAGCATCTGGGTCCCCTGGATGTTGGGCAAAAGTAACACCTCCAAGATGTACTTAAAATAAACAGAGACTTCCTGAATGTACCCTTTGCTCAGTCTCCTATCAGGACTGAGGCGTTAAGGAGGAGTCCACAGTACATGTTGGATTTAACTTTTGACAGTGCCAATTAAATCAAGTGCATCAATATAAATACCAGCAATAGGGGAAACAATATCAGTGTGCATGGGATCAAGATCTCCCGACGCGTTTAACATACAAGGAGCTTAATCATAGTAGCCTAGGGTACAAAGTGTTGCGAGCTAGTTTTCTCTTGTGCCTTAATATCTCTATGATGTTAACCAACCCCCCGGCGAGCCACGAGGTCCAATTCTCGTGGCACATAAGCTTGATCACTGTAGACGCCTGTTAATTGGTTTCCCCTTTTAACTGACTTTCCCTTGGTATGATCCATCACGATTACCTCTTATCAGACCCATCGTGTCCATCAGCCTACGCAGGCTTCCGCCATCATCCAAGATCGCATTCAAAGTGTTGCCCTCAGCATACAAAGTCTTCAGAAACATTCTCATAATCTGATTTCATCAGCAAATACTAAGTCCCAACCTCCCACCACATCCTCCTCTCTCCGAACATTACATCCTCCCACTCCCGCCCACGGTGTGGAATATATTGTTCTGTCCATCTCTGGGTTTAAACATAATATAAAGACTCACCTGTTTAAAGAAACATATCTTACTGCACCCAGTGTCCACACATACCAAACTCCACTGTCTTCCTCCTAGTTATACATGGATCTCATGCTGCCAGGATTTGGGCCTTCTACTAAGGCCACTGTCCAGCCCATATCTTCTGTATTTAACACTAGATGGTAGAACCCTATAAGAGGTATATTATCAAGCAAAAGACTAGAGTTACCAACCATCCAGTATTTCACCGGCAGGTCATTAAAAATTGGGCTTGAGGCCCATGATACGTCTAGGGCGGTAATAGCAGGGCCATCTATGATAAGAATGAGTTGGACAGCTATGTTGTTTAGAATCTTTGCTCTGTATAGTTCTCTCAGGGTGCGGACATGTTGTTTAGAATCTTTGCTCTGTATAGCTCTATCAGAGGGCGGATATGTTGTTTAGAATCTTTGCTCGGTATAGCTCAATCAGGGGGAGGACATGTTTAGAAACTTTGCCCTGTATAGCTCTATCAGGGGACGGACATGTTGTTTAGAGTCTTTGCACTGTATAGCTCTATCAGGGGACAGACATGTTGTTTAGAATCTTTGCTCTGTATAGCTCTATCAGGGGGCGGACATGTTATTTAGAATCTTTTCTCTGTATAGCGCTATCAGGGGGCGGACATGTTGTTTAGAATCTTTTGCCCTGCATAGCTCTATCAGGGGGCAGACATGTAGTTTAGAATCTTTGCTCTGTATAGCTCTATCAGGGGGCAGACATGTAGTTTAGAATCTTTGCTCCGTGTAGCTCTATCAGGGGACGGACATGTTGTTTAGAATCTTTGCTCTGTATAGCTCTATCAGGGGGTGGACATGTTGTGTAGAATCTTTGCCCTGTATAGCTCTATCAGGGGGAGGACATGTTGTGTAGAATCTTTGCTCTGTATAGCTCTATCAGGGGGTGGACATGTTGTGTAGAATCTTTGCCCTGTATAGCTCTATCAGGGGGAGGACATGTTGTGTAGAATCTTTGCTCTGTATAGCTCTATCAGGGGGAAGTTTCTAGACAACAATTTACTGCTTCTGTTTCTTGAAAACATTTTTTTAAAACTGTTAGTCTAATTTCTGTTAAAGGAGCAAGTGTTGCTTTTAAAATGCAGCCAGTAGGGGGGAAAGAATGTATTTTGAAAGTGATATATGATGTTTCCAGTTACCAGAATCATTTATGTTTAACTCAGCAACACAAAGGTCAATCTGGTCTCCGACTGCCACTCACCGCTCCTGCAGTGAGAGACATTTGGTTTCAGATTACATTTGATAGGAGAGCCACTAACTAGCTCGGAAGCAATAATAACATGCCAGCTGCTGACGGCATGGCTAGTGACAGTGTCTGACGGTTGGTTGAAGATGTCGACTGCATCAACTCGATCCTACAGCTGATCAACGCAGAGTGGTCCAAGGTTAGAACCTGGATGTAGCCTCAAACATGCTCCTTCTGCTGTATGATTCACTCAATGTAAAAAAAAAAAAAAGGTTTAGCTTCTAGAAATAAAAGCAAAATGATACCCTTAAAGGGTTAACACTTCATTAAAATTAACTAATTATTTTTATTTAGATTAAAATTTGAACAGGATCTTCTATGGTTTAGGAGCTGGGAGCCTGCATGACGGGCACCATTTTGGGAGAATATCTGATCTTTTAACACTTTTTTTTTCTTTTCAGACACGGCTAATAAGGTCCTCCTGGCTCTTTTCACTGCCGAGATGCTCCTGAAGATGTACAGCCTAGGGCTCCAGGCCTATTTTGTTTCACTCTTTAATCGGTTCGACTGCTTCATCGTCTGCGGTGGGATCCTGGAGACCATATTGGTGGAGACCAAGATCATGTCTCCACTGGGAATCTCTGTCCTGCGCTGTGTGCGACTTCTCCGGATTTTCAAGATCACCAGGTATCTGCTCCAGGGAGGGGGTCACTGGCATAACACGATATCCTTCAACGAAAATAACCAGTTCCTTTTCAAATGGCTACAATGAGAAATGATGTGTTAGAGGGGTTGGGTGGGATGGATACCAGACCTGCAATAAGATCTATGGTTTCCTTGACACTAGGGCCATTGCACACATACACTAGATTCAGTGAGTTTGGAAAGTCTATAGGTCCATAGGGTATATATTGTGATTATATCATGATTACAATGCTTCCAGTGCTAATTGCGTTACTTCCTGGACATCTTGGGCATGGCTGAAAGCCATTTCATTTTTCGGTTGGATCTTTCTGATATTTTGAGTCTCCGACAACTTCATTCTCTTTTTGGAGGCTTAAAAGCTTTTGGACTCTACAACTTTTCCTTGAGACTTGCATGCATTTGGACTCTATGTTTTTTTTTTCTTGGAGGCTTGGATGACATTGGATTCCATTTTGTTCTTGAAGGCTTGGATGACTTTGGATTCCATTGTTTTTATGGGGGAGGTCTGGCTGCATTTGGACTCTATGGTTTTTTTCTTGGAGACGTGAATGACTTTGGATTCTTTTTTTTTTTTTTCTTGGCTGTTCGGATGCCTTTGGACACTATGGGGTTTTTTTTTCTTGGAGGTTTGGATGACTTTGGACTTTTCTTGGAGCCATGGATGACTTTGGATCCCATGATCCCTTTTTTTTTTTTTTGGAGGCCAAGATGCCTTTGAACTCTGTTTTTTTTTTTTCTTGGAGGCTCGGATTACTTTGGATTCCATGTTTTTTTTTTCTTGGCGCCTCAGGTGCCTTTGGACTCTATGGTTTCTTTCTTGGCGGCTCAGATGCCTTTGGACTCTATGGTTTCTTTCTTGGAGGCTCGGATGCCTTTGGACTCTATGGTTTCTTTCTTGGAGGCTTAGATGCCTTTGAACTCTATGGTTTCTTTCTTGGAGGCTCGGATGCCTTTGGACTCTATGGTTTCTTTCTTGGAGGCTTAGATGCCTTTGAACTCTATGGTTTCTTTCTTGGCGGCTCAGATGCCTTTGGACTCTATGGTTTCTTTCTTGGAGGCTCGGATGCCTTTGGACTCTATGGTTTCTTTCTTGGCGGCTCAGATGCCTTTGGACTCTATGGTTTCTTTTTTGGAGGCTCGGATGCCTTTGGACTCTATGGTTTCTTTCTTGGCGGCTCAGATGCCTTTGGACTCTATGGTTTCTTTCTTGGAGGCTTAGATGCCTTTGAACTCTATGGTTTCTTTCTTGGAGGCTCCGATGCCTTTGGACTCTATGGTTTCTTTCTTGGAGGCTCCGATGCCTTTGGACTCTATGGTTTCTTTCTTGGCGGCTCAGATGCCTTTGGACTCAATGGTTTCTTTCTTGGAGGCTTAGATGCCTTTGAACTCTATGGTTTCTTTCTTGGAGGCTCCGATGCCTTTGAACTCTATGGTTTCTTTCTTGGAGGCTCCGATGCCTTTGGACTCTTGGTGGGTTTTATTTGAAAACTTTAAAAAAATTTCTTGGAAGCTTCGATGCACTTTTCTTGGCGTCTCCTTTGATAAATTGTTTCTTGGTCTCCAGAGTAATCCCTACCGATGACAAAGGGAAAGGATGGTTATTCAAGGCCACTAGTCCACCATGTATTCCAGCTATGATGATGGAATTTCAAGCCCAGCAATAATGGCAGCCTCTCTTATAAAAGACCAAATGACACAGGGGTATTTTCATGACCCCATTAGCATACAGATAGACAGTAACAGGTGAAGGGGCGAAGGATGCACAGCATTAAGCTACAGAAACACACAGAAAGTCACATTGGTGGAAACATAGAAGGTGTTGACAGATAAGAACCATGCAGCCCATCTAATCTGCCCAATTTGTGCCTAATAAAAAAAAATACCTTCATTAGTCCCTGGCCTATATCTAGGATAGCCTTATACCTATCCCACGCATGCTTAAACTCCTTCACTGTATTACCCTCTACCACTTCTACTGGAAGACTATTCCATGCATCCACTACCCTCTCAGTAAAGTAATACTTTCATTAGTCCCTGGTCTTATCTTATATCTAGGATAGCCTTATACCTATCCCACGCATGCTTAAACTCCTTCACTGTATTAACCTCTACCCCTTCTACTGGAAGCCTATTCCATGCATCCACTACCCTCTCAGTACAGTAATACTTTCATTAGTCCCTGACCTTATCTTATATCTAGGATAGCCTTATACCTATCCCACGCATGCTTAAACTCCTTCACTGTATTAACCTCTACCACTTCTATTGGAAGACTATTCCATGCATCCACTACCCTCCCAGTAATGTAATACTTTCATTAGTCCCTGACCTTATCTTATATCTAGGATAGCCTTATACCTATCCCACGCATGCTTAAACTCCTTCACTGTATTAACCTCTACCACTTCTATTGGAAGACTATTCCATACATCCACTACCCTCTCAGTAAAGTAATACTGTAATTAGTCCCTGGCCTTATCTTATACCTAGGATAGCCTTATACCTATCCCACGCATGCTTAAACTCCTTCACTGTATTAACCTCTACCACTTCTACTGGAAGACTATTCCATGCATCCACTACCCTCTCAGTATAGTAATACTTTCATTAGTCCCTGGCCTTATCTTGTATCTAGGATAGCCTTATACCTATCCCACGCATGCTTAAACTCCTTCACTGTATTAACCTCTACCACTTCTACTGGACGACTATTCCATGCATCCACTACCCTCTCAGTAAAGTAATACTTTCATTAGTCCCTGGCCTTATCTTATATCTAGGATAGCCTTATACCTATCCCACGCATGCTTAAACTCCTTCACTGTATTAACCTCTACCACTTCTACTGGAAGACTATTCCATGCATCCACTACCCTCTCAGTAAAGTAATACTTTCATTAGTCCCTGGTCTTATCTTATATCTAGGATAGCCTTATACCTATCCCACGCATGCTTAAACTCCTTCACTGTATTAACCTCTACCACTTCTACTGGAAGACTATTCCATGCACCCACTACCCTCTCAGTAAGGTAATACTTTCATTAGTCCCTGGCCTATATGTAGGATAGCCTTATACCTATCCCATGCATGCTTAAACGTCTTCACTGTATTAACCTCTACCACTTCTACTGGAAGGCTATTCCATACATCCACTACCCTCTCAGTAAAGTAATACTGTAATTAGTCCCTGGCCTTATCTCATATCTAGGCTAGCCTTATACCTATCCCATACATGCTTAAATGTCTTCACTGTATTAACCTCTACCACTTCTACTGGAAGACTATTCCATGCATTCACTACCCTCTCCGTAAAGTAATACTGTCATTAGTCCCTGGCCTTATCTTATATCTAGGATAGCTTTATACCTATCCCATGCATGCTTAAACTCCTTCACTGTATTAACCTCTACCACTTCTACTGGAAGGCTATTCCATGCATCCACTACCCTCTCAGTAATGTAATACTTTCATTAGTCCCTGGCCTTATCTTATATCTAGGATAGCCTTGTGCCTATCCCACGCATGCTTAAACTCCTTCACTGTATTAACCTCTACCACTTCTACTGGAAGACTATTCCATGCATCCACTACCCTCTCAGTAAAGTAATACTTTCATTAGTCCCTGGCCTTATCTTAAATCTAGGATAGCCTTATACCTATCCCACGCATGCTTAAACTCCTTCACTGTATATAACCGCATGTGATTTACACAACACATTTCACATCTATGGCTACCCACTGTTCATCTTCCTCCAGGTACTGGAACTCCCTGAGTAACCTTGTGGCCTCGCTCCTAAATTCTGTGCGATCTATTGCGTCACTGCTCCTCCTCCTCTTCCTCTTCATCATCATCTTCTCACTGCTGGGGATGCAGCTCTTCGGGGGCAAGTTTAACTTTGACGAGATGCAGACGCGCCGAAGCACTTTCGACAATTTCCCCCAGGCTCTACTCACTGTCTTTCAGGTACAATGATACAGGTTCTGCTGTGCAGGGAATGTTATCTTTAGGATTACTACTAGGGTTAGTATTAGGGTTAGGGGCTAGTTTTAGGGTTAGTATTAGGGTTAGGGGCTAGTTTTATGGTTAGTATTAGAGTTAGGGGCTAGTTTTAGGGTTAGTATTAGGGTTAGGAGCTAGTTTTATGGTTAGTATTAGGGTTAGGGGCTAGTTTTAGGGTTAGTATTAGGGTTAGGGGCTAGTTTTAGGGTTAGTATTAGGGTTAGGGGCTAGTTTTAGGGTTAGTATTAGGGTTAGGGGCTAGTTTTAGGGTTAGTATTAGGGTTAGGAGCTAGTTTTATGGTTAGTATTAGGGTTAGGGGCTAGTTTTAGGGTTAGTATTAGGGTTAGGGGCTAGTTTTATGGTTAGTATTAGGGTTAGGGGTTAGGGGTTAGGGTTAGTATTAGGGTTAGGATCTAGTTTTAGGGTTAGTATTAGGGTTATGGTTAGGGGCTAGTTTTATTGTGAGTATTAGGGTTAGGGGCTAGTTTTATTGTAAATATTAGGGTTAGGGGTTATTTTTGTGGTTAGTATTAGGGTTAGGGGTTATTATTAGGATTACTACAAGGGTTAGTATTAGGGTTAGGGGTTATTTTTGTGGTTAGTATTAGGGTTAGGGGTTATTATTAGGATTACTACAAGGGTTAGTATTAGGGTTAGGGGTTATTATTAGGATTACTACAAGGGTTAGTATTAGGGTTAGAGGTTATTTTTATGGTTAGTATTAGGGTTAAGGGTTATTATTAGGATTACTACAAGGGTTAGTATTAGGGTTAGAGGTTATTTTTGTGGTTAGTATTAGGGTTAGGGGTTATTATTAGGATTACTACAAGGGTTAGTATTAGGGTTAGAGGTTATTTTTGTGGTTAGTATTAGGGTTAGGGGTTATTATTAGGATTACTACAAGGGTTAGTATTAGGGTTAGAGGTTATTTTTGTGGTTAGTATTAGGGTTAGGGGTTATTATTAGGATTACTACAAGGGTTAGTATTAGGGTTAGAGGTTATTTTTATGGTTAGTATTAGGGTTAGGGGCTAGTTTTATGGTTAGTATTAGGGTTAGGGGTTAGGGTTAGTATTAGGGTTAGGATCTAGTTTTAGGGTTAGTATTAGGGTTAGGGGCTAGTTTTATGGTTAGTATTAGGGGCTAGTTTTATGGTTAGTATTAGGGTTAGGGGTTAGGGTTAGTATTAGGGTTAGGATCTAGTTTTAGGGTTAGTATTAGGGTTATGGTTAGGGGCTAGTTTTATTGTGAGTATTAGGGTTAGGGGCTAGTTTTATTGTAAATATTAGGGTTAGGGGTTATTTTTGTGGTTAGTATTAGGGTTAGGGGTTAGGGTTAGTATTAGGGTTAGGGGTTAGGGTTAGTATTAGGGTTAGGATCTAGTTTTAGGGTTAGTATTAGGGTTATGGTTAGGGGCTAGTTTTATTGTGAGTATTAGGGTTAGGGGCTAGTTTTATTGTAAATATTAGGGTTAGGGGTTATTTTTGTGGTTAGTATTAGGGTTAGGGGTTATTATTAGGATTACTACAAGGGTTAGTATTAGGGTTAGGGGTTATTTTTGTGGTTAGTATTAGGGTTAGGGGTTATTATTAGGATTACTACAAGGGTTAGTATTAGGGTTAGGGGTTATTATTAGGATTACTACAAGGGTTAGTATTAGGGTTAGAGGTTATTTTTATGGTTAGTATTAGGGTTAGGGGTTATTATTAGGATTACTACAAGGGTTAGTATTAGGGTTAGAGGTTATTTTTATGGTTAGTATTAGGGTTAGGGGTTATTATTAGGATTACTACAAGGGTTAGTATTAGGGTTAGGGGTTATTATTAGGATTACTACAAGGGTTAGTATTAGGGTTAGAGGTTATTTTTGTGGTTAGTATTAGGGTTAGGGGTTATTATTAGGATTACTACAAGGGTTAGTATTAGGGTTAGAGGTTATTTTTGTGGTTAGTATTAGGGTTAGGGGTTATTATTAGGATTACTACAAGGGTTAGTATTAGGGTTAGAGGTTATTTTTGTGGTTAGTATTAGGGTTAGGGGTTATTATTAGGATTACTACAAGGGTTAGTATTAGGGTTAGAGGTTATTTTTATGGTTAGTATTAGGGTTATGGGCTAGTTTTATGGTTAGTATTAGGGTTAGGGGTTAGGGTTAGTATTAGGGTTAGGATCTAGTTTTAGGGTTAGTATTAGGGTTAGGGGCTAGTTTTATGGTTAGTATTAGGGTTAGGGGCTAGTTTTATGGTTAGTATTAGGGTTAGGGGTTAGGGTTAGTATTAGGGTTAGGATCTAGTTTTAGGGTTAGTATTAGGGTTATGGTTAGGGGCTAGTTTTATTGTGAGTATTAGGGTTAGGGGCTAGTTTTATTGTAAATATTAGGGTTAGGGGTTATTCTTGTGGTTAGTATTAGGGTTAGGGGTTATTATTAGGATTACTACAAGGGTTAATATTAGGGTTAGGGGTTATTATTAGGATTACTACAAGGGTTAGTATTAGGGTTAGGGGTTATTCTTGTGGTTAGTATTAGGGTTAGGGGTTATTATTAGGATTACTACAAGGGTTAATATTAGGGTTAGGGGTTATTATTAGGATTACTACTAGGGTTACTCTTTTGGTTAGGGTTAAACATGGCCACTCTGAAACCACAGCGAAGAACAGACATAGACCCATGTGGCATACAGCGGTAAATAAAAAAAGGAACAATAGGCGATAATTTAATGCAAAAATAAATGCTTATTATCTAGATGAGAGATGCATGATTTAAAAAAGAAAAATTATGAAATCGGGGGTGTGGCCTAAAGTGGGTGGGTTTAAGCAGTTATTGCAGCTGAGTAGTTCTCCGTCAGGAATAGGATGTGCTCAGGTGCATGCTGGGAAATATTACATTATATGCAAAACATAGAACATATAACATAAACAGCGCAATGTTGTCAGAACATATAGTGTTTTTATGCAGTAGTGACCTATACAATATATATTTTTTAATTTTAAACAGATATTTGTGTGGCACCCCCTGAACTTATAGGTAATGCTAATTAATGCCCTATGGGTGTTTTCTTTTTCCCATTCAGATCCTTACTGGTGAGGACTGGAATTCCGTAATGTATGACGGTATTATGGCTTATGGGGGGCCGTCCTTTCCCGGAATGCTTGTCTGCATTTACTTCATTATCCTCTTCATCTGCGGCAACTGTATCCTTTATAGGCTTCGTCTTATTTTATTTTTTTAATGCAGGACCATAGTCCAATTTGAAAAAGAAGGCTGTGATGCACTATGCCCTCCATGCCCCTAGAAAAATAACAGAAAATACAGGCTCATTAGAAACGGGGTACATTTATTAAACACATTTCAAAATGATCATCCCCAGTGAAAAGTAGTTTTTAAAGTGCTGTACGATGGTGTAGAGAGGTTGAGATTAAAGGATGACTGTCGTCAAAAAAACGAAGTTCTGTTGAAGATTGCATCAAGTGAAGGCATTTTAAATAGAAATACTTTAATGATAGGATACAAATAAAGTACCTTATTGCAGGGCTCGACAAACTCCGGGCGCCAGGTCGCCATGGCGACCTGGAAATTAAGCCTGGCGCCCGGGTGCCGTTCCCTACATGACCCCCTTGCTGCTGCCGTTCGTGTGTTCGTGGATTTTTGCAGCGCGAGGGGGAGAAGTCTGTGCGGATCGCACAGACGGCAAGCTCCGCCCCCTCGCGCAGCGCGTGTGAGTGCTGGGTGTCGTCACTTGTCAACCCAGCACTCATACGAAATAGCAAGGAAGAACGGCTGCAGCACGAATGTTCCCCAGCCCTGCAATGAGGTAAGGCAGCAGGGAAGGAACATTCGTGCTGCAGCCGTTCTTCCTTGCTATTTCGGATGAGTGCTGGGTTGACAAGTGACGACACCCAGCACTCACAACTTAAGACAGGTGGGGAAAAAAAATCAACTTTTGTATGTGTGAGGTTTATATGTGTGTGAGGTGTATATGTGTGTGAGGTGTATATGTGTATGTGTGTGAGGTGTATATGTGTATGTGTGTGAGGTGTATATGTGTATGTGTGTGAGGTGTATATGTGTATATGGTGTATATGTGTATGTGAAGTGGGGGGGGTGTATATGTGAGGTGTATATGTGAAGTGGGGGGGGGAGGTGTATATGTGAAGTGGGTTGGGGTGTGTGTGTGTGTGTGTGTGTGTATGTATATGGTGTGTGTGTATATATGTGAAGTGGGGTGTGTGTGTGGTGTATATGTGAAGTGGGTTGGTGTGTGTGTGTGTGGTGTATATGTGAAGTGGGTTGGTGTGTGTGTTTATGAATTGCGTGTATGTTTGCGTGATTGTCTGGCTCCTAAAATTTTTTGCTGGCTCCTAGAATCAAATTAAATTTGTCAAGCCCTGCCTTATTGAGCCCTCCTTGCTCCGTTTAGCTCTCTCAGGGGGGTCGGACATGTTGTTTAGAATCTTGGGTGAGATCTTCCTTCATCCAGCCCAAGATTCTAAACATGTCCACCCCCTGATAGAGATAGATAGATGGAGTAAAGAGAACTGCAAGAGTTGGGATTTACCAACCTTATAACGCAAGGTAGTGAGATCCAAGCTTATTGTTGTCTTTTTCTGGGTCTCTGTGTTGTTTTCTTCAGCGACTGCTAACAGATATCCTTCTGAATGTCTTCTTGGCCATTGCTGTGGACAACCTGGCAGATGCAGAGAGCTTGACCTCCGCTCAGAAAGAGGAGGAAGAGGAGAAGGAGAGGAAGAAGCTGGCCAGGTGAGATGTTCCAACCAGTGTCAATTCTCCTATTCAGCTGCATTGGAGAATTTTTTCCAACTCAGCTACTTTGGCCTAAAGTTTGAAATTCCTGTCTCAATTCCCGGCAATTGACTCTTTTATTGAGCAGACTCATAACTCTTTGCGCAATCTAACGCACTGTTCTCTTGTGTGGGGTTTGTTTTCTTAGGACTGCCAGCCCTGAGAAGAAGCAGGAAAATGAGGTTCTAGGGAAGTCCCCTGTGCCACCCCAAGAGGAGAACAAGGAGAAGATAGAGTTGAAGGCAATCACCGCCGATGGAGAATCCCCACCGGCTACCAAGGTGTGGATGACATCACACGAGTTCTATAAGGAAGTGACCAATCAGAAGCAACTGAGTCCGCTAAGATTCCATTCCTTTAATGATTGTTATGGCTTTGGTCGTTGGTTTGGCTTTTGGATGGTTCCATTCATCTGATCATACTGATCTTGTTGTTTCTTCTCTACAGATCAACGTGGAAGAATATTCTTCTAATGAAAATGATGAAAAGACACCATACCCCAGCCCTAACGAGACCCCAGGTAAAATTTTGACTAGAAACAATGTTGGTGGCTACCCCTGTTGGAGAGGACATTGTTACAAATCTAACAACTCCTTGGTATGGAATCCGAGGTTAGCCCATCGTTCATCTTTACTCAAGTATTCTACTAATGATGACGGTAATATTCATAACATATTCTCAGGGGAAGAGGAAGAGGAGGAGCCTGAGATGCCTGTTGGCCCTCGCCCGCGGCCCCTTTCCGAGATGCACATCAAGGAGAAGGCCGTCCCCATGCCCGAAGCCACAGCCTTCTTCATATTCCGCCCAGACAACAGGTAATTCTCAAACATATGTGTAAGAGATTCCACACCAGTGCTGATGTACACTGCTTGGAACACAGGTTCTTAGAGTTGGCCCTCAGGATTCCCAGGCAAAACTGTACAGCCAGTCCTCGACTAACATACAGACCTCCAGCCCTCAACCCATTTGTGATCTCCATCATGGGAGACTCAGATCTACTCTGTGTTGACGACTTCACACGGCATAAGGTGCTCAGAAATTAGCCTTTTTCTGCGACATAACCCCATGCGACTGTGGATGCTACCTTGGTATCGCCTTACTGAGAGGGTAGTGGGTGCATGGAATAGCCTTCCAGTAGAAGTGGTAGAGGTTAATACAGTGAAGGAGTTTAAGCATGCGTGGGATAGGAATAAGGCTATCCTAGATATAAGATAAGGTCAGGGACTAATGAAAGTATTACTTTACTGAGAGGGTAGTGGATGGATGGAATAGTCTTCCAGTAGAAGTGGTAGAGGTTAATACAGTGAAGGAGTTTAAGCATGCATGGGATAGGTATAAGGCTATCCTAGATATAAGATAAGGCCATGGACTAATGAAAGTATTACGTTACTGAGAGGGTAGTGGATGCATGGAATAGTCTTCCAGTAGAAGTGGTAGAGGTTAATACAGTGAAGGAATTTAAGCATGCGTGGGATAGGTATAAGGCTATCCTAGATATAAGATAAGGCCAGGGACTAATGAAAGTATTACATTACTGAGAGGGAAGTGGATGTATGGAATAGTCTTCCAGTAGAAGTGGTAGAGGTTAATACAGTGAAGGAGTTTAAGCATGCATGGGATAGGTATAAGGCTATCCTAGATATAAGATAAGGACAGGGACTAATGAAAGTATTACTTTGCTGAGAGGGTAGTGGATGTATGGAATAGCCTTCCAGTAGAAGTGGTAGAGGTTAATACAGTGAAGAAGTTTAAGCATGCATGGGATAGGTATAAGGCTATCCTAGATATAAGATAAGGCCAGGGACTAATGAAAGTATTACTTTACTGAGAGGGTAGTGGATGTATGGAATAGTCTTCCAGTAGAAGTGGTAGAGGTTAATACAGTGAATGAGTTTAAGCATGCATGGGATAGGTATAAGGCTATCCTAGATATAAGATAAGGCCAGGGACTAATGAAAGTATTACTTTACTGAGAGGGTAGTGGATGTATGGAATAGTCTTCCAGTAGAAGTGGTAGAGGTTAATACAGTGAATGAGTTTAAGCATGCATGGGATAGGTATAAGACTATCCTAGATATCAGATAAGGCCAGGGACTAATGAAAGTATTACATTACTGAGAGGGTAGTGGATGCATGGAATAGTCTTCCAGTAGAAGTGGTAGAGGCAGTGGTGTATCTTGATTTTGTGCTGCCCTAGGCAGACAAAATCCGGGCACCCCCCTACCCAAGCTGCACACCCACGTTACACACCTAAGACATGCCCCATCATTCAGACTCACATCAAGCTCATACTCCCATCACACTCAGTCACACACTCCTACTCCCATCACACTCAGTCACACACTCCTACTCCCATCACGCACACTCTGACTCCCATCACACTCAGTCACACACACTGTCTCCTATCACACACACTCTGACTCCCATCACACTCAGTCACACACACTGTCTCCTATCACACACACTCTGACTCCCATCACACTCAGTCACACACACTGTCTCCCATCACACACACTCTGACTCCCATCACACTCAGTCACACACACTGTCTCCCATCACACTCTGACTCCCATCACACACACACACACACACACACATCCCATCAGCACTTACCTTTCCCTGGCAGGCAGGCAGCATGGTCCCTCCATGCTGCCTGTTCGGCTTCCCGGCGATTGTGCCGACAGGTCACGTGACCGGGCGCGCGTATGACGTCAGCGCGCCCGTCACGTGACTGTCGGCACTTCCGTGTCGGCACACTGCACGGGGAGCCGAACAGGCAGCACGGAGGTTTCTCTGTGCTGCCTGTTCGGCTCCCCGTGCAGCCTGGCAGGCAGAGCGATGGTGAGGGGGGATCTTCCGATCCCCTCTCACCTCTGTCTCTGCCTGCAAGCGCGGTGGGGTTTTTTTTTTATTTAAAGGGCCGGATTTTTATTTTTTTTATTTTTTCTTTTTCCAGTGCTGGGGGGCGCTGCCGCCCCCCAAAATTTGCCGCCATAGGCATCCGCCTAGGATGCCTCGCGCTAAATACAGCACTGGGTAGAGGTTAATACAGTGAATGAGTTTAAGCATGCATGGGATAGGTATAAGGCTATCCTAGATATAAGATAAGGCCAGGGACTAATGAAAGGATTACTTTACTGAGAGGGTAGTAGATGTATGGAATAGTCTTCCAGTAGAAGTGGTAGAGGTTAATACAGTGAAGGAGTTTAAGCATGAGTGGGATAGGTATAAGGCTATCCTAGATATAAGATAAGGCCAGGGGCTAATGAAAGTATTATATTACTGAGAGGGTAGTAGATGTATGGAATAGTCTTCCAGTAGAAGTGGTAGAGGTTAATACAGTGAAGGAGTTTAAGCATGCGTGGGATAGGTATAAGGCTATCCTAGATATAAGATAAGGCCAGGGACTAATGAAAGTATTACTTTACTGAGAGGGTAGTGGATGTATGGAATAGTCTTCCAGTAGAAGTGGTAGAGGTTAATACAGTGAATGAGTTTAAGCATGCATGGGATAGGTATAAGGCTATCCTAGATATCAGATAAGGCCAGGGACTAATGAAAGTATTACATTACTGAGAGGGTAGTGGATGTATGGAATAGTCTTCCAGTAGAGGTGGTAGAGGTTAATACAGTGATGGAGTTTAAGCATGCGTGGGATAGGTATAAGGCTATCCTAGATATAAGATAAGGCCAGGGACTAATGAAAGTATTACTTTACTGAGAAGGTAGTGGATGCATGGAATAGCCTTCCAGTAGAAGTGGTAGAGGTTAATACAGTGATGGAGTTTAAGCATGCATGGGATAGGTATAAGGCTATCCTAGATATAAGATAAGGCCAGGGACTAATGAAAGTATTACTTTACTGAGAGGGTAGTGGATGTATGGAATAGCCTTCCAGTAGAAGTGGTAGAGGCTAATACAGTGAAGGAGTTTAAGCATGCATGGGATAGGTATAAGGCTATCCTAGATATAAGATAAGGTCAGGGACTAATGACAGTATTACTTTACTGAGAGGGTAGTGGATGTATGGAATAGCCTTCCAGTAGAAGTGGTAGAGGTTAATGCAGTGAAGGAGTTTAAGCATGCATGGGATAGGTATAAGGCTATCCTAGATATAAGATAAGGCCAGGGACTAATGAAAGTATTACATTACTGAGAGGGTAGTGGGTGCATGGAATAGTCTTCCAGTAGAAGTGGTAGAGGTTAATACAGTGAATGAGTTTAAGCATGCGTGGGATAGGTATAAGGCTATCCTAGATATAAGATAAGGCCAGGGACTAATGAAAGTATTACTTTACTGAGAAGGTAGTGGATGCATGGAATAGCCTTCCAGTAGAAGTGGTAGAGGTTAATACAGTGATGGAGTTTAAGCATGCATGGGATAGGTATAAGGCTATCCTAGATATAAGATAAGGCCAGGGACTAATGAAAGTATTACTTTACTGAGAGGGTAGTGGATGTATGGAATTGTCTTCCAGTAGAGGTGGTAGAGGTTAATACAGTGATGGAGTTTAAGCATGCATGGGATAGGTATACAGCTATCCTAGATATAAGATAAGGTCAGGGACTAATGAAAGTATTACTTTACTGAGAGGGTAGTGGATGTATGGAATAGCCTTCCAGTAGAAGTGGTAGAGGCTAATACAGTGAAGGAGTTTAAGCATGCATGGGATAGGTATAAGGCTATCCTAGATATAAGATAAGGCCAGGGACTAATGACAGTATTACTTTACTGAGAGTGTGGTGGATGCATGGAATAGTCTTCCAGTAGAAGTGGTAGAGGTTAATGCAGTGAAGGAGTTTAAGCATGCGTGGGATAGGTATAAGGCTATCCTAGATATAAGATAAGGCCAGGGACTAATGAAAGTATTACTTTACTGAGAAGGTAGTGGATGCATGGAATAGCCTTCCAGTAGAAGTGGTAGAGGTTAATACAGTGATGGAGTTTAAGCATGCATGGGATAGGTATAAGGCTATCCTAGATATAAGATAAGGCCAGGGACTAATGAAAGTATTACTTTACTGAGAGGGTAGTGGATGTATGGAATAGTCTTCCAGTAGAGGTGGTAGAGGTTAATACAGTATCGGAGTTTAAGCATGCATGGGATAGGTATATAGCTATCCTAGATATAAGATAAGGTCAGGGACTAATGAAAGTATTACTTTACTGAGAGGGTAGTGGATGTATGGAATAGCCTTCCAGTAGAAGTGGTAGAGGCTAATACAGTGAAGGAGTTTAAGCATGCATGGGATAGGTATAAGGCTATCCTAGATATAAGATAAGGCCAGGGACTAATGACAGTATTACTTTACTGAGAGGGTAGTGGATGTATGGAATAGTCTTCCAGTAGAAGTGGTAGAGGTTAATGCAGTGAAGGAGTTTGAGCATGCGTGGGATAGGTATAAGGCTATCCTAGATATAAGGTAAGGTCAGAAACTAATGAAAGTTTTACTTTACTGAGAGGGTAGTGGGTGCATGGAATAGTCTTCCAGTAGAAGTGGTAGAGGTTAATACAGTGAAGCAGTTTAAGCATGCATGGGATAGGTATAAGGCTATCCTAGATATAAGATAAGGCCAGGGACTAATGAAAGTTTTACTTTACTGAGAGGGTAGTGGGTACATGGAATAGTCTTCCAGTAGAAGTGGTAGAGGTTAATACAGTGAAGCAGTTTAAGCATGCGTGGGATACGTATAAGGCTATCCTAGATATAAGATAAGGCCAGGGACTAATGAAAGTATTACATTACTGAGAGGGTAGTGGATGCATGGAATAGCCTTCCAGTAGAGGTGGTAGAGGTTAATACAGTGATGGAGTTTAAGCATGCGAGGGATAGGTATAAGGCTATCCTAGATATAAGATAAGGCCACAACTAATGAAAGTATTACTTTACTGAGAGGGTAGTGGATGCATGGAATAGTCTTCCAGTAGAAGTGGTAGAGGTTAATACAGTGAAGGAGTTTAAGCATGCGAGGGATAGGTATAAGGCTATCCTAGATATAAGATAAGGCCAGGGACTAATGAAAGTATTACTTTACTGAGAGGGTAGTGGATGCATGGAATAGCCTTCCAGTAGAGGTGGTAGAGGTTAATACAGTGATGGAGTTTAAGCATGCGAGGGATATGCTAAAGCGACGTCCTTTATTAAAAAACAGTGATGATTATTACATGCAAAGGTCTAATCCTCTCTATATCTTCCTTGTTTGGTTGTGGAGAAGCGGAATATACACCCCCCGGCCACTGGTTTTATAATAGGTAGATAGGTTTCTGCAGCGCCCCCCCCCCCCCCCCCCCCATAAGAAAGGTTACCGTAATTCTGGAGTCCCCACGACTCCTGGGTTCTTTGTTTGTCTTTTCCATTGCGTTTCTCGTTATTAATTAGATCACAGCTGTCCGCACTGCTGTAACTCTGTCTCCACCAAGGGCAGTTAAAGTATTGTCCTATTTAGAAGCCCGGCTCATACACTAATACAAAGACATTTTGGCAGAGTACAAAAACAAAATCAGGTCACAAGGAGCCCTGGATGGTTTTAGAAATATAAAGCTAAACGTGAGAACTACGATGTATTGTAAACTCACTTTGGTGCAAGATGAAGATCACTGCTTGTATAATGCACAGGCTTTTATCCCTGTGTGATTTGATGCAGGCATTCTGTATAAGGCAGAACTGATTACATAGACACTGAGGATATAAAGTTTAGCTTCATTTAGTCACTTCCTGTGCTGCTGGAATAGAATACATTGTGTGGACTGTAATAGACTTGCTCTTGTACACAGTAGGATCGCTTAACAGTGCAACAAATTATCTGATGACATCACTACAGAAACATGATATTCCATTCATTTGGATTAAATTATTCTCTGGCAACGAAAACAAAAAAAGAAAAAAATTTTTTTTACTTTTAATCAGCGAGTGTGGGCAGTCCTGTTAAAGCTTATTTATATGCATTAACATTTGGAAGATGCATTTTGGGGACCAGACAGTCCCTTTAAAGTGTTCCTCCTGAAAATCACTATTCCTTTTTATTTATTTTATAATTTTCAAGCTATAGTTAATTTAGCAGTAAATTACATTAACTTATCTTGCCTGCCTTGGAATTCCCATAATTAGGGATTAACTCACAGAATTTCACTGTGCAGAGGAAACAGGGAGTGATGCAACATGCCCACTGTGCTCAAGAAAAAAAAAAATCTATTTTTTTTTAATTTTTTTTTAATTTAATCTTAATAAAAGAAATAAAATGACCTTGCAGAATACAATAATTAGCCTGCTGTCTGGGTTGTTACAGGTTCCGCCTCAACTGCCACAGAATTGTCAACAACAACATCTTTACAAACCTGATCTTGTTCTTCATCTTGTTGAGCAGCATCTCGCTGGCAGCGGAGGATCCAGTGCGCCACTACGCCTTCAGAAACCAAGTACGGCAACCGCGCATCTCATGTCCGGGGTATGGGAGTGTTGGATCCAAACGGATTGCTCCACTGTTAGAGGCTCGGTCTTGCTTTTAGTGAACTAGTCTAATGCTTCTTTGGTGCCCGTGGGGGAGTGGGTAACGCATCGTATAAAAAATGGTCCATGTGTATAGTGGTCCATGTGTAAAGAGGTGCATGTGTAAAGAGATCCACGGATAAAGTGGTCCACGGATAAAGAGGTCCACGGATAAAGTGGTCCATGGATAAAGAGGTCCACGGATAAAGACGTCCAAAATTGGAAAATGTGGATACTGGGCCAAAAGGCAATCATTAGTGACCTTATCTGATTATCCTTACCCAGAATCACTTGTAGCACTGTATATACTGGGGATTCTTGTTTGCAGCCAGTTCCTTAATGGCGACATCACAAATAGTCGTGATTGTCTGGCGTGCTTGTCCAGTATTTTTGTGCCTTTCAGCCCAAATTGGTATTCAAAGAAATACAAAATATAAAATGACTATAATGTTAACCAAGCACAAAATGGTATCTAAAGGGGCATTTACAGGATTTAAAATACTGCTTGCTGGATATTTATAAAATAAATAAATACATTAAAATGTATGTTTTCATTGTTAACTGTGATGCTATTTTTTTTTTTATAACCTGGAATCTATTAATAATCCATGTGGCATCAGGAGTCGATCTCCCTGTCTCCCCCCTCCCAATATATGGGACCCCTCGTTTCCATCCTCTTTATATTTTGCAGGTTCTCTATTATTTCGATATAGTTTTCACCGTCATTTTCACCATAGAAATAGCTTTGAAGGTAACATGCCAACCTCTCGCCTCCCCCTCTTCTCTGGCCGCGTCTCAGGCCCCACCTAATCTAACGCATGGGCCGTCCTTCCTCCTCTTCTTTTCGCCACTTTTCCGCCTTAACTCCACTCTGCTTGTCTTTCAGATCCTAGGAAATGCTGACTATGTGTTCACAAGTATCTTTACTTTAGAGATTATACTCAAGGTAAACTCACCAAGGCTCCTGTACTGGTGTCAGTACGTCCAGCGTGTCATACAAAAGATAGTCCGCGGTATTGGGATTACTGACTCTTCATTGGTTGGCTGAACATGGTGTTGTCGTCCACCCAAGTCAACTTGCCTATCCCTGGGACATCTTGATAACTAAAAAAAAAAAACACCCCAGTAGCCCAGGAACGAGGAATTGGAAATGTATTTCAGACACTTATTTTAACTAGAGTATTTTTACTCTTTTGGAAACAAATTTGCTGCTTAGTATTTTAAAATAACACAGTATTATAATAAAAAAAAAACACAGTACTATAAAATAACACAGTATTATAGAAATTTTTTTTTAAAAAACACAGTACTATAAAATAACACAGTATTATAAAAAAAAACTCAGTACTATAAAATAATCCCTGCTACATGAAACAGCAACAGCAGCCTATCATTAAAAAAAAAAACCTTACAATAAAATGTATTTTATTAAATACTAAGGGTGAGGGGCATCTGAGTTCTGTACATCCACCCGGAACTTTGTACACACAGTGGAAATTCATTTATAAAAGATGAGGTGGAGGTGCTCAGTCCACTTTTGTAGGGGGTGACGATGCTCAGATTTAGGGGGAGCAGGATTTCTTCTTTCTCTCTGCATGCAAATATTGGCTATTCTGTCTGTTTGTGTGTTATCTGGCACTATAAAGTAGGGTAAACAGATTTACCCTTTTAAGGATGGGACTTCAAAAATGCACGGCAGCATTGCTATTAATGCAACCCTGCTGCATGGGTGCATTTTATATTAAGGTTGCACCCAGGGATTTTCCAAATTCAGCTGAAACAGTGCTTTATTCTTCCCAACAGTGCCATTATTCCCCAAATCAATTGCCACAGTGTCACTATTCCTCCATTACTTGCCACAGTGCCATTATTCCCCCAGATCATATGCCACAGTGCCATTATTCCCCCAGATCATACGCCACAGTGTCATTATTCCCCAAATCAATTGCCACAGTGTCACTATTCCTCCATTACTTGCCACAGTGCCATTATTCCCCCAGATCATATGCCACAGTGCCATTATTCCCCCAGATCATACGCCACAGTGCCATTATTCCCCAAATCAATTGCCACAGTGTCACTATTCCTCCGTTACTTGCCACAGTGCCATTATTCCCCCAGATCATATGCCACAGTGCCATTATTCCCCCAAATCATATGCCACAGTGCCATGATTCCCCAAATCATTTACCACGGTTCTATTATTCCCCTAATATGAATTGTCAGTGTTATCTTGCCCTTCTATCACTTGTCACACTGCCATTATTCCCCAAAACACTTCCCACAGTTCACCCCTAACCTGCCTCTCCTCCATCACGATCTATAAGCTCTCAATACCTGGTAACACCAGGGAAAACACCCTGTGCACACCTATACCATGTAGTGTATATTTAGGAAAAACCATTCATCCTGAAAGAGGAAATCTAGTTACCCTACTGTAAAAGGCATGCTTCTAGTCTGTGCACACCCATTTGTAGCATGCGTGCACATCAGCGTGTGGCGGTGTGCCGTGTTCATGCTTGGAAGAAACACATGATGACTTTATCACTGATAAACACAGACCGTACTGTGGCTTCTACTTAGACTGGACACTAAGGAGAAGCGACATGTCTGTGCTCTCTAATCAGGATATTATTAAAGGACATCTGGAGCAAAACATTGTACTTATGTTTAATTAAAAGATTGTATCAAGTGTAGATGATTTATAAATAAAGTCTTTAATAAAAGAATACAAATTAAGTGCCTTATTGAGCCTTCTTTACTCCATATGGTTCTCTCAGGGGGCAGACATGTTGGTTAGAATCTTTACTCCATATAGTTCTCTCAGGGGGCAGACATGTTGGTTAGAATCTTTACTCCATATAGTTCTCTCAGGGGGCGGACATGTTGGTTAGAATCTTTACTCCATATCGTTCACTCAAGGGGGCAGACATGTTGTTTAGAATCTTTACGCCATATAGTTCTCTCAGGGGGCAGACATTTTGGTTAGAATCTTTACTCCATATAGTTCTCTCAGGGGGCAGACATGTTGTTTAGAATCTTTACTCCATATCGTTCACTCAGGGGGTAGACATGTTGTTTAGAATCTTTACTCCATATAGTTCTCTCAGGGGGCAGACATGTTGTTTAGAATCTTTACTCCATATAGTTCTCTCAGGGGGCAGACATGTTGGTTAGAATCTTTACTCCATATAGTTCTCTCAGGGGGCAGACATGTTGGTTAGAATCTTTACTCCATATTGTTCTCTCAGGGAGCAGACATTTTGGTTAGAATCTTTACTCCATATAGTTCTCTCAGGGGGCGGACATGTTGTTTAGAATCTTTACTCCATATAGTTCTCTCAGGGGGCAGACATGTTGTCTAAACAAAATGTCTGCCTCCTGGTGGAGCTATATAGAGTAAAGATGGCTCAATAAGGTAGTTTATTTGTATTATTTCATTAAAGCATTTCTATATAAAATGCCTCCACTTGATGCCATCTTTCAGTTAAACACTCCTTCACGTTTTGCTACAGTTGTCCTTTAATTCTCTTCTGTCTTTATTTCAGATGACGGCCTATGGGGCATTTTTACACAAAGGTTCCTTCTGCCGAAACTACTTCAACATCCTTGACCTGCTGGTTGTCAGTGTTTCGCTCATCTCCTTCGGAATACAGTGAGTGGCGACTGCGAAGAACAGACTGAGTTGTTTGTTTTGTAAACCATGCATAGTGAAACACGTGGGCAGCACTCACCAGCTATGGTAACTCAGGCTGCATCCCGAATAGCTTGGGGGAAGCTTTCAATGCTTCTGGAAATTCTCCCCCTGACTTGCTCCGTATCTTTTTCTTTCAATGTCCAAAACAAATTTTGAAGATTTATTAATTTTGCAGTCATATTTTTTTATATATTGGTCTTGCCTCTTGGTTGTGTCTTAATCTTTTGTGACGTTCTAATGTATTTTCAGATCCAGTGCGATCAACGTAGTGAAAATTTTGAGGGTACTACGGGTGTTGAGGCCACTCAGAGCAATTAACAGAGCGAAAGGTCTTAAGGTGGGTTAGATCTGTATTTTCCAGATTATATTCTATTTCCCATAGATTATGCCATTTGGAAACGTACATTCTGTTTAGTAATATAAAATAACGCCATAATACTATAAAATAACACATTTAAGCTGAGACATTGCTACATGAACCATAAATAACATCAAGATTTTGAGAAAACACATTGTTTGTGACCAAAGATTGCTCGTTCTCTGTGTTTGTTGAAAGTAACACTATAGGCACGTATGTTTACATCTTTCATACGTATGGTATTTTCATGTTAGCGGGCCTATTCTGCTTTTCTTTAATTAGCATGTGGTGCAGTGCGTCTTCGTGGCCATCCGGACCATCGGCAATATCGTCATCGTCACTACCCTGCTGCAGTTTATGTTCGCTTGTATCGGGGTCCAGCTGTTCAAGGTGAGACAAAGAGGGAACACAGAGTTTAGCACTTGGGACACGGGTTGTGAAACGAAAAAATACCGAATGGGCCCGGGTCATCTTTGAGCATCATGGGCTCTTGTCACTGAACAGGAGGGCGGCCATGTTGTTTAAAATCTTGGATCAGATCTTCATTATCTTTGGGTCAGGTAAAGGACATTTTGATCCAAGATTCCAAACATGTCTGTCCACTGATAGAGCTATGCGGAGCAAAGATTCTAAACAACATGTCTGTCCCCTGATAGAGCTATGCAGAGCAAAGATTCTAAACAACATGTTTACCTCCTGATAGAGCTATACAGAACAAAGATTCTAAACAACATGTCCGCCCCCTGATAGAGCTATACGGAGCAAAGATTCTAAACAACATGTCCGCCCCCTGATAGAGCTATGCAGAGCAATTATTCTAAAAATCATGTCCTCCCCCTGATAGAGCTACACAGAGCAAAGATTCTAAACAACATGTCCACTCCTGATAGTGCTATACAGAGCAAAGATTCTAAACAACATGTCCTCCCCCTGATAGAGCTATACGGAGCAAAGATTCTAAACAACATGTCCGCCCCCTGATAGAGCTATGCAGAGCAATTATTCTAAACAACATGTCCTCCCCCTGATAGAGCTACACAGAGCAAAGATTCTAACCAACATATCCTCCCCCTGATAGAGCAATGCAGAGCAAAGATTCTTTTTTTGTTTAAATACAAATAATAAAACTCTTTTATGTATAAATACAATTGCCAGGTTTGTTTTTGGGCTGCAAGCTAATCAATTCCTGCTTTCTCTCCAACCACAGGGCAAACTGTACAGATGTAGTGACACATCCAAGAATACAGCAGAGGAGTGCAGGTAAGCTGAAAGTGCAAAACGCGTGGGGGAACCAAAGTACAGCTTCCATACTTCTGAAAACTGCCTGAAGGGAAACAGGAAAGAGAGCATTGGAGGGAATGGAAAAGAAAATGTCGATCGCAAGGCCAAAGTAGCTGAATGGAAGAATTTTTACAACTCAGCTACTTCTGAAGTTCCCTTCTCCATTCCCTGTAATGCTCTCTTTCTTGAATAACGCCCGATATTTTCTTTTTATTCAACTTTATCAAAAAGTTGATAAAGTTTATTTTATTAAAGGGAGAGTGGGAAGCCCCCCCCCCCCCCCCATAGGTCTAAGCCAGGGGAAGGCTACCTGAAGGAATACATTTCCCATACTCCCCTTACCTGAAAGAGCATTATGGGAGATGTAGTTAATCAGCAAATTGAGGGCCGACGGTTCCCTACATAGGAGATGTAAGTGCAGAACCCTTTTAAAAAAAATCTCAGGACCACGCACAATGCACCTTTTTACTATTTTGATGAATTTTTTAGAAATGTTAAGCCTGCGAGGGTGCATTTTTGGGGAGGAGACTTTGTTTTGGGATTTTTTCAAGCGTTATTTTTGTATGTCTTTCTCGGACAGAGGGAAGTATATCAGCTATAAGGATGGAGACGTGTCTCTGCCCATGGTACAGGAGAGAAACTGGGAGAACAGCAAGTTCGACTTTGACAATGTCCTGGCAGCGATGATGGCTCTATTTACCGTTTCCACCTTCGAGGGGTGGCCAGAGTGAGTAAAGGGGGGACGGGGAGCTTAAAGTGACTCTGTTATCCCAAAAATTGATAATACTGGAGAAATTGTAGAGAATAGGAAATCATGAAAAATGATCGATACATTGTTTATTTATGCATTTGCCTGCAAGTTTGCAAAGGTGAGCCAGTGATGGCTAACCTTGGCACTGCAGATGTTTGGGAACATACACCATCCCCCCCCCCCCCCCTCTTCCTGAGCATCATGGGATTTCAAGTTCACAAGCATGATTTCCTTTAACTGCCCCATGAAAAAGAAACTTTGACCTCAACCCTACAGTATTTGCCTAAAGATTTCCAGGGCCAGGATATTTTGTAAAAAGCATAGGTTAAAATAGGCACTGAACCAATCATTTCTCCCAAAAAAAAAAAAATGCTAATAACACCTCACTAGTAGGCTTGCCACCTCGGCCATTTTTTACTGGCCACATATAACTCTTGGCGGCCGCCTTGCAGTATGTAGAAGTCCTATGTGACCAGAAGGAGATCAATTACCTAATCAGCGTGGTTCTGTGGGATCCACTACTTGATTAGTTAATGGATTTCCTTCTGAACATAGGACTTCTACATACTGCAAGGCGTATGTGGCCAGTAAAAAATGGCCGAGGTGGCAAGCCAAGTCACCAGTGATAATATCCTTTTATGTATGATGGGAAACTCTAAATATATATACTGATTTTGACTTTCCAATACTTAAATTAAAGTTTTTATTTTACTTCGCAGTAGTATCTTTTCATTAACTGATAACATTAATAGATCTCCCATAGTTGCCAACATCGGCCATGTTTCCAGGGACACATATTTGTTCCCATGCTGCAGAAAGAGAATGCAAAGTGCAGCCCGGCAGTATGTAGGATGGATATACTCACAGACAGAATCCAATTAATTAATCATGGCAGGTCCTATGAGATCTCCACCCTGATTAATTAATTGGATTGTGTCTGTGCGTATATCCATCCTACATACTGCCGGGCTGCACTTTGCATGATCTTTCTGCAGCATGTGGAACAAATATGTGTCCCTGGAAACATGGCCGATGTTGGCGACTATGCTCTACGCCACGATAAAAATACTCTGCGTGATACGTCGCAGTTTTTCCCAGTCCCATGACGACATGCCGATACTGCCAGATGGTTTCAGTGAAGTTTTAAAATGATTTTGGCTGGCATCTTCAGAACCAATTATGTGGCGGCATCCGAAAAAACCCCATCTGTGGTCCAACTGTACAAAACCAGTGCCCACCAAAAACACTCAAATATGTAAAAACAGAGGTATTTAAAACTTACATTTCTCTTGATTTATGCAATTGCTTCAACAATGCTTTACATCATGTATAGATCATTTTTAAATCTCTACATTCATGGTATAAGCATTGTGTAGGTTGACAGAGTCCCTTTAACTATACATCGTGCAGGGGCAAAAAAGATTTGAAAGTGTTACTTTACTGAGAGGATAGTGGATGCATGGAATAGTCTTCCAGTAGAAGTGGTAGAGGTTAATACAGTGAAGGAGTTTAAGCATGCTTGGGATAGGTATAAGGCTATCCTAGATATAAGATAAGGCCAGGGACTAATGAAATTATTACTTTACTGAGAGGGTAGTGGATGTATGGAATAGTCTTCCAGTAGAAGTGGTAGAGGTTAATACAGTGAAGGAGTTTAAGCATGCGTGGGATAGGTATAAGGCTATCCTAGATATAAGATAAGGCTAGGGATTAATGAAAGTATTACTTTACTGAGAGGGTAGTGGATGCATGGAATAGTCTTCCAGTAGAAGTGGTAGAGGTTAATATAGTGAAGGAGTTTAAGCATGTATGGGATAGGTATCAGGTTATCCTAGATATAAGATAAGGGCATGGACTAATGCAAGTATTACTTTACTGAGAGGGTAGTGGATGTATGGAATAGTGTTCCAGGAGAAGTGGTAGAGGTTAATACAGTTAAGGAGTTTAAGCATGCATGGGATAGGTATAAGGCTATTCTAGATATAAGATAAGGCCAGGGACTAATGAATGTATTCAGAAAATAGGCCAAATAGCTCTTATATGCTAGAAGAGCTCAGCTGGCCATGGATAATGCAGAGTTACATCTTTACAAACTGTCACTTTATAACAATGCATTATACAGGGCCAACTCTGTTCTTCTAGCAGGAGAAACTCACCAGAACCTGCACAATGTATAGAAGAATATATAGAAGAGCTCAGCTGGCCATGGATAATACAGAGTTACATCTTTACACACTGTCACTTTATAACAATGCATTATACAGGGCCAACTCTGTTCTTCTAGCAGGAGAAACTCACCAGAACGTGCACAATGTATAGAAGAATATATAGAAGAGCTCAGCTGGCCATGGATAATACAGAGTTACATCTTTACACACTGTCACTTTATAACAATGCATTATACAGGGCCAACTCTGTTCTTCTAGCAGGAGAAACTCACCAGAACCTGGACAATGTATAGAAGAATATATAGAAGAGCTCAGCTGGCCATGGATAATGCAGAGTTACATCTTTACACACTGTCACTGTATAACAATGCATTATACAGGGCCAACTCTGTTCTTCTAGCAGGAGAAACTCACCAGGCCCTGCACAATATATAGAAGAATATATAGAAGAGCTCAGCTGGCCATGGATAATGCAGAGTTACATCTTTACACACTGTCACTTTATAACAATGCATTATACAGGACCAACTCTGTTCTTCTAGCAGGAGAAACTCACCAGACCCTGCACAATGTATAGAAGAATATATAGAAGAGTTCAGCTGGCCATGGATAATGCAGAGTTACATCTTTACACACTGTCACTTTATAACAATGCATTATACAAGGCCAACTCTGTTCTTCTAGCAGGAGAAACTCACCAGGCCCTGCACAATGTATAGAAGAATATATAGAAGATCTCAGCTGGCCTTGGATAAGACTGAGTTACATCATTACACACTGTCACTTTATAACAATGCATTATACAGGACCAACTCTGTTCTTCTAGCAGGAGAAACTCACCAGACCCTGCACAATGTATAGAAGAATATATAGAAGAGCTCAGCTGGCCATGGATAATGCAGAGTTACATTACACACTGTCACTTTATAACAATGCATTATACAGGGCCAACTCTGTTCTTCTAGCAGGAGAAACTCACCAGGCCCTGCACAATGTATAGAGGAATATATAGAAGAGCTCACCAGGTTTATTCTTACACAATGTCTAGTAAAATGTCACCCCCAACTCTACATTCACTGCAAATATATTGAGTTTTAACATCATACTAAGTAATAGTGAATCCTCGGAATACTTGTGCATTTCCTGTGTTACACTAACGGCGGCCATCTTGTTCCTCGTCCAGGCTGCTGTACAGAGCCATCGACTCGCACACGGAGGACGTGGGGCCTGTTTACAACCACCGGGTGGAGATCTCCATCTTCTTCATCATCTACATCATCATTATCGCCTTCTTCATGATGAACATCTTTGTAGGTTTCGTGATTGTCACCTTTCAGGAGCAGGGAGAGCAAGAGTACAAGAACTGCGAGCTGGACAAGAACCAGGTACCTCTTTAGACCTGCTGTTAGACTTACACTTAGATGAATTTGTGAAATTACAGCAGTTTGCAAGAAACCACTACTGCCCACACTAGCTGAGTAAAAGTAAATTTCCCCCTTTTTTAATTTTTGCTGCAGAAACCAATGCGAATAATGGCATTCAAATGAATATATATCTAGTAATGTCATCAGACAATTTGTTGCACTGTTAAGAATTCCTATGTGTACAAGAGCAAGGTCACTTAGGTTCCACACAATGCATTCTATTCCACCAGAAGAGCAGCAGAGGAAGTGACTAAATGTAACAAAACTGATACATGCTCAGTGCCTACACAGAATCGGTGTGGCAGGCAGTACCTCTTGACTGGCCATACAAATGTTGTTTGAAGCTGCTAAAATCTACTCTACACAGTTACTGGTTTTCAAGAAGAATTCCAGAAAGCATCGAAAAATCAATACAAATACATTTGGACTTATAAAAAAATAAGTGCTATAAAAGTTTTCCTTTTTCGAGATCTTAAAATTCAGAATCTCAAGAGGGTTTTTCATTTACCCTCTCAATCGGGTTTCAGGGGCAGCTATAAAAGACTCCTTTCAAAAACACATAAAGTTATTTTATTGCTAGTTTAATCCTCTAATTTCCACTCTCTGGCTTTCAAAGTGTTAATGTGTAACAGAGATTTTAGAATTCACTTTAATGTGAAAGGGTCACAGTCTATGTGTCTGCAAGTGTCCCAGCTAACCTTCTTTTTTTTTTTTTTTATTCTATCCCCGACAGCGTCAGTGTGTGGAGTATGCCTTGAAGGCCCGGCCTCTCAGGAGATATATCCCCAAAAACCAATATCAGTATAAAGTCTGGTATGTGGTCAACTCTACCTACTTTGAATATCTCATGTTTGTTCTTATCCTACTCAACACCATCTGCCTGGCCATGCAGGTAAGAGTCCGTGACCTTGGGGGAATGACATCTTACTGTCGAATAATAATCATCTCATGGAATAGACATTGAGGGAGAGTCAGGCTTGATAAATAATATCTTTATCTGCTGAGTTAACAGCAAGTGGTCTTTCCTAATTTTTAGTGGTATGAAGGGGCCGGCCTTGGGCAATAGTGGGCAGGTTCCCTCCTCAAGTGGGTGGGGCTTCGTAGAAAGTGGACACCCTGCTTCAAAAGGACCATGGGTGGGCCATATAAGGATGGATAAGGCAAAGTAACACTTTTTCTGCCCAGAGGGGGGGGGGGGGGGGGGGGGTTCCTCAAGCCTGTTTAAAACGGTCTAGGTCACACAGGCGTCACCCATGCTCAAACTGTCTTTCCATCACCAGATCTAATTTATAGGAAAGTTTGGCCTTAGCTTTTCTGTGTACGTTTTGCTTCTCTGATCTACTTTTTTGGCCAGAACTCACTGTCCAGCGAGTAAGCCCCTATGTATTGAGTATTGTGGGGGGAGAATGGTTCAAGCCAATACGGCCCTCACTAAAGATGGAGGAAGTGCGGTGGGGGGGTGGAGAATGGGGCAAGGGGAATATTTCTATTAAATCCTCTCCTCTTTTAGCATTACGGACAGAGCTGTTCTTTCAAGGAAGCCATGAATATTCTCAACATGCTCTTCACCGGCCTCTTCACCGTGGAAATGATCCTGAAACTCATTGCCTTCAAACCAAAGGTAGGTAAAGAGAGTTGGAGCGTGTGCATCAGGGAAAGGAAGGGCCCCCTCATCTCACTGCTGAGCCTACTGCTGCTGTAGGTGCACTCAACTCAGGATCAAATCTTAGTGAAACGCGTCGGGGGCCATCTGGGTTTTGCGTCCTTTTGTCGCAACCCATCCCAGGCATTGCTTATTTTTTTACACCTTTTTTAATTTGCAAGAGGCTTGGGAATTGAAGCCGGGACGGATTCTACTGTGACGTCATGAACTCTGCTTGACTTAAGAGCGCATTTTTTGTTCCTGGAGTCCAACGCATTTTACGGACATCGCCGTGCCCCTTCATGTGGGAGTAATCCTACCCAGGCGGGGATAGACCAACAGGAACTGCAAGTTCCAGAATGCTCTGGGCAAATTCCTAATAGCAGTGTCATAATTAATAAACTTTCACAGTTTCTAAATAGTTTGTTCTGGATACAGATGACTTGAACGAGCTCCCCTGCAAGATATGTAATGGAAATATGTCCAGTTACTTTATCAAGGAGGGGATCTCATAGGAACTTCATTAATTCATTCTGCTGGGCTGCATGTAAAAGTTATATGTGTCCGTTTGAAAAAGGTCGATCTTGCAAACCTATTCTGTCTTCTATTCTGTGTGCAACTTGAGTCAAATTGACTCACCGCTCACTGTTTTGGCCCCAGGCCACCGCCCATGTCCTGATGTAGGCACCACCACTGTTGATAGTGGACAACTACTTTACTTTCTGACTGACAGTTTAATGAAGTTCTATGGACCTTCACAGACCTTGCCACGGAGATTTTGTCAACCCATCATTAGTACCACAAATGATAATGGTTATGGGATTGGACAGAGCCTCCGTAGAAAGGAATGGGCCTGTTGGAGGCTTTTTTATTCTTTGTGTCTTCAGAGCAGATTTCTTTTTCTTTTTTTTTTTTTTTGGCCTTCGCATTTTTCCTTCCTGGCTCTTGGCGCCGGAGAGGGGGCTTGGCAGAGCGGCGATAATGAAAAAAGGGTCCGCGTGCCAAAAAGACATGTAGGCAGGTGTAGTAATCACTTCTCTTCTTAATTATTTAACGCCCCTCCTCGTGCTTTGTACTGGTCCCCAGAGAGCAGGGGGGGGGGTGCAGGGATATCACAGAGCGTATACCAAGGAATGAGAAATTAACACAGACATCCCTAGTGCTAGCGACTGTTTAAATAAAACGCCAAAGCTTTATTTAAATGGCAGTCCCACCTACAGGGTCAGAATGATTATTATTTTTTAGTTTAACATTGCATCATGTTAAAAATGACACGTAAAGTGTAGTAGAATTACTGCTGTTGCTATAGCAACAGTCCTTGCTTTTTCTCCAAGCCCCTCCTTATTGGAATGTCCCTGAATTTAGAAGCCCCGCCTCTCTCTCCAAGCTCCTCCTTACTGGATGTCCCTGAATTTAGAAGCCCCGAAGATATTATTTTTATTCTAAAACTACTGGAGAACCGGAAACAGTTTTACAGTAAAAAAAAAATCAAAAAATTGCATTTTACATCCATTAAACCCCGGTACAACATACAGCGGATAAGTGAGGTGGGAATGGCGCTTTAAAGGCTCAAATCAACGTGATAACCTGCACGTGTAAGCACGGAGAGGGATTCGTATCGATGGAGCAATGCCTCTGCGGGTTTAATGTATTCCAACCCTTTAAGTGCCAGACCAGCTTGCAAACAAAGCCACTTTAGAACCCTGGGAGTCATCCCCTCTTAGCCCCCCAGCCCCCAATGCATCTGTTTAATATCTTCTGTAAGTAAGAGTTTTGTTTTTGCCACAGCTTAGATATCCGTCTATGGCCCTCCAGCAATTTCTCAATTCCAACTGCTAGGATTCTGGGTAATACTTAAATACTTATGGTATTTGTGGGACGGGCTCTCTGGACAAAGCGGGGGCGGTACCTAAAGTGGGCGGGGTTACCAGGCACTGCACGATGACACACGAACTTGAGTAGCCCTGCGAGATTGAACTCCAGCCTCCGCAGTACCAGGTTGCTCTGGAGTTCATTCCTACACACTGTATGTCTCTTTAACGGATTTATTCATGGGAGAGAGAATTGAAGGGAGTTTGAAGTGCAGCTGAATGGGAGAATTTTGAAATTGCCTTCTCAATTTCCTGTATTTCTCTCTACCATGGATAAAAGCCCTTAAACGCAAATACAGTGCTGCCTGTACACAGTGCTAAGCACCATGCACAGGCAGTAGTAATGCTGGGAAAGACCTGAATTTTATAAGACCCATCCTCCAAATAAGCAGGACTGTCCCAGCAAATCCAGGGCTTTTGGCAACTATAAGTTGGATTCCTGAGCATTAGAGTAAATTAGATTAGTGAAACCTTTTGTCATGGTCCATCCGTGGAAGCCCTGTGCAGTCTAGTTTCTCAGGTGGTCTGGGGGCAGTGGTTTGGGCGCTGGGTTCACAGGGTTCCTCTCCCATTTCCTCTTCACAGAGGGAGCAAAGGGCGCGGTTTCTTGTGGGAAAAGAAAGAGCTGAGAATAAATGTTACTTTTATTTTTCCTTCAGTTACGTGGTCTATAAATACCACGGGTCACGCACTGAATGTAAGTGGGTAAAGCAGCAGGGTGTGTCGTAGGGAGGTCCCAGACACTCAGCAATGGCTTAAAATCCAGGAGGAGAAAGGGATCTGGAGTAATAATTTACTATTTAAATAAATAAATCTTATCTTATGGTCTCCATTTTGCAGATGTTTTAATACAGATGATGGTGATTAAATGATTGGTTGGCAGATGAATGGTATTTTCTCAGCTGCGTTTATGAAAATCTATATTCTCCTAAAACCCTATTTTTACGATCGTTTGTACAGTGATTACATTTAGAGAGGGGATAATTACTCTCCCCCCCCCCCCCCCCCGCATTGTTATTTATAGAAAAATAGTGAAGCTTGATAGAACTTCTAAGGTGGAATTTAAAGGCCGAAGCAGGTTATGTTGCAAAGCATTCTGGGACCTGCAGCCCTAACTCTCTCTCTCTCGCTCGCTCACGGTCAGGTCAGTGCCAAATGGCTTCAAATCATTTTGGGATGTGAAAGGCTCTTGCCTTTAACCCTGCCACTGCCTCGTGGGAGTGGGTGAAGGAATTTGGATTTGAAATCATGGCACGTGGCATGTTATATACTTCTTTTTTTTTTTCCCTGGGGAGAGTTGAAATGAGCATCTTGTGAGGTCAGCACAGACGCAGAAACCTTCTTAGATGGTTAGATCATATCTGTAACCCTTTCTCTGCCTGGGGGTATATGGGAAACTTAAACCAGCCTGCTGTTTAATGTATAGCAGAGGCCGTGAGAATATCCTTGTTCGGCTGGCATCTTTCACAAGCCACGTGGCTTCACTTGTGGCACCCTGCAAGTAGTAGCAGCTCAGCAGTGAGATTAGGGAGTCTGCACTCGCCACAGAACCAATTAAATGTTCCCGTGGATTGTTTCTCTTTTGGAATTGCTCTGTATCCATAAACCCTGAGATTTGTTTTGATTTCTTTTTTACGAATTGGAACCCTTTTTTTTGTGGCTCAGGGTGGGAGTTGGGAAGACCCGAGGTTTGGTCATTTTTGGTAATCGACTTCAGCAGAGGGTAGCAAGGTTTGGAGGGGGCATTGGAGTACACATCTTAATTTTAAAGGGTTTCGGGGGGGAGCCTCTGCAGTCGCAGTAAAAAAAAAAAAGGTGACAACTGCCTAATTCTTTGTACCCCAGATCGAAATGGAGAGCCCTCCAAACCTATATTCAAGCTGCACAAACTGGGCAACCTCTGGAGCTCCAGCTATTTGGGACTATGAACCCCATGATGCTTAACCTTTTGGCAGGCTAAGCATGATGGGAATCGTGGCTGGCACCACAAGTGCAGACCATATTTTAAGGTTACCCTTACTTGAGCCTTGTTAAGCCAACAATTGTCAGAGTCATGATACCCACAAACATTAGATGCGGGTTAACACAGTAACCCCGCCCTCTGCTATGCATTTTTGGGTTAACTACCATATCTGGGTGCTTGGGAGCATGCCTTAAAGGACAGCTTTGCTTTGTCAGGCTGCTGCCGTTGGGGTTAATACAGAGGCCTAGATATCCTATAAATCTTTCCGGTTCGGTCTGGGGTACACTAGGGTAGCTCAAGCATCTGTCTACACTGTGACATTCCATGTAGCCCAAGCGTTGGAGGTCTGCCCCCTGGTGGTGGAGCAAAATGATGGTTATGTGCATGTTACTGGGTTTTTTGCAGGTTTGTCTTGTTTCCAGCCCTGTTCATCTGACCCCCGGATTTCAGCTGCTGCCCTCCGCTCTGCGCTCTCTTACTAACCAATCTGCTCCTCTTTCCAGGCTGTGTCTGCTGCTGTACAGACCATTTACTGACTATTTCTTTTTTCTGTATTTTAATTTCTTGCATCATATCAGCTCACACTTACTAACCCCTCCTTGTGCTATACTGACCTTTCATATCCTGTATCCTGCACACAACCCTCTCACCTCCTCCTAATACACAGACACTGGGACACACCCCTCTCACCTCCTCCTAATACACAGACACCAGGACACATCCCTCTCACCTCCTCCTAATACACAGACACCAGAACACATCCCTCTCACCTCCTCCTAATACACAGACACCAGGACACGTCCCTCTCACCTCCTCCTAATACACAGACACCAGGACACATCACTCTCACCTCCTCCTAATACACAGACACGTCCCTCTCACCTCCTCCTAATACACAGACACCAGGTCACATCCCTCTCACCTCCTCCTAATACACAGACACCAGAACACATCCCTCTCACCTCCTCCTAATACACAGACACCGGGACACATCCCTCTCACCTCCTCCTAATACACAGACACCAGGACACATCACTCTCACCTCCTCCTAATACACAGACACCAGGACACGTCCCTCTCACCTCCTCCTAATACACAGACACCAGGACACGTCCCTCTCACCTCCTCCTAATTCACAGACACCGGGACACGTCCCTCTCACCTCCTCCTAATACACAGACACCAGGACACATCCCTCTCACCTCCTCCTAATACACAGACACCAGGACACGTCCCTCTCACCTCCTCCTAATACACAGACACCAGGACACATCCCTCTCACCTCCTCCTAATACACAGACACCAGGACACATCCCTCTCACCTCCTCCTAATACACAGACACCAGGACACGTCCCTCTCACCTCCTCCTAATACACAGACACCAGGACACGTCCCTCTCACCTCCTCCTAATTCACAGACACCAGGACACGTCACTCTCACCTCCTCCTAATTCACAGACACCGGGACACATCTCTCTCATCTCCTCCTAATACACAGACACCAGGACACGTCACTCTCACCTCCTCCTAATACACAGACACCGGGACACATCCCTCTCACCTCCTCCTAATACACAGACACCGGGACACATCTCTCTCATCTCCTCCTAATACACAGACACCAGGACACGTCACTCTCACCTCCTCCTAATACACAGACACCGGGACACATCCCTCTCACCTCCTCCTAATACACAGACACCGGGACACATCCCTCTCACCTCCTCCTAATACACAGACACCAGGACACGTCTCTCTCTCACCTCCTCCTAATACACAGACACTGGGACACATCCCTCTCACCTCCTCCTAATACACAGACACCGGAACACATCCCTCTCACCTCCTCCTAATACACAGACACCGGGACACATCCCTCTCACCTCCTCCTAATACACAGACACCAGGACACATCCCTCTCACCTCCTCCTCCTAATACACAGACACCGGGACACATCCCTCTCACCTCCTCCTAATACACAGACACCAGGACACGTCCCTCTCACCTCCTCCTAATACACAGACACCAGGACACATCCCTCTCACCTCCTCCTAATACACAGACACCAGGACACGTCCCTCTCACCTCCTCCTAATACACAGACACCAGGACACATCCCTCTCACCTCCTCCTAATACACAGACACCGGGACACATCTCTCTCACCTCCTCCTAATACACAGACACCAGGACACATCCCTCTCACCTCCTCCTAATACACAGACACCAGGACACATCCCTCTCACCTCCTCCTAATACACAGACACCAGGACACGTCCCTCTCACCTCCTCCTAATACACAGACACCGGGACACATCCCTCTCACCTCCTCCTAATACACAGACACCAGGACACATCCCTCTCACCTCCTCCTAATTCACAGACACCGGGACACGTCCCTCTCACCTCCTCCTAATTCACAGACACCGGGACACGTCCCTCTCATCTCCTCCTAATACACAGACACCAGGACACATCCCTCTCACCTCCTCCTAATACACAGACACCAGGACACGTCCCTCTCACCTCCTCCTAATACACAGACACCAGGACACGTCCCTCTCACCTCCTCCTAATACACAGACACCAGGACACGTCCCTCTCACCTCCTCCTAATACACAGACACCAGGACACGTCCCTCTCACCTCCTCCTAATACACAGACACCAGGACACATCCCTCTCACCTCCTCCTAATACACAGACACCAGGACACATCCCTCTCACCTCCTCCTAATACACAGACACCAGGACACATCTCTCTCACCTCCTCCTAATTCACAGACACCAGGACACGTCACTCTCACCTCCTCCTAATTCACAGACACCAGGACACATCCCTCTCACCTCCTCCTAATACACAGACACCGGAACACATCCCTCTCACCTCCTCCTAATACACAGACACCAGGACACATCCCTCTCACCTCCTCCTAATACACAGACACCAGGACACGTCCCTCTCACCTCCTCCTAATACACAGACACCAGGACACATCCCTCTCACCTCCTCCTAATACACAGACACCAGGTCACATCCCTCTCACCTCCTCCTAATACACAGACACCAGGACACGTCCCTCTCACCTCCTCCTAATACACAGACACCAGGTCACATCCCTCTCACCTCCTCCTAATACACAGACACCAGGACACGTCCCTCTCACCTCCTCCTAATACACAGACACCAGGACACATCCCTCTCACCTCCTCCTAATACACAGACACCAGGACACGTCCCTCTCACCTCCTCCTAATACACAGACACCGGGACACATCCCTCTCACCTCCTCCTAATACACAGACACCGGGACACATCTCTCTCACCTCCTCCTAATACACAGACACCAGGACACGTCCCTCTCACCTCCTCCTAATACACAGACACCAGGACACGTGCCTCTCACATCCTCCTAATACACAGACACCAGGACACATCCCTCTCACCTCCTCCTAATACACAGACACCGGAACACATCCCTCTCACCTCCTCCTAATACACAGACACCAGGACACATCCCTCTCACCTCCTCCTAATACACAGACACCAGGACACATCCCTCTCCCCTCCTCCTAATACACAGACACCAGGACACGTCCCTCTCACCTCCTCCTAATACACAGACACCAGGACACATCCCTCTCACCTCCTCCTAATACACAGACACCAGGACACGTCCCTCTCACCTCCTCCTAATACACAGACACCGGGACACATCCCTCTCACCTCCTCCTAATACACAGACACCGGGACACATCCCTCTCACCTCCTCCTAATACACAGACACCAGGACACGTCTCTCTCTCACCTCCTCCTAATACACAGACACTGGGACACATCCCTCTCACCTCCTCCTAATACACAGACACCGGAACACATCCCTCTCACCTCCTCCTAATACACAGACACCGGGACACATCCCTCTCACCTCCTCCTAATACACAGACACCGGGACACATCCCTCTCACCTCCTCCTAATACACAGACACCGGGACACGTCCCTCTCACCTCCTCCTAATACACAGACACCAGGACACATCCCTCTCACCTCCTCCTAATACACAGACACCGGGACACGTCCCTCTCACCTCCTCCTAATACACAGACACCAGGACACGTCCCTCTCACCTCCTCCTAATACACAGACACCGGGACACATCCCTCTCACCTCCTCCTAATACACAGACACCGGGACACGTCCCTCTCACCTCCTCCTAATACACAGACACCAGGACACATCCCTCTCACCTCCTCCTAATACACAGACACCAGGACACATCCCTCTCACCTCCTCCTAATACACAGACACCAGGACACATACCTCTCACCTCCTCCTAATACACAGACACCAGAACACATCCCTCTCACCTCCTCCTAATACACAGACACCGGGACACATCCCTCTCACCTCCTCCTAATACACAGACACCGGGACACATCCCTCTCACCTCCTCCTAATACACAGACACCAGGTCACATCCCTCTCACCTCCTCCTAATACACAGACACCAGGACACATCCCTCTCACCTCCTCCTAATACACAGACACCAGGACACGTCCCTCTCACCTCCTCCTAATACACAGACACCGGGACACATCCCTCTCACCTCCTCCTAATTCACAGACACCAGGACACGTCCCTCTCACCTCTTCCTAATACACAGACACCACGCTCCTGCGGCCTCCTCCTAATACACAGATATCATAGCATGTTACCCTGTATCTTACTAATACATAGTAATGACAGAAAGCCTGCTCACACCCCTTACACAGAGACAATAATCGTTTAACTCGCCCCATCCCAGTATAAGTACTGGGAGAACACATGCACGTCACTTCTTGTCATCTGTTGCTACCAGCAGTGAAGGGGTTAAAACCCACAGTAGCCTTTGGATACGCTCCCAGGACCCATGGGTGAGCTTGGGGCTGCAAGGATATGGGGTGTAGAGTGGATGATAGCCTGGGAACCAGACCTCTCAGCCTGCCCAGAACCTGACCCTTTGGCATAAGAGGTTTTGTTTTGGTCTGTCCCCTGCCTAATTCTGCAACCCAGGAATGTTTATACTGACACCCAACCTACAGTAACAAAAAAAAAGTCCTGCACCCCATGTCCAGTGCTGGGAACAGGGTGATGCTGATGGCAGTATAATTGGTCCCCTTGTGGTGCAGGAGTCAGCATAGAAGCCAACTGATTGCTCCTCTTTCAGAGCTTTGATTTCCTGTTTTTCTCTTTCCCATCTGGCCCCTCTCTTTCTGAATAATGTCCCCATGTAGCCCCCCATCTTCCCCTTATCCTCTCTCCATCCTAATGAGTATCTTACTCACACTACCGTATCCATGTTTCTCTCTCCATACAACCCATGCTACCTGTCTCCAATTAGACTTCTACAATTGCAACTATACTTTAACCCTGTCAGTGCCTTGGAAGGACTTGCTGTGGGCCTGGCAAGAGGGCTCTCGTACAGAATATACAGAGGGTCCTCGTACAGAATATACAGAGGGTCCTGACAGCACACCCTTTCCCCTAAGGCGGGTATGGGTGGTCTACCCTGGCCACTCAGGTTTTACAGAGTCACAGTTAACTAATTGTAATTTCTACAAAGCGTTGGTCACTTTTACCAGATGCCGTACATTACCTACATATTAATATCACATTTTTCAGTGTAGATTATTCTAGTCCACCCAACTATGCTGGCTCCGAGTTCATCCTTACTTTAGCACAGGTGAGACATTCTGCACCTGTGCTCATTCAGCAGATCCCAGACTCTTGCATTATTAAAGTCCTATTAAAAGCGCAGGGAAGAACAATATACTTTTACTTGTGGGGAGACCACTTTAAACCCTTCTTTAAAAAAAACCTTTATAACCTTAATTTTAAACAAATTTCCAACTGCATCTCATTCTCACCTTAACATCTCATCTTGTGTGTTTGTGTCATTTCTCTGTTTAATGTTTGTTTGTCTATATGTGTTGCAATTTCATAATAGCTGCAATATATAGAGGGCAACAGCGGAGCATAATATACAGGGAGAGGGTGAACGAAATAAGGGAAACACCTAACCACTTAATAATCCCAAGGGCCGAATAGAGAGCAAGGTTAAATTATAGCTATGCGGATCTATCTAGGCAAAAGTATGGGGTGTTATCTGGGGGTAAATGAAACATTATTTGGTTCTGTTAACTAAAACACTTCAAGGTTTATAAATAAAAGTCTATATCTAGACCTATTTTAAAATAATAATTTATTATTTGAATGCTCTGTACGCGCCCAACCCATAATATTACCCAGCATGCCTCTGACCACCCCTCCACTTCGGGCTCCATGTCAGATAAAGGGTAAAAAAAAAAAATGTTTAATTCAAAATATCTTAAAAGCAAAAATTGACCACAAGAAAGACATTAACCCTGCGGGATGAGTTTATACATTGCGTTTGTTGCTTTCATGGATCTATACGAACCCCTTTCCCATTTGCAGCATGTGACATTCGATTTCTGCTTTATTGCCTTTTGATCCCACCGCTGCCTCTGGCTCTAGAGTTCCATATGGCACACGCTGAAGATTCAGTATAAAGAGCAATTCGGGGGGGAGGGGGGGGTGAGATTTCCATTTGGAACAATCAGCAGGAAACATTCCGTTGGATTCGGTGGTGATTGTTCCACTTTTTAGAACATGGGGGGGTTTCTGAAGGAAGTACAGTTGTGGGGCAAAGTCCTACAAATAAAAAAAATAATGGACTGTTCCTGCTGACTGTTCCCTTTTTACAACTTTGTCCGAGATTTGTCCTTTATGACAAACCTCTATTGCCCCCTTCCCAAAGCTAACCCTACCACCACGGGGCAAAATTTACATCCATTCTTTGTACCTCTAAGATTGATTGGAACTGCAATAGGGGTAAAAATTCGTGGAGGGGGGGGGCTTGTCAATGGCCACAGTGGTCCAAATTTTAAGGCCATACCCCTCTGCCACTATATCTCTCCCATACCCCCGGCCAGCTCCTAGCAGGTGTGGTATCATGGGAGATGTAGGCTGGGGGGTTTCACTTTGTCACCCCAGCCATTGCTGATGGAATCTGACTTTCCCCTTTTTTTGTGCAGTGTAATTTGTTGTGTAACCCATTATGTACCAGATACTGGATGCTCTGTAAAGTGCATCCATGAATACGTGGCACGATCCACAAGGGCCACTGTTTTCCGTGGTGCCCGTTCCACCTTTTTAACTTTTAGCCTGAGATTTATTCTTTAAACAAATGGCTCCCAAGGGGATAAGGTTCAAAAGAGGAACTTGGGGGCAATTTCTAAAGTAAAAGATAGCGCTACGTAAATTGTTGGCGCTATATAAATACATTTTAATGTAATGTATATTGAACATAATGGGAACAAAGATATTTTTTTCAGTTATAGATCCTCAAATGTATTCTTTATTAATAATCCCTTACGGTCACAGACTAGTTACCAAAACCCCTAAAACATGACATACATCATTATTATTAGAGGCCTATTTTACAGTCAAATTCTCAATACCTGTTTAAGGTATAAGACAGGTTTCAAAAATATGAATACAAATAAAATGCAACTATTCAGAAATTAGGATTAAAAACACAAAGGGATACTCCCAGAACTGATCCAAAAACAAATGACTACATACCAGAGCAGAGTAGAATATGACACCGTGAAACTGACGCATTTCACATTTTAAATGTGGTAGGTGTTGAAGATATTTCGAAACCTTATGGGTAACTCTAGAAACTGGTGAAACGCGGGAGAGATTTTCACCTTTGGGCATCCATCTTGAAAATCTCATCGCCGTTTCAGCTCTTATTTTTCACATTGCCTGAGATTGATCATCAGTAGCCTGACATCATAGACCAGGGCAGCATGAGACCTGGGCCGATGGAATGTTCGGTGCTCGATGGTCTCATCTGATGATGTCATTGACTCAGGAAGGTCAACTTGACCAATGATACCATACAAACTTGGGGGTAAGGTACAGGGCTTCCATTTAAGGTTACAGCAAATACAGCTGTATTTTTCCAGTAGAGTCCAACATACACACAGCCCCTCCATCCCCCTTCCGCTGAAGAAAACAAAATTAAAAAAAATAGAACAAAGTTTGGGTCCTCAAGCTTAACCCCTTCACTGCTAGCTAAACTCAAAATATGTTTTCTTAAGCCCATTTTAACACTGTGACGCCCGGGTTTGCAGATGCTGGACATGGTTCCCTTGCTTGATGTGGTGGAGGGTGGGAAAGAAGGTGGGATAATCACTGAACCCTTTCCTCGGGCCGCAAGGGGCTTGCAATGAACTGGGATTGTGAGTTCCTCCGGCGCGGGAGGCGGTTCTAGTGATGGTAACTGTGTTTGACATCTTGAGTCTGTCTAACAATCCTTTTTAATTCCCCACCCTGCCTTGCCTCCTGATTCCCCCATGTAGGGTTATTTTATTGACCCTTGGAATGTCTTTGACTTTCTCATCGTAATTGGCAGCATAGTTGACGTCATTCTCAGCGAAACTAATGTAAGTATATACGGGCAGGGTCTGCACCTACCTCTATCCCTTAACCCCTCACCCCTTTCCCTGCGCCACCCCCTTCTCTCCCCCTCTTCTCCCTGCTGGTGTGGGTGCTTTGCCCTGCTCCTAGTCATGTTTCTATTGGTTTTGCAGACTCCTTCTTCCCAGTGAGTTTGGAGGGGGTGAGAGAGAGAGAAGGGAAGAGCTCCCATGCCCCCCATGCCAGCCAGTGGAGAAGGGGGGGGTCTGAATGGGGCTTTCCCCTCTCTCGTTTCTCTCCCCACCCAACAGCGTATGTTGCGAATTTGCAGTGTCAATGTGCAGTTTAACAGGGTACACCCAGCGTCCGACCACAAGAAGAGACACACATATCAATACAATGCCTCGTAACCTTTCCTTTTTTCATATAATTTTTTAGTTTTATTATTTTTCTCTTTTTTTTTTCTTCCTTACTCTTAATTTTTCTTTCCTTTTTTTCTTTCCCTCGTTCACGCTTTTTTTTTATTTTTCTTTCCTTTGATTTTCTCTTTTTTTTCTCTTTTTTCTCTTTTTTCTCTTTTTCTCTTTCTCCCTCCAATCCTCCCGGGCTCCCCATACAGCACTATTTCTGTGATGCATGGAATACATTTGATGCTCTGATTGTAGTGGGTAGCATTGTTGATATTGCAATCACCGAACTAAACGTAAGTAACTGTCCGTGACTGTGGCTGCACTGCCCTCCCCCCACCCACCCCCCCACCCCCTTGTTTGTCTCTACTCCTCCGTTTTTAAATTCAGTTCTCTTTTTTTTTCCCATTAATTAATTTTTATTTATTTTATTTTTTTACACTCCTTTTTTCTTTTGTACTTGGAAAGAGTTAGGATTCTGACTGTTGCATACACTTCTCCTGGCATGACAAAAAACTGTATAGCAGGAGTGGTCTGTCACAGCCTTGTATAGAGTCAGGGGTAAGGGATAAAGAGACAAGCAAGGGCAGCATTCTAAAAATGGAGCATTCCATGGTTACTATGGTGACTGCTCCACTGCTAGAACTTTGCCTTACACTAACTCTTTGTACATAACTGTGATTGCCTCACTCCTATAGGAGGATTGAGTCGTGCTTTGTCTATACCACCTCAAAAGCTCAGCAGGAAAATGTAATTAGCAACAGTTATCTACAAGGGCCATTGGGTCTGCATCTAGATCTTGTGTCCCAATGGGACTGAAGACTTAGGATCAAACGTCCTTGGTGGTCCAGTGAGGAGTAGGGAGACTTTGTTCCCTCTCCGTAGAATCACGTGATATCTGATTGGTCTATAGATTAGGAGCAATACAAGGAAGCATGGGAAATAATGTCTAAACTCTCCATCATATTGGATCACCGAGACATTAGCCGGTACCAAAACGGTGGACAGACAGCAGTGGCTCTGAGAATGTCCTGCATGGGACATCACAGCCAAGGGTGGAGCAATATCAGTGTCAATATCTAGTTCAGTGATGGCTAACCTTGGCATCACAGATGTTTGGAAATTACAGCACAATGCTAGGGGAATTATGACTGACTGAGCATTGTGTGGTATGCAGCTCCTTACATCCACAGTGCCAAGATTAGCCATCAATAGTCCTAGTGATAACCATGAACCATACACTGTTTCTTGGTTGAGTCTCCATCACCTAAAAGATAACTTTGCTCAAAAGCTCAGCTAGATCACAGTTCAGAAACCCAGTGCAGCTACTTACAAAGGAACTCCACAGGACTAACTGACCCCAATGCATTTAGCTGCCGAGTTTCTAATTCTTCTTTTACTAACCATTAGTACCCAGGCCAACCTTGTCCCGTTCAATTAAAACTTGTCTAACTTGTTTGTCGAGCGGTGCTGAGAATTTCTGTTTTTTATCATTTTAACTTGAGGTGCTTAAAAAATACCAACAATGAAACACTAAGGCACAGGTTTCTCAGCTTCTGTACAGATGTAGACCTTTAAGTTCAGCCACAGCAAAGAACCAGGAAGATCATAGTTTTGTACAATGCAGCAGAACTGTTCCTGGCTCCTCCCTAATCCGCTGCATGCCACCTGCACAGTCAGGTTGCTGCAAGTATTGACCTAGTTGCTACAGACCAGGGGGTAGCCAACAGGTAACTGTATAACACTTGGACAACTGCTAATACAAGCAACATGGTAGTAAAGCGTCCTGGGAGTTGATCACCACCTGTTGGCTACCCCTACTCACGGTCTTCATCAGTGTCTCCCCCAGAGTCTCTTCACGTGACTTCTTTTTTGAATCCTCCTGCTGTACAGTTCTGGCCCTGCTCTGTCTCTCTGTAATCTGGCATGGTATAACCTCTTTTTCTACAGGCTGTCCTGTTCTCTTTGGGTTTTTGTTTTTTTCTTGTCCCCCCCTCTCCCTCCCTCCCTGCTCTCTCTCAAGTCCAACTCTATGCCCTCCAACCCCCTAACTTTTCAAGGTTACAAGGCTTTTAATCACTTAGCTTCATTGTGTGGTGGAGATGTTGTTCTCATTACAGTGACTGCATTGCTGTTATATTCAGGGACACTTATAATATGTATCAAATGTATATTAAAGGAATTCAAATGGTTCGTAATTTTTATGTTGCCAAATGCAAGCGGATGGCGGTGCGGCTGTGGGTGGGACATTAGTGGAACATTTTTCATTGACTTTCTGGCAAATTGGGAGCTATTGATGTAATTTACACTAAGACTAAAGTATTTTGTTTACACAAATTAATATAAAACACATTTACTTCTGTTTACACACACTATATTGTGAGTTTTATTCCTGTGGACCTCTGTGATACAGTTGTACACCCCAAAAAAAATTCTGACCTTCCCGGAAAGACAGGAACATTAGAGGAGGAAAGAAGGACTCTAGAGGAGTTAAGAGGGGCATTAGAGGAGGAAAGAGGGGAATTAGAGGAGGAAAGAGGGATATTAGAGGAGGAAAGAGGGATATTAGAGGAAGAGAGAGGGATATTAGAGGAGGAAAGAGGGGCATTAGAGGAGGAAAGAGGGACATTAGAGGAGGAAAGAGAGATATTAGAGGAGGAAAGAAGGACTGGGGGATTTGGGTGAAAAATAGGCATTGTCCCTTCTAAATAGTGACACTTAGCAGGTATGCATTTTTATAAGGGTCCTTAAATAAAACAGTAGTGTGGTCACCCTATTTCATATCCTAGACTTTTTTGTATATAAAAGCCCAAGTGAGAATTATAGTGCCCCTCGTGGGAGGATAAACTGGCAGCTACATTTGATCATTACATGCTAGTTTATTCTCTGACTGGCACCTGCCATGCTTTTAACCCTTAAAAAAAAACTTTAGTTCTCCTCTATCAACATGATAAACTGCCCAAATGCACTGTTAGTCTACACTGTCTACAGGCAAGAAAGATACATGATGTTGTAAGAGCTGTAGAGCTAAACATTAGTCTTCTCTCACACTGCTGCATCATTTTCTGTAGCTCACGTTTTACCTTTTTATACTTGAGTTCCAGTTTACTTACAATTATGGCTGTATATAGACTACCTTTTAAACGTTTAGGGGCACTTTTGAATTTCCTTGTTTTCCATGAAAACGTGTCTCAAATGAGTTGCGAAATGAATAGGGAATAAAGTCAAGATGTTGACTTTTCAAATGATAAACAGCATTGTGCTGCTGGAACACAGGAGTCATGGTGGCTGATAATGGGCCTCTGTCCGACTATATGTAGATATTAGAAAACAGCTGCTTCCATCTTTAATAGTCATTTACAACATTTACAAATATCTACACTGTATTTCTGTACCTTTTGATACTATTTTAATGGGCAAATTTAGCTTTTCTATTACAAAACAAATGGAAATTTCTAAGTGAGGCCAAACCTTTGGACAGTAGTATATAAAATAATCATATACAACCAATTAATTACAGAAAAATATTCTGTTTGTACATTAACATTAAGTATTTGCAGAAATAAAACAATTTTGTTCTTCTTTATACTCTTTGAATTAGTTTACACAGTTATAATTCACATATTTCAAACTAGGCTTTTGTTTTTAGTAATCCAGATTTCAACTCCCATTATTCATAGACAGACCACAGAGTGACTCTTAAATGAGCTATGCTCAGCCAGGAATTGTGTTTTTTTTTTTTTTCAATTTAAATCAGTTGAGACAAGGCACGGGTGACCACTAGTTCATTTTGGAATCTTAACAGTATTAGAAGGTTCTCCTATTTCTTAGAAGATTAGATAAAACAGAAAAGGAAGGAGCATCAAATACATGCTGCGTGCTCATGTTGAATTTTGGTGCTGATCCCCAATTAGTATTCCAAGCACCCAACACCCCACCAAAACACAGCATTAATAAATATACAGGACAGGCCCCCTACTCTGAGCCTTGCAGCTGATAAATGTGTCAACTCATACTAGTAACTACATAGTGTGATAATCTTACAATGTAAGTACTTTTATCTCTGCTAGTTACGTCATCCTACCTTCGTCATCTAGTGTGATAACCTTTCCATTGGTAACCAGTCTTATAGGTTCACCACTGTTAACCACAACTACCATATTTGCTCAAATATAGGGCTACCCCAGTTATAAGGTGACAACACCAAACTTGCTTTATAAATTTAGATTGCCTTTAAAGGACAGCTGTCAACAGAAAATTAAATTCGTTTTAATAAAAAATTTGCTTTAAGTGTAGGATTTTAAACAGAAATGCTTTTATAAACACAAAAGGGTGTTGTGCAAGTGAAAATTGAATAAAATAATAAAAATGAAATACCTTATTGAGCCCTCTTTGCTCTGTATAGCTCTATCAGGGGGCAGACATGTTGTTTAGAATCTTTGCTCTGTATAGCTCTATCAGGGGGCGGACATGTTGTTTAGAATATTTGCTCTGTATAGCTCTATCAGGGGGCGGACATGTTGTTTAGAATCTTTGCCTTGCATAGCTCTATCAGGGGGCAGACATGTTGTTTAGAATCTTTGCTCTGTATAGCTCTATCAGGGCCGGACATGTTGTTTAGAATCTTTGCTCTGTATAGTTCGGTGGACGGACATGTTGTTTAGAATCTTGGGTCAGATCTTCCTTCATCAAATCCAAGATTCTAAACATGTCCACCTCCTGACAGAGCTATACAGAGCAAAGATTCTAAACAACATGTCCGTCCCCTGATAGAGCTATACAGAGCAAAGATTCTAAACAACATGTCCGCCCCCTGATAGAGCTATACAGAGCAAAGATTCTAAACAACATGTCCGCCCCCTGATAGAGATATACAGAGCAAAGATTCTAAACAACATGTCCGCCCCCTGATGGATCTATACCGAGCAAAGATTCTAAACAACGTGTCCACCCCGAATAGAGCTATACAGAGCAAATATTCTAAACAACATGTCCAGCTCCTGATAGAGCTATACAGAGCAAAGATTCTAAACAACATGTCCACCCCAGATAGAGCTATACAGAGCAAAGATTCTAAACAACATGTCCAGCTCCTGATAGAGCTATACAGAGCAAAGATTCTAAATAACATGTCCACTCCAGATAGAGCTATACAGAGCAAATATTCTAAATAACATTTCCGCCCCCTGATAGAGCTATACAGAGCAAAGATTCTAAACAAGGTACATTATTTGTATTCTTTAATAAAATAACTTCTATATAAACCTCTTTGTGTAGTTTTTAGATTAATCTAGTTAATTTTTGCTGCTGTTGTCCTTTAAACAGACCTCAGATCCAGCCTGTTGGTCCTCTGCCCCTCCTGGGACCCTCTGTACATATTATGTGCACTAATCGGGGGAGAGCTACAGTGAACTTCATATACTTCCCGGATAACTGACAATTTATCTAACAATGATGAAAGCTCCATGTTTGGTATCACTGTGACCCTCTCAGGTGCACATGTAAGGTAACTGGTGGGGTTCACCTGAGGTGACCTCAAGGAATGGAGGACCTACTGTCTATATGTGACGTCTGATAAAAGGTGATCTGGATTATGAGGCCAATTTGCTTTTTTCAGTACTTATAATAAATCAAATTCAATATATAATCTGATAACCTTGATTATCTTAAGTACTACCACAGAGTTGATAACATATATATATATATATATATATATATATATATATATATATACGCTCAGATCAAAACATTTCACTTGGTCAAAAAACACCTAACTGAGCAAGTATGCATATAACCTCCGAGAGTCCCAACAGGATTCCCCTATATCATGGAGGCCGGACCATTTATTGATCATTTTTCAAAGCCAAATAAAAGAAGTTGAACTTTAAGATAAGACCAACGTTTTAACCATGAAATGCTATGTTTGCAACATATTGTCAATCTCATGTGGTTATGGAACATTCTGTGATGTCATGAGGCGGAACACTACACCACCCTTCATGACTCCTCCCCCGCGTGTCCCGCCATCTGCTTTTAAAATTTAGCAGGCATGCTATTGGTCCGTTTCGAACTGTTTTGTTTTTTTTCTTTAATGGTAAATGAAGTACTGGGGCTCTCGGAGGCTATGTCCACTTGTTTAGTTCGGGTGCTTTTGTGCTTTTCAAACTGTATAGATGTTTTAAATACTCAGTAAATTGTTATTAGACTTATTAGACCTTCCTGTAAAGAAGCTCATCTCGTCTTAACCCAACCCCCCCCCCCCCCCCCCCCCCACCCCCATAGTTCCTGAGATAGATTTTAAAGCATACAATCATAGTCGCTGGCTAGTAACACTCCCCCCCTCATTGGCAATAAATAAACACAAACATTTGTTTGAAAAAAAAAAAAAGAAGAGACCTCTATCCCCACTGTAACACTGGGCAGGGCCCCAGTTAACTTATTGTATGAGGTGTATTGTGATGGTATCTTTAGTTTCTCCATTTTGCTTCTCTCCTCCCCCCCCCCCCCCCTCCATGCTTATCTTTTTTGTTTGTTTTTTTACTGTATTCCCCCCCCCCCTGTGGATTTAGCCAAAATTACATCTTATCTCTGTCTACCTTTCTTTAAAGCCAGGTGAACACACCCAATGCTCATCCTCCATGGTAAGACCAAGACCCTTCCAGAGCACTATCTCCCCCTCGACCCCTCACCTTTGACACACTCGTGTGACCCAGCTTTTGGGGTCTTTTCTCTCCTCACCTTGTCCAGTCTCTCTCTTGTTCTCTCTCTCTCTCTCTCTCTCTCTGCATGACCTGTGGCCTCCGTGTGGTGTTTTTTGTCCTGGTGTCTACTGACCTGTGAATTTTTTGTTGTTGTTTTATGTGTGTACTACTTTGTGTACTTTGTAAGCTTCTCTTGAATTCTGTTAACCTGAGAAGCCAGAAAGGCCAGTCCAAGTGCAACTGTGGCAGTCTTTCTGGCAGTCTGACCAGGAGACCACGGAATAAATAAGATTCTTGATGAGAATTTAAATAATTGTTCCTATACTGTTGCCATTGCACGTTATAAAAAAAAATAAAAAATCAATTAAAGGAATACTAACATCAAGATGTTAATGTGTAAGAAGTATAGTGTCTACGTTAAGATTTATTAAGGAATGGTTATATATATTTTAGTTTTGTTTTGTACACAGTGCATAAATCATTTTTATTATTCTCCACCAGCCCTCAAAAGACTAACGCCACGCCAGGTTTTATACATATCCCGATTTAAAGACAAGTAACCCCTATATCCTGCACTTCGAGAAACACTGGTTTAGATTCACTCATTAAAAATGTGGGCATTTATTTAATCACTGGTAAACTGGTAGGGAATAGAATAATTAGATAGACCCAGTAAATCCCTGCTTGCAAAATAGTTACACTTTTACTCCCTGCGACAGGTTTCGGAGGTGAATAGCTTCGGAGGTGGTCGGTGATCACTTCCATCGCTCAGGGAGTATTGCTAGACAGACCACATTACAGTTGAAGAAAAAAAAAAAAAGACTTAACGTTAGTATTAATGTTAGGTTAGGGTTCAAAGGTCTCTGGGGGAGAAAATGGTTAGGACAAAGCAATACGCTACTTCCAGTTATTGCCCCATAACTTGCAAATTTGTCAGCATATTTTATGATTTTTTTTTTTATAATAAATCATATGATATGATCAAAAAATAATGGAAACTATAGAAAGTCCTTCCTATGAACAATATAGAATGTGTGGGGGTACAGCAAACGAGAAAGAAGAAAATTACAGCTAGCCACCAACACCGCAGAAGTATAAAAACAGGCATTGTCACAAAGGGGTTCAAATTTCAGAAATGACTTCGGTCATTAAAAGGGTTAATATATTACCTACAGGAATATCAAGTTTGAAGAAGAATTCACAGATTTTTGGCAGACTCCTTCAGAATTCATACCCACTTAACGATTGCCTTAATTCACTCGCACAGCTGTCACCAGCAAGATGTGCAGAGAGCAGAGAAATAGGGCAGAATGTCTTTACGCCGCTGTGCATAACATAGCAGGTTTTGCAAACTGTGCCGCCAGCAGTATTAGGAACACAGAAGCCCGTTGCAAATTCTCAGCAAGAAATCTTTATCTTCCCTGATCTCTCTTTGATGTATTTTCTTTTTTTTTTTCCTGCAGGTGTGTGTGTGTGTTGGGGGGAAAAGGGGGATTAGGGAAGGTTGGAGGGGGATTAAGAAAGGAAACTTTTTTATTGGGGGCCTGAATTACAATTAGTGCAAGATGTGCCTATAGTCGGTGACAGTGGAGTGGCCCTTTAATTAGTCTTGCTGGCATTGCAAGGGTTAAATAACAGGGCTTTTAGCTTATTTGAGTCCATTTTGGGGGTGCATCCGTATAACCCAGCCTTATTCCCTTGAATATCCCAAACTTTAGTTCATCACTTCGTATGAGGCCTAGATTTGGTCAGACCCAGGCTAGATTATGACCTCTAGATAAAACAGTGATAACTTGTCCATTCTGCGTAGAATGTCGGGTATCATTTATTGGAGAGACCCGCGTCCATTCTAGAGAGCTGGTGTCTTATTCTGGAGGGGCACTCTTGGTTCTAGATCAACCAGTAAGGCTGACGGGCCATACCACAGAAGCTGTAAACAAAGAGGAGAATGAGGGATTATTAATAAGAATTATAATGCTCTACTGCACTATTCCATGTGATCTAAAAACCAAACATTAGGGGAGGTATTGCGAAAAGGCTGAGGCCCCTTGTGTTTTTGTAGGAAAGGAGATAGGAGCATCTTGTTCTAGAGTACTCGGAGGTAGGTAGTGGTACTGTGGTATTTTTATTTGTTAGGAAAGGAGCTAGGGACTTGGAAGATCTTGTTCTAGAGCACTGGAAGATATGGAGTGGAACTGTGGACCCCAATATTTTTATTTGGTAGGAATGGAGCTAGGGACATGAAGGATCTTGTTCTAGAGCCCTGGGAGGTAGGAAGTCATGTCCTTGTAGTCCAGTTCAGAGCTCCATAGTCTCCGATGGCTCCACACTACACTCATGTGTTCTGTAACCCACCCACCCTCTACTCTGGGTTCCAGAATGTGGAGGAGAACTCTCGAATCTCCATCACCTTCTTCAGGCTCTTCCGAGTCATGCGCCTGGTGAAGCTTCTCAGCCGTGGAGAGGGGATTCGGACTTTGCTGTGGACTTTCATCAAGTCCTTCCAGGTAACAACCCAAGAGTGGTGTCACGGTGTACATAGAAAAGGCCTTGGTCTTGAAACACCCAAATTATCAATGGGCAGATCGTAGACATGGGATTAAAGGACAACTGCCCTAGACAATAACCTTAGCACCCATTAACTTAAAGGGCAACGAAAATGGTAATCTCCCGATTATGGAGAACTACGAATACACCAACATGGCCTCAAATAAAAACCCAAATTCAATATCAATATAAAATGGAAAAAAATCTGGCATACTCCTTGGGAAATGGTAATGCTTTTGAACGAAGATGGTCTAAATGGCTAGCATACCATCCTGAGGAATAGAGTAATTCTAGCAACCTCGTTAATCATTAAAATTAAAACCTACGACTTCTGGGAATAATTCATTAGTCAGGACTTGGGCGCTGCCCCACGTGTGCAATGTATTCGGAGCACCTTTACATAGCTAGATTATTGGAAAAATCACTAGATAATAATGCACTGCACTTTTTTTCTTTTTTTTTTTTTTCTCTTCGTCTGTCTTTTTCTAAGAATCTTAGGCGAAATACATCATACATGTTAAATGTTTGTCTGTTATAAGATAAGAAATTGAATAAAGAATAGACTTTGAAAGAAGAAAAAAATATATATATTTAATTAAAAGATTGTATCAAGTGTCGACATTTTAAATAGAAATGTTTTAATAAAAGAATACAAGTAAAGCACCTTACTGAGCCTTCTTTGTTCAGTAGAACTCTATCAGGTGGCGGACATGTTTAGAATCTTGGATCAGATGAAAGAAGATTTCACCGAAGGTTTAAAAAATATGTCCGCCTCCATTCATTGGTGTTTGTTCTGTATGACAGCGATTTCTCCTTTTTCATACATCCCAACACCAGAATGAAATGTCCGACAAAAAGCATATTTATATATGGGTCATATGTATTATTTATTTATTTATTTTTAGAAAGTGTTTTACCAGGAACAATACATTGAGATTTCTCTCATTTTCAAGTATGTCCTGGGGACCCAGTCCAGAATGGAGTTACACATTTAAAAGTAGATTAAAAATAAATACATACCTACATATATTAAACAAGCTGGAAGGAGAACATACAGGGTAAATCATTATTGATACAAAAAAAGGAACAACATGTACAGTATACGAAGGAGTTTGTAAACTAATAACAGGTACAATCTGTTTGGAGGATTTGGGAGACACTCATTTTCAGGGATTTTAGACTAGAGGATTGTTTGGCAGAATGAGGGAGGCTAATTCCACATATGAGGAGCTCTGAAAGAGAACGCACCTCCACCCGCTTCCTTTTTGAAGTGAGGGATCGCTAGTGAAGGGTTGGTGCAGGATCTGAGATTGTGGGATGTGCAGGGAGTAAGAGCGAGCTCAGGTAGAAGAGAAAATAAAATAAAAGAAACATTTTAATATCTACATATATAACAATTATATTTAAAAAAACAAAACTTTTTTTTATACATCACCCCAAATGTGTGTTTTGTTTTTTTTACGGGGGGTTAAAGTAAGCACTGCCCCCCTCCTCCTATGACACTGGAAGAGTTAATATCCCATGGAGAGACATTGTATCCCTGCCATACCCCAGTATAATGAGATAGAGATAAATTTCCAATCAGCTGTCTGATTCTATGTAAATATCATGATCTTTCAGACAGAGAATGTAAATGTTTAACGGGGGGCACCGAGCCAGAGCTACGGTTAAAAGGAACAGACAGAGCAGGCTCACGAGGGAGCCTTGTGGGGGGCTGCTGGCGTCAGTTTGATGCCTAGTTTAAAGAGACTTTTTAATCTGTACACAGTGCGGCAGCGCCCCCTACCTGACAGTCGGATATAGAAAGACCAGCTCCATGTTTTGGGGGAATACTTTGCATCATCAGTAGAGAGGGGGTCCTACCTGCCCTCTGCTGCTGTGGCTGACCTACAATGGGTGGGTCGTCTCTCTGTACTGGTAAAAAAAAAAAAAAAAAGAGCTTTTAAACCCCTGGCACTGAAAGGGTTAAGAGGGATCCCTAATGAGATCTTAAATTAGCTTGAGCGATTGTATTTGATGCGTTTGCACAGGTTGCTGATACACGGAGTGGGGGAGGGATTTATCAAACATGTTCCTGATGTTTTCTGTCCACTTTTTTCAAACGTCAGTGTATAGTTGAACCCCCTGTAGTGTAAGCCCAGGTTCTGCCGTGTTTTGGTCCAGTTACTGACGAGGTCTTGTCCTGTTTTCCCCTCAGGCTCTCCCTTACGTGGCCTTGCTTATAGTAATGCTGTTCTTTATCTACGCAGTCATTGGCATGCAGGTAAGAGTCACATCTCAAGCCCCCCGTGGGGGGGTCCCTGCTGGGCCACCCGCTGTCACTCACACTGTCCCACGAGACCCTGCGAAGAATAAGGCGCCTCTGGCCTAGAGAGTAAAGATACACCGCTAGGGTGACACCCCTTAGTTTCGCTGATCCGTAAATTTAAATGAATCCTTTTTTTTTTCTGCTAATCTGCAGGTTTTTGGGAAAATTGCTCTTAACGACACGACAGAAATTAACAGGAACAACAACTTTCAGACTTTCCCTCAGGCAGTCCTGCTTCTATTCAGGTGAGTGAGCAGACAGATTGGGAAAAAGCCGGTACCTTGCTAGCCATATGGAGTCAAGGTGACACAGTTAGCGGCTAACTAGGGAGCATTATATTGAAAGCTAACTAGGAAAGGATTCTAGACTGGGTACTTTGTGAGGAACACTAAATTAATCGGTCTACTCAATAAAGAATGATTGCAGAGAATTGAGACAGCAATTCCATACTGAAGGCCAAAGTAGCCGAGTTGGAAAACAATCTCCTACCTCGGCCTGAAGTTTGCAATCCCTTTCTCAATTCCCTGCAGTCTTCTCTTTATTGAGTAGATCCGTTATGTTATTCATGGCACACAATCTATCAGTCCTGTTTTTCCTCTGCACCCTTCCAGGTGTGCCACAGGGGAAGCCTGGCAGGAGATTATGCTCGCCTGTCTCCCTTACAAAAGGTGTGACCCCGAATCTGAAACCCATCACTCCAACGAGGGCGAGTTTTCCTGCGGCAGTAGCTTTGCCGTCTTCTATTTTATCAGCTTCTACATGCTCTGCGCCTTCCTGGTGAGTATGGATTCCATTGTCAACGCATTTTACATTTTTTTAAAAATAAATAATATTAAAATGTATCGCCCGGTTCACCAATATTTTTCTTCTTTTCAGTTTGGCTGAAATTAATTATTAACCAATAACAGTATTAACCTATTTTACAATAATGTAACCTGTGTTCATTATAACCTTGTTCCTCCATCACTAGTCTATCCACCTCCGGCCCCTAAACTCTAAATTTGCTCCTTCCCACAGATCATTAATCTCTTTGTTGCCGTCATTATGGATAACTTTGACTATCTGACACGGGACTGGTCCATATTGGGGCCTCATCATCTGGATGAATTCAAACGGATTTGGGCAGAGTACGACCCAGAAGCCAAGTAAGGCATAGAGCGTAGGATGCATGGGGTGCAAAATGGTTGGTAACTGGAAAATTCAGTCATTTGGGGGGGGGGGGGGGGGGTTTGGTACAAATTGAAACGTTAATATGTGAAAACAATTCTGTGCTCTCAGCCATATTCTTGCGAGATCGATAAAATAAGTGCCATAAATATGGATGATGGTAACACCCCTTGAATGGTAACATCAGAGAACCAGAGAAGATCTGAAGGTGCCTTTCCTGGTTAGATATTTAGTTATTATTAGGTTCCCATCTGCTTATCTCTCCCCTTTCTCCATTTTCAGAGGCCGGATCAAACATTTGGATGTCGTGACCTTGCTAAGGAGGATTCAGCCCCCCTTGGGTTTTGGGAAGCTGTGTCCACATCGTGTGGCTTGCAAGGTAGCATCTTATCCATTAAATCTGCTCTAACCCTGCCAGAGACTCAAATCACACAACTAAAATGTGTAGTATTCAACTCTCCTGGATAAAGTATGGCAGATTGCATCAAGTATATCGTTTTAAATAGGAATTATTTAATGAAAGATTACAAATAATGTACCTTACTGAGCCCTCTTTGCTCTGTATAGCCCTATCAGGGGGCGGACATGTTGTTTAGAATCTTTGCTCTGTATAGCCTTATCAGGGGGCAGACATGTTGTTTAGAATCTTTGCTCTGTATAGCCCTATCAGGGGGCGGACATGTTGTTTAGAATCTTTGCTCTGTATAGCCCTATCAGGGGGCGGACATGTTGTTTAGAATCTTTGCTCTGTATAGCCCTATCAGGGGGCGGACATGTTGTTTAGAATCTTTGCTCTGTATAGCTCTATCAGGGGGCAGACATGTTGTTTAGAATCTTAGCTCTGTATAGCTCTATCAGGGGGCAGACATGTTGTTTAGAATCTTTGCTCTGTATAGCCCTATCAGGGGGCAGACATGTTGTTTAGAATCTTTGCTCTGTATAGCACTATCAGGGGCGGACATGTTGCTTAGAATATTTGCTCTGTATAGCTCTATCAGGGGGCAGACATGTTGTTTAGAATCTTTGCTCTGTATAGCTCTATCAGGGGGCAGACATGTTGTTTAGAATTTTTGCTCTGTATAGCCCTATCAGGGGGCGGACATGTTGTTTAGAATCTTTGCTCTGTATATCTCTATCAGGGGGCAGACATGTTGTTTAGAATCTTTGCTCTGTATAGCCCTATCAGGGGACGGACATGTTGTTTAGACTCTTTACTCTGTATAGCTCTATCAGGGGGCGGACATGCTGTTTAGAATCTTTGCTCTGTATAGCTCTATCAGGGGGCGGACGTGTTGTTTAGAATCTTTGCTTGTATAGCTTTATCAGGGGGCAGACATGTTGTTTAGAATCTTTGCTCTCTATAGCTCTATCAGGGGGCGGACATGTTTAGAATCTTAGGTGAGGTGGTCAGTTGATCCCATCTGACCCAAGATGTCTGCCCCCTGATAGAAAACAATACATAGCATAGTACTGTTTCAAGTGCTTGGGGGGGCGTGGTTTCCTCAAGTTCCGTAACTCACAAAGGAGGGGCCTGGAAAAAAAACTGCTGTCACACCAACCGCCACATCAGAAGCATGTTAGCTGCTGGACCCTTAGTAGTTCTTTATATTCAGTCTCTCGCTACCTTTTTCCTCACAGCGCCTGGTCGCCATGAACATGCCACTGAACAGCGACGGGACGGTCATGTTCAACGCTACGCTCTTTGCGCTGGTTCGGACATCTTTATGCATCAAAACAGATGGTAGATACCGCCTTCTTTCCCTTCTAACAGATAAATAAAACTGATCTATATGTTCAAAAAATGACAAATAAAAACTGGATTAAAGGAAAACTAAACTTGTTTTCACTGGTGCTTCTAATATGAAGTGAAAAGTTAGTTGTCCCTAGTATGAGGATAAACTGGTGTACTTTTGATATTACATGCGCACCGTTTATCCTCTGACCAGCAGCGGCCATGTTTCCCTGGGAATCAGGCTGCCTGGTCTGGTCGACGAATGTCTGTATGAGAGACCCTCATTTTTACAAAGGATGAGCAGACGGTACCTTGAAAACAAGGGTCTCTTTCTCCGTTCAGGCCCCGAGCAGGCAAGCCCCCTCTCTGGTTGGCTGTGTGTGCCAGTCTCCCACCCACCCGCTCTGCCTCAGCTGTGAGACAGAGCCAAGATTAAACTGCATGTATCTGTAAAGATAAGTGTTGGGTTTAGTTCTGGGAAGGGGGCACGATATTTAAACTCTTGCTTTTTCTAAGGAATCAGGGGTGAAAAAAAAGTTTAATTGTCCTTTGAATGTAGAGATAGTGTTTTTTGTACATCAGTTCTAACGTTTGCTGACTCTCCCTGCACTAAAAAAGGACTCACCGGTTGATGCCTGTACCATGTATTACAGCATGCCGGCCCTGACTGCACATTGTTTGTAGTTCGATTGTAGAGCGTTAAAAATCTCCAGCAGGCCGAGTTAGTGGAACAGTAAATGCATGGATTAAGAGAGCAGCGCCTCCTTAAAGTGGAACGGCCCCTGTTTATGACATCACTTTGTGCTTTCATATGCAAATGAGCTTCTTCAAATGGCAAATGTGTAGTTTGTGAGTCACTGGGTGAGGTCATCAAGTGGAGACAGGACAAGCACATTAATGAAATCACATCTTCTATCTACGAGGCGCATGTAATAAAAAAAAACGCAAATATATTTTATGTGCAAAACTATTTTTGCTCTTTGCTCCTATTGCAATGTACTAAACATTTAACCCTCCAATAGTACGTACGAGCAAATTGCGAATAAAAACGGGCAATTTTGCGAATATTTTTCCTACCTCTTTTGATAGCGCTCGCTAAAAGCTGGGGTAATTTTCACACGCAAATAAGAATTATTTTTCACAAAATATTCGCAAAGCTCTTTAGCGTGGCGCAAATCTAATCGCAATTTATTAGTCGCAGCCGTAAAAAGGCGCGCTAAATAAAAATAAACGGAAGAGGCGCAAATCAGGGAAAACAAAGCGCAGAATGTTACAAATAGTCGCAAATTGCTCCTTACTCATGTTTTACCTACTTTTTTCCCCACTGCACTTGTTTAGTACATGACCCCCTTATGTGTTTTCTTGCAATTCGCTCAGTGTAGAGTATAATAGTTATTCTCTACATCCACAGTGTTAAGCAATAAGAGTCCCTTTAACGTAATCCTTTGTGCGGAAAGAGCATTATGATGTAGTTCATCAGGTTCCCCACCCTAGAATCCCTCCCTCCCCGTTTATTATCACTGTTGGGTTTGTCCAGGTAATCTAGAACAAGCCAATGAGGAGCTGAGGGCGATCATCAAGAAGATATGGAAGAGAACAAGTATGAAGCTATTGGATCAAGTGGTGCCCCCTGCTGGAGGTGAGTAGTATTACTACCCTCCTAGACTTTGGAAAAATGATCCCACCGCTTTACAACGAGTCTCGTTTCAAAGCATCATTTCATCCATATAATATTTAATTACCTCTCTTTATCTAAAAGTCTATTTTCTTAATGTAATAAAATATTAGTAGTAGGACATGATACGATGGTGATAGACAAATATGGTAAACTACACATGTATGGCAGGAGCTGTGAGACAGCGAGAGGAGGCGGGGCAAGACTAAATACAGCCAATGAGAGAGCTTCTGCTTGTTCCTCATTGGCTGCACTCAGTGTTCCATTTTAGAATGTTGATTTGCTTTTAGTGTTTTTTATATATGTGTCTGTGTTTATTTACTTTTGTAATTCAAAAAGGAAACTCGTCTACCTCTTGATTCCAACTAATTCCTTAATTAAACTGGGCGGGGCATATAGTGAGGACTTGTATTTGACAACACCCATTACGCCGGCAATTTGCCCAAGATAATATGATTTCCCTGTTAATTCCCTTCAGACGATGAGGTCACGGTGGGCAAATTTTACGCCACTTTCCTGATCCAAGAGTATTTCCGAAAATTCAAAAAGCGAAAAGAGCAGGGACTCGTAGTGAAGCCTTCCCAACGCAACGCGCTCTCTCTACAGGTAACCACTGTCCGCCAGTCTCTGTGCTAAACTAAGGGCGGACTAGAAGATAGGTACTACGGTGGGATGAACGTTAGGACCTAAACACTAAAAGGCAAAATAATAAGTTATGTTTAATGTCTCATCAAGTATGGGCATTTAAAATACCAATGCTTTAATGAAAAAATACATATAAAGTATCCTTATTGAGCCCTCTTTGCTCTATATAGCTGAATCAGGGGGGCGGACATATTGTTTAGAATCTTTGCTCTATATAGCTGAATCAGAGGGTGGACATGTTGTTTAGAATCTTTGCTCTGTATAGATCAATCAGGGGGCTGACATGTTGTTTAGAATCTTTGCTCTGTATAGATCAATCAGAGGGCGGACATGTTGTTTAGAATCTTTGCTTTGTATAGCTCTATCAGAGGGCAGACATGTTGTTTAGAATCTTTGCTCTGTAAAGCTGAATCAGAAGGCGGACATGTTGTTTAGAATCTTGGTTCAGATGTCTCATTACCCCACCAAAGATGAAGGAAGATCTGATCCAAGATTCTAAACAATATGTCTGCCTCCTGATAGTGATATACAGAGAGAAGAGGGCTCAGTAAGATTCTTTGTTTGTAAGGAGTACCTCACTGAGCCCTATTTACTTCATATAGTTATGTCAGGGGGCGGATATGTTGTGCGGAATCTTGGGTGACCACCATATGTCAGACTTCCTGGATGTGCGAAGTTTCTGTTACTATACTAGAGTGTACAGCTGTATGCTTGGAGTTTTCATACTGAACACAGTGGGGCCTCTTCACATTAAATACTTGGAATTCTCCACGCTGTCCATCTGCTATTAATGCGTGATTTTTGCAGTTCACTTGCCAGTTCCCCGCAGTTTGCTTATTAGTGTATAGACACCAGCTGTTTGGTTCTTAGTTTATAATTCACCGTATTCTGCAGAGCTGTTCAGGGTATGTGTTGTATGCTGCGTTTAGTGTGTTCTGCAGTGAAGGCTGCTCAATGTTGCACAGTGTTCATTTTATGGTGATTCGGGGTGTCATTAACTCTTCCCTGTGAGCTGCATGGATTGCCCAGATGTTCACCCCTGTGGTTACCTCCCAGGCTGGTCTGCGCACGCTTCATGACATAGGGCCAGAAATCCGACGGGCCATCTCTGGGGATCTGACAGCGGAGGAGGAACTGGACAAGGCAATGAAAGAAGCTGTTTCTGCTGCATCTGAGGATGACATCTTTAGGGTGAGTTACTGGTTTTGTAATCAACATTGAAGCTGATGATTTAAATTGTACATTAATGCTGGTGTTAAAATAATGTGTAGTTATATCTCACACTCACACTGTCATATTGTATCTCAGACTGTCACTTTGTATCTCACACTGTCACGTTGTAATCTTTCTTTGTCACATTGTATCTCACACTGTCACATTGTCATCTTGCTTTGTCACATTGTATATCACACTGTCACATTGTATATCACACTGTCACATTGTAATCTTAATTTGTCGCATTGTATCTTGTGCTGTCACATTCTTGCTTTATTACATTATATCTCACACTGTCACATTGTCATCTCACACTGTCGCATTGTCATCTTGGTTTTTCACATTGTATCATACACTGTCACATTGTAAGCTTGCTTTGTCACATTGTATCTCACACTGTCACATTGTAATCTTCATTTATCACATTGTATCTCACACTGTTACATTGTAATCTTCATTTATCACATTGTATCTCAGACTGTCACATTGTCATCTTGGTTTGTCACATTGTATCTCACACAGTCTCATTGTAATCTTCATTTGTCACATTGTATCTCACAGTCACATTGTAATCTTTATTTGTCGCGTTGTATCTCACACTGTCACATTGTAATCTTCATTTGTCACATTGTAATCTTTATTTGTCACATTGTATCTCATGCTGTCACATTGTAATCTTTCTTTGTCGCATTGTATCTCACACGATCACATTGTAATCTTTCTTTGTCATATTTTATCTCACACTGTCACATTGTAATCTTAATTTGTCAGTCTTTATCACACTGTCACATTGTCATCTTGAATTGTCACATTGTATCGCAAACTGTCACATTGTATCTCACGCTGTCACATTGTAATCTTCCTTTGTGACATTGTATCTCACATTGTCACATTCTTGCTTTATTACATTCTATCTCACACTGTCACTTTGTAATTTGATTTTTCACATTGTATCTCACACTGTCACATTATAATCTTTCTTTGTGTCATTATATCTCGCACTGTCACATGATAATCTTGTTTTGTCGCATTGTATCTTGCATCGTCACATTTTAATCTTCATTTGTTGCATTGTATCTCACACTGTCACATTGTAACCTTTATTTGTCACATTGTATCTCATGCTGTCACTTTTTAATATTTCTTTGTCACATTGTATCTCACACTGTCACATTGTAATCTTTCTTTGTTGCATTGTAGCTCACACTGTCACATTCCTGCTTTATCATACTATATATCTTCCATTGTATCTCTCTATCATCTGACAGCCTCCCTGAGAGTACTGCTCATTCTATATTACATTATATCTCTATCATCTCACAGCCTCCCTGAGTGTACAGCTCATTCTATATTACATTGTATCTCTATCATCTGACAGCCTCCCTGAGTGTACATTTTATTCTATATTACATTGTATCTCTATCATCTCACAGCCTCCCTGAGTGTACATCTCATTCTATAATACATTGTATCTCTATCATCTCACAGCCTCCCTGAGTGTACATCTCATTCTATATTACATTGTATCTCTATCATCTCACAGCCTCCCTGAGTGTACAGCCCATTCTATATTACATTGTATCTCTATCATCTCACAGCCTCCCTGAGTGTACATCTCATTCTATATTACATTGTATCTCTATCATCTCACAGCCTCCCTGAGTGTACATCTCATTCTATATTACATTGTATCTCTATCATCTCACAGCCTCCCTGAGTGTACATCTCATTCTATATTACATTGTATCTCTATCATCTCACAGCCTCCCTGAGTATACAGCTCATTCTATATTACATTGTATCTCTATCATCTCACAGCCTCCCTGAGTGTACAGCCCATTCTATATTACATTGTATCTCTATCATCTCACAGCCTCCCTGAGTGTACATCTCATTCTATATTACATTGTATCTCTATCATCTCACAGCCTCCCTGAGTGTACATCATATTCTATATTACATTGTATCTCTATCATCTCACAGCCTCCCTGAGTGTACATCTCATTCTATATTACAGTGTATCTCTATCATCTCACAGCCTCCCTGAGTGTACAGCCTATTCTATATTACATTGTATCTCTATCATCTCACAGCCTCCCTGAGTGTACATCTCATTCTATATTACATTGTATCTCTATCATCTCACAGCCTCCCTGAGTGTACAGCCCATTCTATATTACATTGTATCTCTATCATCTCACAGCCTCCCTGAGTGTACAGCCCATTCTATATTACATTGTATCTCTATCATCTCACAGCCTTCCTGAGTGTACAGCCCATTCTATATTACATTGTATCTCTATCATCTCACAGCCTCCCTGAGTGTACATCTCATTCTATATTACATTGTATCTCTATCATCTCACAGCCTCCCTGAGTGTACATCTCATTCTATATTACATTGTATCTCTATCATCTCACAGCCTCCCTGAGTGTACATCTCATTCTATATTACATTGTATCTCTATCATCTCACAGCCTCCCTGAGTGTACATCATATTCTATATTACATTGTATCTCTATCATCTCACAGCCTCCCTGAGTGTACAGCCCATTCTATATTACATTGTATCTCTATCATCTCACAGCCTCCCTGAGTGTACAGCCCATTCTATATTACAGTGTATCTCTATCATCTCACAGCCTCCCTGAGTGTACATCTCATTCTATATTACATTGTATCTCTATCATCTCACAGCCTCCCTGAGTGTACAGCCCATTCTATATTACATTGTATCTCCATCATCTCACAGCCTCCCTGAGTGTACATCTCATTCTATATTACATTGTATCTCTATCATCTCACAGCCTCCCTGAGTGTACATCTTATTCTATATTACATTGTATCTCTATCATCTCACAGCCTCCCTGAGTGTACAGCCCATTCTATATTACATTGTATCTCTATCATCTCACAGCCTCCCTGAGTGTACATCTCATTCTATATTACATTGTATCTCTATCATCTCACAGCCTCCCTGAGTGTACATCTCATTCTATATTACAGTGTATCTCTATCATCTCACAGCCTCCCTGAGTGTACATCTCATTCTATATTACATTGTATCTCTATCATCTCACAGCCTCCCTGAGTGTACATCTCATTCTATATTACATTGTATCTCTATCATCTCACAGCCTCCCTGAGTGTACAGCCCATTCTATATTACATTGTATCTCTATCATCTCACAGCCTCCCTGAGTGTACAGCCCATTCTATATTACATTGTATCTCTATCATCTCACAGCCTCCCTGAGTGTACAGCCCATTCTATATTACATTGTATCTCTATCATCTCACAGCCTCCCTGAGTGTACAGCCCATTCTATATTACATTGTATCTCTATCATCTCACAGCCTCCCTGAGTGTACATCTCATTCTATATTACATTGTATCTCTATCATCTCACAGCCTCCCTGAGTGTACAGCCCATTCTATATTACATTGTATCTCTATCATCTCACAGCCTCCCTGAGTGTACATCTCATTCTATATTACATTGTATCTCTATCATCTCACAGCCTCCCTGAGTGTACAGCCCATTCTATATTACATTGTATCTCTATCATCTCACAGCCTCCCTGAGTGTACAGCCCATTCTATATTACATTGTATCTCTATCATCTCACAGCCTCCCTGAGTGTACATCTCATTCTATATTACATTGTATCTCTATCATCTCACAGCCTCCCTGAGTGTACATCTCATTCTATATTACATTGTATCTCTATCATCTCACAGCCTCCCTGAGTGTACATCTCATTCTATATTACATTGTATCTCTATCATCTCACAGCCTCCCTGAGTGTACATCATATTCTATATTACATTGTATCTCTATCATCTCACAGCCTCCCTGAGTGTACAGCCCATTCTATATTACATTGTATCTCTATCATCTCACAGCCTCCCTGAGTGTACAGCCCATTCTATATTACATTGTATCTCTATCATCTCACAGCCTCCCTGAGTGTACATCTCATTCTATATTACATTGTATCTCTATCATCTCACAGCCTCCCTGAGTGTACAGCCCATTCTATATTACATTGTATCTCTATCATCTCACAGCCTCCCTGAGTGTACAGCCCATTCTATATTACATTGTATCTCTATCATCTCACAGCCTCCCTGAGTGTACAGCCCATTCTATATTACATTGTATCTCTATCATCTCACAGCCTCCCTGAGTGTACAGCCCATTCTATATTACATTGTATCTCTATCATCTCACAGCCTCCCTGAGTGTACATCTCATTCTATATTACATTGTATCTCTATCATCTCACAGCCTCCCTGAGTGTACAGCCCATTCTATATTACATTGTATCTCTATCATCTCACAGCCTCCCTGAGTGTACATCTCATTCTATATTACATTGTATCTCTATCATCTCACAGCCTCCCTGAGTGTACAGCCCATTCTATATTACATTGTATCTCTATCATCTCACAGCCTCCCTGAGTGTACATCTCATTCTATATTACATTGTATCTCTATCATCTCACAGCCTCCCTGAGTGTACATCATATTCTATATTACATTGTATCTCTATCATCTCACAGCCTCCCTGAGTGTACAGCCCATTCTATATTACATTGTATTTCTCTGTTATATGACAACCTATTGCTTGTATCTCTTGTTATGCATCCCGTAGTATGTCTCTGTGCTTGTTCACATTATAATCCTGTTTTCTCAGAGAGCTGGAGGACTGTTTGGAAACCATGTCAATTACTACCAGAGTGAGGTTCGGAGTGCTTTTCCCCAAACCTTTACCACCCAGCGGCCTCTGCACATCAACAAGACATCTGGTGGCCCGGGAGACATCGATTCCCCTTCTCACGAGAAGCTTGTGGACTCTACCTTTACCCCTAGCAGTTACTCTTCCTCTGGCTCCAACGCCAACATTAACAATGCCAATAACACCGCTTTGGTACGTCTTCCCAGCCTGCCCTGTTACCAGAGTACTGTCAGTACCGTGGAGGGGCAGAGTCACCCAGTACGCGCCCACGGATCCTGGAAGCTTGGTTCCAAGAGGTGAGATATTGCTGGTCTGGTACATCCTTCCAATATAAATTGTGGGGCGCAACACTCGAGTGGACTCTTGTCTCTCGCCCCACATGATTGCCTCTTTCTGTTTCTCTCCCTGCCAACCCAGGATGTGTCATTGCGAAATTTGGGGACGGTAGGTGCCACGATTCCTCATCACCATGCGCTAGGTAGGGCACCTGGTAGCATGCCATGTGTCCTTAAGCACAACTCAAGTGTTAAGCTCCGCAGCTACCCAAGCTACCCTTCATTAAATTGACCAGCAGCTGAGCCGCAAGAAGTTAGACGCAATATTTTCATAGTTCCGCTCATTACGCCATGGAAGCAGTCATACCCAAGACCCAAGAGATTGGACCATATCCACTTCAGGCTTCCATTAGTTTTCATTTGAATTTCCAAAAGCATTTTTTTTTTTTTCACTCCACGAACCGGCCTTAGATTCCCATCCTTCCATTCCTGGTACAACACAAGATTTCTTAAGTGCCAGCACCTGAGAACGCAAATCGCCCTCGGAAAAGGCCTTAATGTGGCGTCTGGGCTTTTACGCTATGGAGGAATCTAAAGAAAGCATAAGGTTCCATATCCAGGGTTTAGAATGTATCATCTATGGTTCCTCTCTATGGTGTTTTCTGTCTGGGATCCAGCAGGATCTCCTGCTCTCCATGATGCATGGCAGATGGAAAATGGGGGACGATGACTTTTGTTCTATCAGATTTTTTTCCTTTCTTCCCCAGCTCTGTGTCCAGGGACAGCCGCTTGCCCATCATCTGCCGGGAAGAGGCATCACAGGAGGAAACGTATGAAGCCAGCGAGGATGCTGAGTACAGCAGTGAACCGAGTCTCCTGTGCTCGGATATGTGAGCATAATGAACCATATAATGCACGCATAGTAATAATAAAGCATGTGGATTGAACGCACAGTGTTGTCCCCACGCACAACCGTTGGCTGAAAATTGTTTAATTGAAAGATTGTGGACATTTTAAATAGCAATGGTTGATGAACGAATACAAAAAAAGTAACTTATTGAGCCCTTTTTGATTTGTATAGCTCTATCAGGGGGTGGGCATGTTGTTTAGAATATTTGCTCTCTATAGCTCTATCAGGGGGTGGCCATGTTGTTTAGAATCTTTGCTCTGTACAGCTCTATCAGGGGGTGGGCATGTTGTTTAGACTCTTTGCTCAGTATAGCTCTATCAGGGGGTGGACATGTTGTTTAGAATCTTTGCTCTGTATAGCTCTATCAGGGGGCGGACATGTTGTTTAGAATATATGCTCTGTATAGCTCTATCAGGTGGCGGAGATGGGTGGCATACATGTTGTTTAGAATCTTTGCTCTGTATAGCTCTATCAGGGGGCGGACATGTTGTTTAGAATCTTTGCTCTGTATAGCTCTATCAGGGTGAGGACATGTTGTTTAGACTCTTTGCTCTGTATAGCTCTATCAGGGTGAGGACATGTTGTTTAGAATCTTTGCTCTGTATAGCTCTATCAGGGTGAGGACATGTTGTTTAGAATCTTTGCTCTGTATAGCTCTATCAGGGGGCGGACATGTTATTTAGAATCTTTGCTCTGTGTAGCTCTATCAGGGGGCGGACATGTTATTTAGAATCTTTGCTCTGTATAGCTCTATCAGGGGGCGGACATGTTGTTTAGAATCTTTGCTCTGTATAGCTCTATCAGGGTGAGGACATGTTGTTTAGAATCTTTGCTCTGTATAGCTCTATCAGGGGGCGGACATGTTGTTTAGAATCTTTGCTCTGTATAGCTCTATCAGGGTGAGGACATGTTGTTTAGAATCTTTGCTCCATATAGCTCTATCAGGGGGCGGACATGTTGTTTAGAATCTTTGCTCTGTATAGCTCTATCAGGGGGCGGACATGTTGTTTAGAATCTTTGCTCTGTATAGCTCTATCAGGGGGCGGACATGTTGTTTAGAATCTTGGGTCAGACCTTCCTTCATCCCGATCAAAATTCCAAACAACATGTCCGCCCCTGATTATTATACAAGCAAAGAGGCTCAAAAAGTTACTTGCACTTGCTATAGCCCTGGATCTCAGTTGGACGGTGTCAGGACTCATTTCCTTCACACTCCCCTCAGGTTCTCAGACCACGATGAGGAGAGTCGGCAGCTGACGCCGTCAGAGGGAGAAGTGGAGAGAGGTCTCTGTCCGTCTCCCAAGAGAAGTTTCCTGCGCTCTGCCTCATTAGGTGACACAGCCTCAGACATACATGATCCAGCCTGTCTCTGCTATCTGCAGTACATGCCACACAGCCTCTCCCACCATCCCACTCTGCTCATCTCCCTCTATACCAGCCTGTCTCCCATCCTCCCTCTATACCAGCCTGTCTGCCATCCTACCTCTGTACCTGCCCATCTGACATCCTCCCTGTGTACCAGCCCGTCTGCCATCCTCCCTCTATACCAAACTGTCTGCCATCCTCCCTCTATACCAGTCTGTCTGCCATCCTCCCTCTATACCAGCCTGTCTGCCATCCTCCCTCTGTACCTGCCCGTCTGCCATCCTCCCTCTATACCAGCCTGTCTGCCATCCTACCTCTGTACCTGTCCATCTGCCATCCTCCCTCTATACCAGCCTGTCTGCTAATCTCCCTCTATACCAGCCTGTCTGCCATCCTCCCTCTATACCAGCCTGTCTGCCATCCTCCCTCTTTACCAGCCTGTCTGCCATCCTCCCTCTATACCAGCCTGTCTCCCATCCTCCCTCTATACCAGCCTGTCTGCCATCCTACCTCTGTACCTGCCCATCTGCCATCCTCCCTCTGTACCAGCCCATCTGCCATCCTCCCTCTATACCAAACTGTCTGCCATCCTCCCTCTATACCAGCCTGTCTGCCATCCTCCCTCTGTACCAGCCCGTCTGCCATCCTCCCTCTATACCAGCCTGTCTGCCATCCTCCCTCTATACCAGCCTGTCTGCCATCCTCCCTCTATACCAGCCTGTCTGCTAATCTCCCTCTATACCAGCCTGTCTGCCATCCTCCCTCTATACCAGCCTATCTGCCATCCTCCCTCTATACCAGCCTGTCTGCCATCCTCCCTCTATACCAGCCTATCTGACATTCTACCTCTGTACCTGCCCGTCTGCCATCCTCCCTCTCAGCCCGTCTGCCATCCTCCCTCTATACCAGACTGTCTGCCATCCTCCCTCTATACCAGACTGTCTGCCATCCTTCCTCTATACCAGCCTGTCTGCCATCCTCCCTCTATACCAGCCTGCCATCCTACCTCTGTACCTGCCCGTCTGCCATCCTCCCTCTGTACCAGCCTATCTGCCATCCTCCCTCTATACCAGCCTATCTGACATTCTACCTCTGTACCTGCCCGTCTGCCATCCTCCCTCTCAGCCCGTCTGCCATCCTCCCTCTATACCAGACTGTCTGCCATCCTCCCTCTATACCAGACTGTCTGCCATCCTTCCTCTATACCAGCCTGTCTGCCATCCTCCCTCTATACCAGCCTGCCATCCTACCTCTGTACCTGCCCGTCTGCCATCCTCCCTCTGTACCAGCCGTCTGCCATCATCCCTCTATACCAGACTGTCTGCCATCCTCCCTCTATACCAGTCTGTCTGCCATCCTCCCTCTATACCAGCCTGTCTGCTAATATCCCTCTATACCAGCCTGTCTGCCATCCTCCCTCTATACCAGCCTGTCTGCCATCATCCCTCTATACCAGCCTGTCTGCTAATATCCCTCTATACCAGCCTGTCTGCCATCCTCCCTCTATACCAGCCTGTCTGCCATCCTCCCTCTATACCAGCCTGTCTGCCATCCTCCCTCTATACCAGCCTGTCTGCTAATCTCCCTCTATACCAGCCTGTCTGCCATCCTCCCTCTATACCAGCCTGTCTGCCATCCTCCCTCTATACCAGCCTGTCTGCCATCCTCCCTCTGTACCTGCCCGTCTGCCATCCTCCCTCTTTACCAGCCCGTCTGCCATCCTCCCTCTATACCAGCCTGTCTGCCATCCTCCCTCTATACCAGCCTGTCTGCTAATCTCCCTCTATACCAGCCTGTCTGCCATCCTCCCTCTATACCAGCCTGTCTGCCATCCTCCCTCTATACCAGCCTGTCTGCCATCCTCCCTCTATACCAGCCTATCTGACATTCTACCTCTGTACCTGCCCGTCTGCCATCCTCCCTCTCAGCCCGTCTGCCATCCTCCCTCTATACCAGCCTGTCTGCCATCCTCCCTCTGTACCTGCCCGTCTGCCATCCTCCCTCTATACCAGCCTGTCTGCCATCCTCCCTCTATACCAGCCTGTCTGCTAATCTCCCTCTATACCAGCCTGTCTGCCATCCTCCCTCTATACCAGCCTGTCTGCCATCCTCCCTCTATACCAGCCCGTCTGCCATCCTCCCTCTGTACCTGCCCGTCTGCCATCCTCCCTCTTTACCAGCCCGTCTGCCATCCTCCCTCTATACCAGCCTGTCTGCCATCCTCCCTCTGTACCAGCCCGTCGGCCATGCTTCTGCCATCTTCTTTCCATATCAGTCTGCCTCTGCCAGTCTACTTCCATGCAAGTATCTATACCCGCCTGCTTCTGCCCCCCCTTACTCCTTTTTAGCATTCTGTTGCCCCTTTCTTCTAACTTACCTTGTTTCTGCCCCTCTCTCACTACCTCTGCTTGCTTCTCAATCTACTTCTCTCCCGCCACGGCTCTCTGATGGTCCCACCACTGTCCCCTATTCCAATTCAGTACTGCCTCCCTGTATGTGTCACGTGCCCCTAGCATGTCACCGTGCCACTAGCATGTCGCCCGCCAGTGACTCCAGAGCTGATATTGAGAATTCACTTTCCAAACATCTTTGCAGGACGGAGAGCATCGTTCCACTTAGAGTGTCTGAGGAGGTACCGGAATCAGGGGGCGGAAACATCTCCCAAAGCAGTTTTGCCGCAGCTTCATCTGGTGCACCATCAGGTAAGTCCCTCCCAGGCGTGGTAAATCACTGCCATGCCCCTGAGGAGTGTGACTCCTCCCAAACACCCACTTCGTTCCTCATTTCCCCTATACTAGGCCACACCCACTCCCCACACTAGTTTTTCACACTTTTAAAAAAAAATTATTTTTTTATTTTTTAATTTCTACCGTGTTGTACAGCTAGGATTGAACAGAGTAAAAGAATCAACGCCTTTTAACGCCTTTGCTCAGGATGACACACTACGGCGCTCTAAAAAAAATGGTCCAGAACATAACCCCCTTTACTTCTAGGAGTGAGGATTCACTCGGGCCTATATATATACGTAGTGTGTAAGGTCCATTTAAAGAAACTGCTGCTACATACCCCGCCCCCCATCTGTGTCTACTTCCTTCCAGGCGCTAGCCGTGGCTGGCCTCAGCCCTCTACTGCGAAGGAGTCACTCCCCCACAGCCTTCTCACATCTCTGCTCCACGCCGCCCAGCAGGCCTCGTTCTCGAGGCTGGGCGCAACAAACCGTGCCTGCGTTGAGGCTACACGGCGGCACTGGCTCCGGAGAGAACCTAAACAGCAGCTTTCCTTCCGTACACTGCAGCGTCTGCAGTATTGAACAAGGCAGGCCAGCCTCACTCACAGTACCCTGTCTCCCTCGGGATCAGGCCAGGCAGCACCACGGCAGCGCCAGCAGCTTAGTGGAAGCGGTAAGTGGTGGGGGGGGGGGGGGGGGAGTGTTGTTTTTAAAGGGGCAGCATGAGATCGCAGGGGAAACGTTTTGCTATGTAGAACAAAAGGCTAGCTTAAGGAACGCAATCGTAGTGTGTATTTTCCACAAGGCACTCGCCTAGGGCGGCACTTTGCCAGGGGGCGGCACTTTGCCAGGGGGCGGCACTTTGCCAGTGGGTGATAAAGCAAACTTCTGGTGCGTCAAACATTTTCGATCCCTCCCCACCAAGCTTTAGCTCCTTCCAATTAATTGGCGTGATGGGGGCATGTAATGGACGTTGTGGGGGTATGTAATCAGGGTGATGAGGGCATGTAATGGACGTGGTGGGGGTATGTAATAAGAGTGATGGGGGCATGTAATGGGGGTGAAGGGAAACTAAGTATTATTATTCTGTAGAAAGGTTCTTTACAAAGTAAATAAATCGTAAAGTCGTTATCGCTCTCGCGTCGGGTCTAATTTCCCCGCCACCCTCTCTCCGCGCAGGTGCTGATCTCCGAAGGACTGGCGCAGTTTGCTCAGGACCCGCGCTTCCTGCAGGTGGCCACGCACGAGCTGGCCGATGCCTGTGACATGACGATAGAGGAGATGGAGTCGGCGGCTGACAGCTTCTTGAATGGCAAAGCCGGCCCCAATGGAAAGCTGTCGCCTTTTTCCAAACGCAGGGACCAAGGGCTTGACTGCGCAGGGGGTGGGTCAGAGGAGGCGGGGCTCTCACCGAACTGCCAGAACAGCGAAGGAGAGCAAGAGGACTGCCAAGTGTACCTGAGCAGCCTGTAGCCCGCAAGCCTCATGAAGGACACAGAACCATAAAGATGCCGATTTGTCGGAGGTTGGATGGGGTTTTTTTTTTTGGGGGGGGGGGGGAGTTTTTTTGGGCTCCTTTTTTTTCTTTTTTGGTGTTCCTAATGAGTTTGTTTCAGAAGTGCCTCACTGTTCTTGTAACCCTGGTGTGACCAGAACAGAGTTCCTCATCAATTTTAGTGGCGGGTGGGGGGAGTTTGAGGGGGTGGATGACATCCGGAGCTGTCTTTCTGAATTTCGAGAGGATTACCAGTTGGAATCTCCTTACAAAAGATCCCAGTGATAAATCTACACATGATCACAAGTCTTCGGGACGAACCATCATCTATGGACCCTGCCAAATTCCACACCTTTTGTTTGTTTGCTTTTCTCTTTTACTACGTTAGAGCTAAAGTCGGCTGTTGCCCTTTAAGGGAATCCGTCTGTCGTACAATCAAGAGCGTCAGTTGTACAAGCCAATCGGCATTGAGGTTACCTGCCCACCTGTCCAATGAGTGCTCAGAGCAGAATATATAACCAATCACATCGCAGCAGTAAATCTCAGATGGTGAATGGTTTTTTTTTTTTGTTCTTGTTTATTTATTTTGGGGGGGATTACCTGTGTACAAAAAGGGCTAAATGACAAATTGTTACCCTGAAGAAGCCAGTACTGGAAAAGAAAAAAAAAACAGCTCCTTACATGGTAACTTCAATTAAATGTTTTTTCATTTAGGGAAAAATAATTCAGATTTTTTTTTTTCCTTCAATAAAAGTCAATTCTATAACATTACTTTTATAAATTTTAACAGAAATGTAAGGTATTTAAAATTAAAATTTTTGGAGGACTGTGGGAAACCATTTTCCTCTCTCCACTCGAAATCTTGTGGAATCTTATCATGACTTCCAGTTCCTGAAGTCCCTCCCCCCCCACCCCCCCCCCAAAAAATGCTTCCCATTTTTTGCAGGGCAACTTAACATATCTTAATCTCTGTAGTGAAAGGAAACATTTCTGTGTATGATTCTGAATGTGCCAAATCATTCTTTTAATGTCAGTCTAACTTAAATAGTGGAGTACGAAGGATCCTCAACTTTGAAAATAATCTCAGAAATATTGCAGATTTTTTGCCTGTTTTTAATATACTTTGTCTTCCATGCACCCTTGACTTGGGCTTTGCAAAAATCTATTTTTACTAACAGCAGTCTATGCCCCCCCCCCTTGTTTCCCTTTTGGCTGGCTAAGCATTATAGGAATCATACTCCCCACTAGATAAGCATCATGGGAATTGCTGGTCCGAAACAATTAAATGAAATTGCTTTTCATTTGGGCTTGGGTTAATGAAAATGTATACTACAGAACTGCATTGTTATAAACACTGCACTAAAGGGAATTTAATCACTAATTTAAAAAGGTCTTCTGTCAATTTAACTTTTTTTTTTTTTTTACTCTGAAAATAGAAAATAAAAAAAAACCACAAAACATATATGTACCTTGTGTTAGCAGACACATGCCTAAAAATCAGATAAATACACGTGGTTTGTGGAGTCATCTGTTTAAGAAATCTCCTTGGGGCTGGATATGCAAATGACATGTTTCCCATTCAAATAGGTCATTTGCATATCAAGCCACAGGTGATGTCATAAGCAGAAGACTCCACAAACATCTTTAGAACGTATTTTTCTCTTAATCAATGTTTGTTTGCAAACACAATGTATAGATCATATTTGATTCATAGTTAAAAAAAAATAGAATTTTTTCCAATTTGACCATATTTCAGCCATTACTGGTGAATCTGTACCACCTTTCTACCTATATGGACCCCACACAGCATTTGATAAAGAAATGGAGCTCTTAGATGTCTATTTATGCCTGGAATGTAAAAGTAACCATGAGTAATATCAGTACAAAGAAACTGATATTACACAAAACCTGAATACACATTGACCACAGATATTTCTACCTGCTTGGTATCAGGTGTATTACAGATATGGCTCGTGGCTTGAAATGAGGTGTGACAGGGCCCTGTGGTGATATATTTCTCTGATCTGAAAGATTCATTTTGCCGGGGCTTGAGGAAAAGGGTAAAATGTTTAGAAATAAATAGGAATCTCTGTGAGATTAACTTATTAGCGAGATTTTGTACTTACATATTTATAGTTGTATATTAAAGGTATAGTATTCATAATAATATGGGTGCTGATAGCCCCAGAGTAGGATACAGTGTTTAAAATAGGCGAGGCTATGTTGCATTTGTAAGTTTGGCCATACACATCCCTTCTAAATAGGTGTTTAAAGGGACAGTCTGCAGTCTTCATTTTGTAGCATTTAAGAAGGACACCCTACCATCCCAATATGGAGGAAAAGAACATCTCTGCATAGTTTTTTTTCCAGTTAGGCAAAAGGGGTCTGTGCCCTTAATAATATTAATGGATCAATCTGGGATACAAATTAATTCATTCAAATTAAAGCAGTCTTCATTGCTTCTCCAAATGCACCCAAAAAACTGGATTGGCCCTTTAAAGACACTGGTTAATGGGCAGTAAAAAAATATATACCCTAGATCAAACACTAGATCAAAATGAGAGTCCATCACCAAAATACCCCTTACTTTAATCCATATAGAACTCAAAGCTGTATATATGTTAAACAGTTTGTAAGATATTTAAAAATCAGGTGATTTTTCTGGTCCTTTTTTTGTAGGGCCGTTAAAGGGGACATGTGGGTGTGGTCAACTACACACTCCGCCCACTTTTGCCCATGGCTGCTCCGATAGTCCTCACTCCTCCTTTTTCATGTGTACTCCACTCACCATTACATTGTTTTTAGAGGGAGCCCTTCTAGTGTTTGTACCCAGGAGTAGAGAAATACCTGACAATAGGAAATGTTACTGTTATTTTTCTCATCACAAGATATGCAAACACAATGCAATAAAACTCATTGTAAAGAGAAAAGTGCTCACATGCATCACAAATATATATAAAAATAAAATGATGATAATTTTAAAATACATAGTAAAAAATAACAAAGGTGTCTCAGTGCCCAGTGAAGTCGGTACGAGGAACTTGAGCATCGAGACATTTTTAAAAAAATAAATAAAAAAGCTAAAAAAAACATCTAACTTGTAAATTTAAAATATTTCTCTTGTCTTGTGTGCTGCTTTGTTGGAGGGAGTGTTAATACTTGAATTTTAGGTTTCGAATTTTAGTATTTTCGGGGTCAATTGTAGGTTTATTGTTTCATTTTTTTTCTTTAATTCGAGTCACAGGCTGTGCCAAACTTGCACTCGGCGGTGTCACTGTGGTTTCTCCTCCAGTTTTGGACCCCATGCCCGGCTGTTTGTGTGCTGACTGGCCTGTCGTTGGGCCTCAGTCTGTCCGTAGTGAGCTTTCATACCAATGTGTTGTTGCTGACGTCAGTAATGAGAAGTTTCTGTGATGTTTGGTTCCTGAGATATTATGGATTCCTTGCCAAACGTAGCGTGTTTTATGCCAGGGAAGTTCAGTCGTGTCTGAAAATACCATTTTTTCAATAGCACGTGTGTGCAAGCTTTTCCCTAGGTTGGAGGGGAACAGAGTTTTGCCCTTTCCATACCCGACTCCACCTTCTTTTGGAGGTGACTCCGCCTATTTTAGTTGTGGCCACTCCCTTTTTAAAGTTCTACACCTCCCATGCAGTGTTATTGCCCATTTTGTGGACAATAATCTGGAGCCGCTCAAGGAGGGGTACATTGTGGCCACATTTTCTGGCCCTACAGGCTTCATTAATGTAATTTATTTGTCATCCAAAAGGAAATATAGACATTCTAAATGATACATTTTATGGATCTTTCCGTGGAGAGTGGGTGTGGCTAGCTTGCTATTGGCTCCTCCCATATGTTCTTTATGCCCCTTTAATTATTTGTATAGCGTGTGTCTGTGGGCCCTGCAGTGTTTCCTTTGGCATGTTAATTAACACATGTTTTGCTTGCTATCACACTGTACTCTGTCTTTCCTTTAAGGGACAGTAGAAATCTTAAATTCTTCTTCACATAGAAACACTGCCAGATCTTAATCTCCCCCCGCCCACTTCTTCCCCATTCATGGGCTCCGTCACTGAACTCTGTGAAAGAGGTGTAGAGGAGGGCAGTGCACAGGTGCATGCGACATTGAATGTATGTGTATCGGGTATTCGTTATAGTGGCACGGTTCAATACTGATACTTTGCAGGCTTCATCTGTGCTTTAAGCCTATTAGAGAGGCTCACGTAGTGATGTCACAGGACAGGGAGAAGTCAGGGTCTACATAGCATTTCTGTCAGTTATGTCAATAATTTGCATGAATTAATTGAGTCTATACAACATACTTTTCCTTTAAATGTAGCTCTTGCTCCTCTCACAAGTGCATCCATTTTCTCTGGACGGTAGAACAGCATACTTTCCACAGTTTCCAATTTAAATGCAGCGTTTTATAGTGCCGTGCTGTTATTTTATTTATTTTTTTGTTCAGGTTTGGAGCTTCCATTCTTCAGATAGAAGATTATGGTAGTTTTCCAACATATATATAGAGGTGTACAGGTTGTTTCTCAAGACATTAAATGACAGTCAGGATAAAAATAAAATGATAAAATAACACCACAGCACTATAAAACAGTGTGTCTAAACTGGAGGCATTGCTAACAAACAAGCAACAGCTTATCATTATAAAACAAACTTCATATTGGGAAAAACTCACAGGAACTGAATATTACACATAAATGAAAATATAAGGTAGAAAAGGCATGGGTGAGTTTTAATTTGCCTGATATACATAGCTTAGATCCACTTATTACTGCACATGGTGCAAAAAGATAATACAGTCTATTTTGCTTAACATATTGAGTATTTTTACTCTATTTATGATTAGTAATTCACTGCATGCATGAACGTCTTGGGGTTTCAGCTACAGATCAACAGAATGACAGAGATAAGAATGGCCATCGGTGAAAAATAGTAAAAAATAAATATTATATATTGTTATATATAAATATATAGTGGTATATATTTATATACGTTTGAACTGAAGTGTGGGTGTTTTTATATTTCGTATATATTTTTGGAAATGTTGGATAGTATAGTAACAAACAATTCAACAACATTAAAATTTGTCAGACAAGCCACTGGGTTACTATAGATATTGTTACTTTGACTGGAAGTAGTGCACCCCACGTAGCCAAGGATTTGGTTGGGTGATGATTGGTTTTGGATCTACATTCATGCTCTCAATTTCCTACACAACTTGCTTACTGGGAATGTAGATAATAAAAAATGATCTATACATTGCGTCAGCAAAATTGCAAGCAAATGCCTAAATTAGGAGAAAAATATATTTTGAAGGTGTCACCTGCTTATGACATCACCTGTGGCGTGATATGCAAATTACCTGATTTTCAGTGTGAAATTGGTGATTGGCATATGATGTCATAAACAGGAGACTCCACAGACGCATGTTTGTGGATTTGCTGCAACTCTGCTAATGCGATGTAATGTATACATCAATCCTTGTGCATGTTTAAAATTCTCTACATTCACAGTAAAAACAATGTTCCCGTAATGAAAAAGAATTTAATTTTTGATTTACTTGATATATATATATATATATATGGTGTTATCTCATTTACAATATAGATATATTTAAGATTAAAAGTCTGGCACTTTTTTTTTACTGTCTAATGTATGTATAAAATCAGTGGGTATCTGTCAACATGCAGCCAATGGAAGACCAATAGCTACACAGTTTTGCTGATATTTTTGCATCATCAACTTATATTTTTAATTTCTAACCCCTCTTGTTACCGGACTCCCCCAAAAAACCCCAGGTGCAAATTGTAATTGTGTTTGACCATTACTGTATGTTAAAACTGTTATCTGGGGCTTTGTTCTTTGCATTTTTGGAGCTGTAATTCAGTTCAGGGTGGGCTGGCATGAGGGGCATATGCAATGTAGACTGTTCTAATTTGTAGCTGCTTGAATGGCCCAGGGGAGGCGCCCACTGTAGAGTCTGTTTAATCCTCAGGGTTGCGGCTTTGATTACTGGGAGGGGTGACTCTTCTGTACCGTTCAATTGGGTAATTGTAAATTCCCCCAGATGTCCAACAATGTATATTTCCGGTGAAATACTTTTAAAATGATTATTATTCATTTGGAGAAAATAAAATGCTGATCTTACTTTGGGTTTTTAAACCTGCAATTTCATATATAGCCACAGGGTGGTGTCTCTGAAATAATGCATTTGTTTCCAGTGCTAGATCCTTTCTGTGCTCCTTCTATGGTCTCTTTTTACCTATGCAGTCCCTATTGTGTGCTAGTGGGCAATGTGCATTGATCTAGTCAGACTATGTTGGGGTAGTACGTATGTGCCAAATGTGTCTTTTTTGGGCTGATGTATTCTTGGGTTTTTACATTGGAATACCCCTTTACATAATGAACATTTATTGAAACAAGACCCTCACATCTCTCCATATTGACATCAATTTTGCTCTATTGCATGAAATTACCAGTATAGGATTTTTTTTTTTTTAATTGATTTATTACCCTTTCCTCAAATTAGCCAATGCAATTGAATGCAGCATTGTGATTGGCTATTGCCAATGCACGGATCCCCCTTAACAAATGTATTTGAATTATTGATGATTTTACCGGTTGTGTATAGAACACCCTATGTTTCCAGGGAGTACAGATGGTCCTGCTTTGCTTCCATTATACCAGATATTTTTTTTTCTGGATCTCTCTCTTATCCACGGCCAGTATTTGGAATACTTTAAATACTTTAAATAAAATAAAAATAAAAAGTTCAGCTCACAAGATGGTAAATTTAAACTTTACTCCCGATCCCCCCCCCCCCCTTACCTTCCCTGCACGTGACATCCGGTCTCTGGCAGAATGAACTCTGAAATAAAGTTAATTAAAAAAAACAAAAACTTACAAAAAAAAATAAATAAACAAAAATCAACCCTTTGGGTGCCAGAGGGGAGCAGGCGTAACAAACCATTCCCAATCAATGCATGGAACGCCTCTCCGGCAAACAAAGGGTTACAATTTATCTTTGGGACAAATGTATATTTATGTAAGATTGCATTTTTACCTAAGGAATGATGTTGTAAAAATGGCTAAGAAATAAAATTTATTTAAAAAAAAAATTTACTAAATGAAGGCGTTAAGTGATTTTATTTTTCTGAGATTGATAGACAGATAGATATACTGACAGATAAGACACAGAGACTGATAGACAGATATACTGACAGATAAGGTACAGAGACTGATAGACAAATATACTGACAGATAAGGTACAGAGACTGATAGACAGATATACTGACAGATAAGACACAGAGATTGATAGACAGATATACTGACAGATAAGGTACAGAGATTGACAGACAGATATACTGACAGATAAGACACAGAGATTGATAGACAGATATACTGACAGATAAGGTACAGAGATTGACAGACAGATATACTGACAGATAAGGTACAGAGATTGACAGACAGATATACTGACAGATAAGGTACAGAGATTGACAGACAGATATACTGACAGATAAGGTACAGAGATTGACAGACAGATATACTGACAGATAAGGTACAGAGATTGATAGACAGATATAATGACAGATATGGTACAGAGACTGATAGACAAATATACTGACAGATAAGGTGCAGAGACTGATAGACAGATATACTGACAGATAAGGTACAGAGACTGATAGACAAATATACTGACAGATAAGGTACAGAGACTGATAGACGGATATACTGACAGATAAGGTACAGAGACTGATAGACAGATATACTGACAGATAAGCTCCAGAGACTGATAGACGGATATACTGACAGATAAGGTACAGAGACTGATAGACAAATATACTGACAGATAAGGTGCAGAGACTGATAGACAGATATACTGACAGATAAGGTACAGAGACTGATAGACAAATATACTGACAGATAAGGTACAGAGATTGACAGACAGATATACTGACAGATAAGGTACAGAGATTGACAGACAGATATACTGACAGATAAGGTACAGAGATTGATAGACAGATATACTGACAGATATGGTACAGAGACTGATAGACAAATATACTGACAGATAAGGTGCAGAGACTGATAGACAGATATACTGACAGATAAGGTACAGAGATTGATAGACAAATATACTGACAGATAAGGTACAGAGACTGATAGACGGATATACTGACAGATAAGGTACAGAGACTGATAGACAGATATACTGACAGATAAGCTCCAGAGACTGATAGACAGATATACTGACAGATAAGGTACAGAGACTGATAGACAAATATACTGACAGATAAGGTGCAGAGACTGATAGACAGATATACTGACAGATAAGGTACAGAGACTGATAGACAAATATACTGACAGATAAGGTACAGAGACTGATAGACAGATATACTGACAGATAAGGTACAGAGATTGATAGACAGATATACTGACAGATAAGGTACAGAGATTGATAGACAGATATACTGACAGATAAGGTGCAGAGATTGATAGACAGATATACTGACAGATAAGGTGCAGAGATTGATAGACAGATATACTGACAGATAAGGTACAGAGATTGATAGACAGATATACTGACAGATAAGGTGCAGAGATTGATAGACAGATATACTGACAGATAAGGTGCAGAGATTGATAGACAGATATAGTGACAGATAAGATACAGAGATTGATAGATATACTGACAGATAAGGTACAGAGATTGATAGACAGATATACTGACAGATAAGGTACAGAGACTGATAGACAGATATACTGCCAGATAAGGTACAGAGACTGATAGACAGATATACTGACAGATAAGGTACAGAGACTGATAGACAGATATACTGACAGATAAGGTACAGCGATTGATAGACAGATATACTGACAGATAAGGTGCAGAGATTGATAGACAGATATACTGACAGATAAGGTGCAGAGATTGATAGACAGATATAGTGACAGATAAGATACAGAGATTGATAGACAGATATACTGACAGATAAGGTACAGAGATTGATAGACAGATATACTGACAGATAAGGTACAGTGATTGATAGACAGATATACTGACAGATAAGGTACAGAGATTGATAGACAGATATACTGACAGATAAGGTACAGAGATTGATAGACAGATATACTGACAGATAAGGTACAGAGATTGATAGACAGATATACTGACAGATAAGGTACAGAGATTGATAGACAGATATACTGACAGATAAGGTAAAGACACTGATAGACAGATATACTGACAGATAAGGTACAGAGATTGATAGGCAGATATAGTGACAGATAAGGTACAGAGATTGATAGACAGATATACTGACAGATAAGATACAGAGACTGATAGACAGATATACTGACAGATAAGGTACAGAGATTGATAGACAGATATACTGACAGATAAGGTACAGAGATTGATAGGCAGATATAGTGACAGATAAGGTACAGAGATTGATAGGCAGATATACTGACAGATAAGGTACAGAGACTGATATTATATTAAAAATGCTACACAGCAGGCATTCAGAAGAAAAAGTGCTATAGCCCCAGCCCATTGAGCTATTGTAGAGTGTAGCCCAGGGGCTATTGCCCCTGTGCTCCCCTATACAACCTTAGCTGCTGTCTGTCCCGTGTGTCTGACTGTCCTGTGTTTAACCATTGCTGTTTCTCTCTGTCTATTTGTCTGTCACTCAGTCTGTCTGTCAGTGTCTGTCTGTCTGTGTGTCTGCCTGTCAGTGTGTGTCTGTGAGTCAGTGCTTGTCTGTGTGTCTGTAAGTCAGTCAATGTCAGTGTGTCAGTCTGTCAGTGTATGTGTTAGTTTGTATGTCATTGTATATGTCTGTCTGTGTGTCTGACGGCAGTGTCAGTCAGTGTCTGTCAGTGTATGAGTGTCAGACAGATACACAGACACTGACACACAGACACTGACTGGCACACAGACACTGACTTGATATTCTGTGTGTTAGTCAGTGTCTGTGTGTGTGTCAGTGTCTGTCTGTCTCTCTCTCTATGTGCCAGTGTCTGTCTTGTAGTCAGTGTCTGTCTGTGTGTCTGTCTTGTAGTCAGTGCCTGTCTGTGTGTCAGTGTCTGTCAGTGTGTGTGTCTGTCTGTCTGTGTGTGTGTCAGTGTGTGTGTCAGTGTGTGTGTCTGTCTGTCTGTCTGTGTGTCAGTGTGTGTGTCTGTCTGGTAGTCAGTGCCTGTCTGTGTGTCAGTGTGTGTGTGTCTGTCTGTCTGTGTGTGTGTCTGTCTGTGTCAGTGTGTGTGTCTGTCTGTGTGTCTGTCTGGTAGTCAGTGCCTGTCTGTGTGTCAGTGTCTGTCAGTGTGTGTGTCTGTCTGTGTGTCAGTGTGTGTCTGTGTGTCTGTCGGTGTGTCTGTGGGTGTGTCAGTGTCTGTGGGTCTGTCTGTGTGTCAGTGTCTGTCGGTGTGTCAGTGTCTGTGTGTCTGTCTGTGTGTCTGTGTGTCAGTGTGTGTCTGTCTGTGTGTCTGTGGGTGTGTCAGTGTCTGTCTGTGTGTGTCAGTGTCTGTGTGTCTGTCAGTGTGTCAGTGTCTGTGTGTCTGTCTGTGTGTCAGTGTCTGTGGGTGTGTCAGTGTCTGTGTGTCAGTGTCTGTCTGTGTGTCAGTGTCTGTGTGTCAGTGTCTGTCTGTCTGTGTGTGTCAGTGTGTCAGTGTCTGTGTGTCTGTCTGTGTGTCAGTGTCTGTGGGTGTGTCAGTGTCTGTGTGTCAGTGTCTGTCTGTCCCAGAATAGCTGGGTTTCCCCGTCACTCATTTCCTGAACTTGTCACCTTCACGTCTTTGATACAGAACGTTCCTTTTGCCCCGCCCCCCGCCGCTGTTAAGCTTCCCATTGGCTGGCTGTTGTTCCTGCTTTGCATATTACCCGAGCTGGAAGGAGGAAGCGGTGCTCAGGTGTGCGGGGTCCCCGGGCTGAGGCTGCTAAATGCGGGGACATGGCGGGTGGTCTCGCCGTCACACTGCTCCTCCTGAGCTCGGCTTTAATCAGCACAAACTCACATGGTCTCAGCATCATCCGATCCCTGGACACTGACTGCTCCCAGGAGGTGAGTGACACGGGCCCGGCCTCTCTGGCTGAGTGTGATAGGCTGAGAGTGTTACTCTCCTTCCCAGAACTTCCAATACACTAACTTATACCCTGGGTACAGGGACCCTCCCTCCTGCCTGCTGTACCCAGATATTCACCCTCCCTCCTGCCTGCTGTACCCAGATATTCACCCTCCCCCTGCCTGCTGTACCCAGATATTCACCCTCCCTCCTGCCTCCTTCACCCAGATATTCACCCTCCCTCCTGCCTCCTTCACCCAGATATTCACCCTCCCTCCTGCCTGCTGTACCCAGATATTCACCCTCCCTTCTGCCTGCTGTACCCAGATATTCACCCTCCCTCCTGCCTCCTTCACCCAGATATTCACCCTCCCTCCTGCCTGCTGTACCCCGATATTCACCCTCCCTCCTGCCTGCTGTACCCAGATATTCACCCTCCCTCCTGCCTGCTGTATGCAGATATTCACTCTCCTTCCTGCCTGCTGTACCCAAATATTCACCCTCCCTCCTGCCTGCTGTACCCAGATATCCACCCTCCCTCCCTCCTGCCTGCTGTACCCAAATATTCACCCTCCCTCCTGCCTGCTGTACCCAGATATTCACCCTCCCTTCCTGCTGTACCCAGATATTCACCCTCCCTCCCTCCTGCCTGCTGTACCCAGATATTCACCCTCCCTCCTGCCTGCTGTACCCAGATATTCACCCTCCCTCCTGCCTCCTTCACCCAGATATTCACCCTCCCTCCTGCCTGCTGTATCCAGATATTCACTCTCCTTCCTGCCTGCTGTACCCAAATATTCACCCTCCCTCCCTCCTGCCTGCTGTACCCAGACATCCACCCTCCCTCCCTCCTGCCTGCTGTACCCAAATATTCACCCTCCCTCCTGCCTGCTGTACCCAGATATTCACCCTCCCTTCCTGCTTTACCCAGATATTCACCCTCCCTCCCTCCTGCCTGCTGTACCCAAATATTCACCCTCCCTCCTGCCTGCTGTACCCAAATATTCACCCTCCCTCCTGCCTGCTGTACCCAGATATTCACCCTCCCTCCTGCCTGCTGTACCCAGATATTCACCCTCCCTCCTGCCTACTGTACCCAGATATTCACCCTCCCTCCTGCCTGCTGTACCCAGATATTCACCCTCCCTCCTGCCTGCTGTACCCAGATATTCACCCTCCCTCCTGCCTCCTTCACCCAGATATTCACCCTCCCTCCTGCCTGCTGTACCCAGATATTCACCCTCCTGCCTGCTGTACCCTGATATTCACCCTCTCTCCTGCCTGCTGTACCCAGATATTCACCCTCCCTCCTGCCTGCTGTACCCAGATATTCACCCTCCCTCCTGCCTGCTGTACCCAGATATTCACCCTCCCTCCTGCCTGCTGTACCCAGATATTCATCCTGCCTGCTGTACCCAGATATCCACCCTCCTGCCTGCTGTACCCAGATATTCACCCTCCCTCCTGCCTGCTGTACCCAGATATCCTCCTTCCTTACTGTCTGCTGTACATTTTGGGTGTAGAAGGAAGGAAGCCCCTCTGTCCTCACAGAGCCAGAGTTACAGTATTGCATGTGAGGGTAATATATACCCCTAGCTGCCCTTCCTATAGACCTCTGTGGAGGTTGATCCTCAGTAAGGCCCATTATATTCCAGGTATTCTGCATCTCTAGATACACCTGCTGCTGGATTAACTTCCTTTAGGTTATTTTACATCCACCGCAGTTAGCCATTTAATCTTCTTCTTGTGACAAACCGGCCGTGGATGTCGAATCTTACTCACCAGGGGATCCACTGCCTAATGTGCTTTATTCCTGAAAGAGGGAATTGACAAGGGAATTTTTTTCCACCTAACTTCTGCTACTTTGGCCTTGAGTTTGCGATTCCCTTTTCAATTACCTCTTTCACAAATGGAGTCCAAAGTCTTGTAAGCATCTCAGAAACTAACTACTTTGTTTTTTTGCAGGGCATCCAGTGTACAGTGAATGGAAGTAAGTAATTACCCCAGGATACTTCTCTAGGGGGGGTACTAGGGGGGTACGCAGCCCACACTGTACAACCTGAAAACTGAGATTATTGGGGCCTAGTTCGCGGAGTACAGCCAGACATGGAGCAGCCCAATGTGCTAAATGGCTAGAGGGGCATCAAAATACTGCCCCCCTAATTAATGTGACCATTTCTAGTCCCTTTTCTCGAGGCAATCAATTCATCTCTCAAAGTCTCCATTCCCCCCCCCCCCTAACTAGTCTCATATTGCCTCATACCCCTTGCTATGGAGACTGCCGTATTTAGTGTCCCATCGTGCGTGGTCCCAGTGTCCCGTCGGGCTTGCCCCGTGGTCCCAGTGTCCCGTCGGGCTTGCCCCGTGGTCCCAGTGTCCCGTCGGGCTTGCCCCGTGGTCCCAGTGTCCCGTCGGGCTTGCCCCGTGGTCCCAGTGTCCCGTCGGGCTTGCCCCGTGGTCCCAGTGTCCTGTCTTGCTTGCCCCGTGGTCCCAGTGTCCTGTCGTGCTTGCCACGTGGTCACAGTGTCCCACAGAGCTCTTTCACAGCTCTCCTGTTCCACGTAATATGATTTGTTGTGTAACACTGTATTTGTGTCTGTATTTCTTGCTGCCTCCTGGTTGGTTGGTTATACATGTTGTAGGACCTTATTGGATATCTCTGAATTTAGAAGCCCCGATAAAATTATTTTAAATGTAACTACAGGAGATCTGAGAATTGTTTTAAAATTTAAAAAATAATGTGCATTTCAGATATATTTTAAAAACATGTAAAAGAGGCAGAAAATACACCAGGTGAAAGTGGCCCTTTCACTGTCCTCCCCAAACCCTGAGATTAGCAGTGTGCTCTGCCTTTAGCTTCCCTTTTATCTTCTACCAGGCAGCTGCATGGACATCAGTTGGATAAAGCCCTACACCTGGACCCCTTCTGCTCCCTCAACGTTGGACGTCAACACAAGAGTTGGTCTGAATGATCAGGGGCTTCAGGTCCCAGTGCTAGAGATCAATTGGACGCTGGCAGTAGATTGTGAGTACGGCTTCTTTGCTGTACAAGCCCCAAACATTATTTTAGAAATAGCTACGTATGGAATGTGTTTGATTTTACAGAGGGACAAACCAGGGACAGGCAAAGTGTCCGTACGAGGCCACCAGTGTCCGTGGCGAGGTTGGTGAAGGTTCCATAGAACATAATTTATATGTCCCCCACAGACTCCCAGTAAATGTCCAACATGAGCAATATTGGGGCCTGCGCCTCGACTAACCTTTAATCACGTAGATGGCTTATCCTGTCTGAATGATCTTGCCACGGATCACCATTCAGAGGCCACTGCCGTCTCTTCTTGGATGACGGGTCACAGAGCTAAATGGTGTACAAAGGACATAACCGTGTGTGTGTGTGTGTGTGTGTGTGTGTGTGTGTGTGTGCGCCAAGTGATTGACAAATGCATAGACCAATGGGGGAGCGAGACTGTCGTCTCATTGCCACTCTGCTGCTACGGAGCAATGAGATGGACTCAAGCAAAGAATACAGGGTCCACCCAACCTAGCCCGAAATGCATTCAAATCTGGAGAGTTAAGACAAATTAAATGAATCTCCACAATGAGGCTACTCGGTACCCCTTAATTCACCTTCAAAATGGCTGTTTGAAAACCAGATCGGGAACAATCTAGCTATAAAAAACATACAATTTCGGCTACCCAATAGGTACGGCTCACCCCCTAACACAGTCCTGAGGGTGGTCTCAGGTAGCTCCAGTTTTGGACCCAATCATAAGTACCTACTAGTTTATCCCGAGACTAAAGACGGCTCCTTTTCCATGTGTGCGTCTGTTAGAACCAGTGAGAAATAAAGTTTAGTTGTGTCTTTAAGGTGTTCAGCCCAACATATGGGTCGTTAAAACTGCACTCGTGATATTGGTGCAATAAAAGCTCCTAGTAACCCTCCTATTTATAGTAACGATTCCCAACACTTACTGCAATGAGTTGGCTCCTTTTTTTAGAGTTTCAACGTACCCATTGAATGTGTGACAGGCTGGTACAGTGCATTGGGCAGTGAAATGAACCTTTGTTAGTGGAGAGATTACATTACTGTCCTTTGCTCTCGGTTTTTTTGCAATATATATTCCAATAGTGTCTGCCAGAACTATTCCAGACAAAATAAACATTGCCATTCGTGAGTCTGGAACCGAAATTCTTTATTCTAGTTTTGTCATTAAGGAAAGACGATGGCCATGTCCACATGGCATCTGGCATCAGCATAACCGGAAGGACACCTGATGCGTTTCATCCCCATGGGACTTACTCGTAGATATACATTTCCAATCTACTGATTCAAAAACATTTTAAAAAAATGTCATCAGTGGTTACTGTGGACAATTTAGTGTTGTTCTATGAACCTTCGCTGCCACGGACACATACTACATACAGAAACACTTACGCATACAGGATAAAGATATAAACCAATACTACAAAAATAAAGAGACCTGCGCAGGTACAAATATATACATCTTGATGTTCTGTGAGTGAACATATTTATATACAGCTGTTTACATTTTCATAAATACCTACATATTTTTATAATTTATTTAACTTTTTAGTATGCATGAAAAACAGCCAGGTCATATGCAAGTAAGAGTTGCAGTTGGATGGGGCAGTTGTAAAGGTCACTGGATGGGGCAGTTGTAAGGGTCACGGGATGGGGCAGTTGTAAGGGTCACGGGATGGGGCAGTTGTAAGGGTCACTGGATGGGGCAGTTGTAAGGGTCACTGGATGGGGCAGCTGTAAGGGACACGGGATGGGGCAGTTGGAAGGGACACGGGGGTGGGGCAGTTGGAAGGGACACTGGATGGGGCAGTTGTAAGGGTCACGGGATGGGGCAGTTGTAAGGGTCACGGGATGGGGGAGTTGTAAGGGTCACGTGATGGGGCAGTTGGAAGGGTCACGGGATGGGGCAGTTGTAAGGGTCACGGGATGGGGCAGTTGGAAGGGGCACAGGATTGGGCAGTTGTAATGGATGGGGCAGTTGGAAGGGACACTCGTTCTATATCACTTGGTGACGCGTTTGGTCTTTTCTTTCGCAGCCAGTATACTGAATCTCCAGGGCGTGGAGGTCTCTGTTTTACATTTGAGCACTAACCAGCAGGTCTGTGTCCAGTTCCACTTTGGAAATGTTTTCCCAAATCCGCGCAATTCAGAAAACAAGCCGGTAAGCACGGGGCGCGCCGGTGCGTTGGTGGGGGTAGGGGGAAAGTCAGTGGAGCCAGAATGAGGTGAAAGGAATATAGGAAAGACGTTAAACTAGGCAGGGATTGGTTAGGGGGACCGGGAGCATGAGGCGTTGTAGCCGTATTAATAACCGACGAGGTCATGTTAACGTGTCCGATGCCACGTATGATGCGTGGAGTAAGGTAACTGATTATATAAGGCGCAGGGGGACTTTACCAGCCTTCCTTCTCTTTTAACTCCAGTGGAAATTCTCCTTCAACAACTTTGAGGTGGCCCACAGCGACAAATACCACGTGACCGTCCAGAATCTCCCCCGACAGGGCAACGGAAACAGCAAAGGGCTGATCGTGACTGTTCCAAGTAGGTACCCTGTACTCCTCCCTCAGTCCAAACAGATCCAGGTGTACCATTTGCATCTTTTTAATCGTGAAGTTCCCGGAGACGGGTTTTTCGTGTCCGGTCTCTAGAAGTAATACCAGTTTTCCTCTGATTCTAGAATGCGATGAAGATGGAATGGGGTACATAGACTCATGTTGCCAAATGGGTACGTTGCTCAACTTTATTTATTTTTTTTTTTTTAGCCTACCTGTGCCGGGAAAGCTTTACGATTGTGTGTTTGGAACTCGTATAGTCACATGGGACTTCCCATCATTCACCAATCCAAAGCTTTCTCATTTTCTTCCTAGGTTACTGCTGGAATCCTAAATTCCAAATTAACAAGACTGGGAACGCTATGGTAGTGAGTTTCGATACGTGGAATGACGCCAATGACTATAAGTTGTACATGATAAATAGCCGAATCCCCAGGCTTACAACCATCGTGCCCATCAAAAAGGTGAGCCGAATTTCCAGGGTTTTCTATCTGCCATCTTTTTTTTTTTTTTTCTTTTTTTGCAGTTCTTGTCCCATTAGAAATGGTCGAAAAGAAGGCGACTTTATAACTCCGCCCATTCATTCCATGAGTTGAGGGATCTTCACTCACACAATATAATGAGGGGTTTATGAATAAAAGATTCCCTTCTGGGTCAAGGTTCTAAAAGTGATGTAATCGGCTGGAACATTCCGTTGGTTTCCATGACGACTGCATCGCTTTTTAGAACGTTTGACCCTTTACATGGAGTTTATGATGGCTTGGAGAGGTTTAGTGAGTACTGTGCTTTGATATTTCCGGTGTCTGGGTATCTATGAGTGCATGCCATCCTCGCTCAGGGGAAGCCTGCTCAGTGATGCAAGATCTTAAATGGGCCAATAGCTAACCGAGGTCATGATTTATTTAATAAGTGTTCATAATAATATTTTTTTTTTTTTAAAGTGTATATGGCACTGCTCCATAGGTGAATCCACGAGTTGGATATGTAGGCCATGCACGGATATATGCAAAAAAAAAAAAAAGTAGATTTTATTCACCCACTGGGGCAACCAATGACTGTGCAGATGAGTAAAACACAGCCTTACGCGGTTCGCCAGGAGCCAGGTTGTGCCTTGGAAATAATCTAAATGTCAGGCTGGACTATTCCCTTTTATCACCACCTGGTCCTCTCCTAGCATTACCAGGGCTCCATACCAAGTCTACGACGATTGTAAGTTCAATTCCCATTGAGGACCACAAAGCTTTTCATCCTTACAAGCTTAATAAAGTGAGCACCATAAAGTTGGTCAATAGTGGCATGCCCTGGATGTTGCTTGGAAATGAGAGGCTATACCAATATTTCATTGTAAAGACGCAAAGCCCACACCTGCTTATTGCAGAGCGGGGGTTCGCTCATGTTCTGCAAGGCGCAGCGTAATTATAACGTCCGTGACGCTGTCTCATCCTAACAGGTGCATAATTCTTCGCGGCTGATCTATACTATAGAGCTCGCCGAAACAAGTCCCGTGTGCTGGTACAAGTTCCAGGTGAGGAGTCTGCTGTGTCAGCGATGCGCCATTCCCCTCTCTCCCCCTCTCCCGATAAGATGGCATTTCCTAAACTTATAGGGCTTTATTAATGAAAAAAAGGGACTGGTGATGAGAATTTCCAACCTGAGACCAGAGTAGTCGAGTTGGGAAAAAAAAACAGCAGCTGAATGTCGAATTGGCTACTTTGGCCTTTAAGCTTGAAATTCTCTTGCCAATTCCCTGCAAGGCTCTTTTTTTCGTGAATAAAGCCCATAGAGTTGGTGAAAATCCTTTGTGTGGTGGGAGTTCTAGTCCGCTGTGGTACGGGGCTATATGACGGCCAGAGGAAGTCTCCGCAGCCTAGAGGCCCAGCATTGGCTTTTATCACGCCGTTCACACTTGTCAGATCCGTCCATAGCGCGGTTGATGACCTCACTAACTGCGGCTATTTTGTGTTTTCATGGGTTTAGCTATGGCCTGTTAGTCCGTCCTGTGCCAGCGACTGCGTCCGACAGAACTTCGTACAACCTTGTGATCCATCCATCATTCCACCCCCAGGTGAGTCGCTGCAAGTAGCCAATCAATTCGCACCTCCGGTTATAGTGGTATGATGCTCCCAGATAACAAAGGTCATGCGATGTAAGGGATCATTTTAAAGTGTTTTGCCCATACTTCTGTGCCAGGCTTCATCTCTGATGTTAATGTAAACTTTACATGTCCTTATTAAGATTATTCATAGTAATCCTACATGTATTCATTAAAATGCGTTGGTCATCCCTCGGAATGTGTTGATTTAAATGTGGAAGAAAAAAAATAGACAGGAACTATGATTTAAAATGCGTCGGTGATCCCTCGGACTGTGTACACTTAAATGTGGGAAAAAAAATACGCGAACCATGATTTAAAATGCGTTGGTCATCCCATTTTAAAATATGACCCTGAAGTGGTTAAAAGGACTATTTTTGGGGAATATGCTGTTCAGTTGTAATATGAGGTTTTCCTTTTTCTCTCTTATCTGTAGAGCCAGTGAAACGCATGTATCTGTGGCCTGTTGCAGCCTCTGTGACCCTTGCGTTGTTTGGTTGTGTTATCGTGGCGTGTTGCTGGTGTGGTAAGTGGCAGTGTGTATTCGTGTGTGCCAATCCAATAACTTATGATAGCAGCATCTAATAATAATTTATACTGTGAATGTAGAGAATAAAAAAAAAATATGATTAAAAATGCAAATTACACATTTCCCATTGAAGGTTAGGTCATTTGCATATCAGGTCACCGGTAAGGTCATACGCAGGAAACTCCACAGACACATTTAAAAGATTTTTTTCTCTTAGCTGAATGTGTCTGTGGAGTGACTTGATATGCAAATGACCTAACTTTCAATGGGAAATGTGTCATTTGCATATCAAGACACAGATGATGTCACAAACAGACGCCACAGACACATTTAAAACAGATTTTTCTCTTAATTTATGCATTTACTGGCAATTCTGCCAGCACAATGTACAGATCATTATAAATTCTCTAAATTCACAGTATAAACCATTACTGTCTGTCTATGCTGGAGAGTAACTTTAATTAAACTTGAGGAAAGACACAAGTCTCCACAAATTCAACCTTCCAGCAGAGGACACATCAGACTTGAATTCCTTCTCTGCTCCCCTGCCAGTCAGATTTCGCCTGAACCAATGTCACACAGGGTAAAGTTAATTGCAGGCCTTCAATGCAACAACGACATGGTATCGTCTGTGTTTGTGATCCATTCGTTGAGTGAAAATGTTCTGAGGTAATTGAAACATTGCTTGAATATTAATTTAATTGCGTTATTTTTATTTCTTTTTTTGTCTTTCCTTTTACAGGCTGCGAATTCAATAAAAGTAAGTGTTGTTTATATGCCGTGCTTGTAAAAATACAACCTTTAAGTGCAAAAAAAGTGTAGGCATTTTAAAATAGAAAATCTAGAGAGTAATAGAGTACCTTACGGAGCCCTCTTTGCTCAGTATATCTTTATTAGGGGGCGGACATGTTGTTTAGAATCTTGGTTCAGATGTCCATTCAGCCCACACAGTATGAAGGAATATCTGACCCAAGATTCTAAACATGTCCACCCCGTGATCTAGGGCTATACAGAACAAAGAGGGCTCCGTAAGATGCTTTGTTCATAGGAAGGACATCCATGTTGTTCCCTGAGCTCTCATTATCATTTCTCTTTTTTTTTTTTTTTTTTTCTTCTTTCAGAAGACACAGATCCCAAACCACTGCCACCTACACAACCTCCCACCTTCCCCGTCAAAGTTAAGAAGGTGTGGATAGTTTATTCGGCGGATCACAGTCTCTATGTGGATGTGGTGATCAAGCTGGCGGACTTCTTGAAGGTGGCATGGGGCATGGAGGTGATTCTTGACAAGCTGCACATTAACGACATCGCGGCAGTAGGTCCCATGGCCTGGCTAGGCCGTAAGAAGAGCGAGATGGAGAACATGAACGGTACCATCCTGGTCCTTTGTTCCCGTGGTGCGCAGGAGAAGTGGAAAGCCATGCAGACCCACAACCGAGTGACCTTGAGAGAGGACGAGGAGGGAATGCTGGGGGACCTCTTTACGGCTGCCTTGTCCCTTATCGCACCCGATTTCCAGAAAAGGTTACACTATGAGCGTTATGTTATAGCATATTTTGGTGGGGTGTGCAGCGCGGGCGATGTGCCTTCAATATTTGAAATCTGCCCCACGTATGAACTTCCACAAAACCTCCAGGAGGTCTTCTTTCGCATACAGAAACAAGAGCAGTATCAGTCCAGTGTGCGGTTTAATGTTCCCATGAAAAAGGCCCCAGCCTATGAAACCCTTATAACGGCCATGAAAACGTGCAAGGCCTGGCAGGAACAAGATGTGGATTGGTTTAAGAAACAGTGCTCACCGAGAGCAGCAGGAGAAGTTGAGATCAAAATGAACGAGGAAGATATTGTAGAAGGTCATACGGTTAGAGTAAAGCCTCTCCTACAATATCCTGAATCTCCGGTCTCCATGGTAAATCCGATTATTAATAAAACTAGCTCGACTGTGGCAGTAAATCCTGTAATAGTGGACGGACCTCCAAGTGTGCATGTCCAACCGCTTCCTTGTGAAGACAGGTCAACTGTACATGTGGTGAGGCCATTCCCTGTGGCCAATCCAGGTGTTGCTTCAATCCAAGCGCCACGTTTTGAGGAGAGAGTCCCCCTAATGGACCAAAATGTATATCTCAATCAGGACTTACCTGAGCAGCCAGACCAGGTCTCTACGTCTACTGAATTCATCAAACAGGAGGCGCTGAGATTTTTCTTGATGTCTCACAGGGATTTTCTGGAAGATTGTTTGCCCTTACCAGATGAGCACTTGGTGCCAGAAGCCAAGAACGAACCCCAGACCTCTGACGAGGGCTACTTATCTTGGATTTCAGCCTAGTGCCAAATTGGGTGGGCTTGAATTTGGAGAGACTGTTGAAAAGTGGCCAATTTTTGTACAGTTAATCAAGTTTATTTTTCGTAGCAATCCCTTTTATATATATATATATATATATATATATATATATATATATATATATATATATATATAATTTGATATCTTCACATTTGGACCCATACAAGATTTTATTAAAACATTTTAATAAAATGTGAACCATGTTGCTCTTTGTTTACAAACGAATCATGGGTAAATCCTACATGCTTATCCTTGAAAGATAGAGGTTTGGAAGGTACAGGTCTTTGCTACCAACATATTACGTAAACACTAACAATCTTGGAGCCTCTTTCTATATTCAGTTTCTATGAGTTACCATCCAGAGGTATTAATGTTTTATTGATACAATTATATTGTAAGTGAAAAAAGGTGTCTGGTTTCTCCTGTTTATGATATCTCCTTGCGGCTTGAAATTAACTTATTTCAAGGGTAAATGTGTAATTTGCATACCAAGTCATAAGGTGACATCATAAACAGGAGACTTTACAGATACATTTGCATCAATACAACCTTAATACCTTTTAGAATAGTACATCATAGAAAGAACTTAAAGTTGCCATTTACTAATAATCTGCATGATTTTTTTTACTTTTGGATTCCTCACTGCATAGTTCATGCTGACATTAAAGTAGGAGACTCGGTCTCCAGGGATGTCTATCTGTGGGTCCAAGGAAACTGGTTAGGAAATCAAATGAAGGACTGAAACCCACTTTAAAAGTTTTATTTCACATCAGCTTCATTGAGGTTTTAACACATTATTAATGACACAAAACATCAAAGCTAAAGCAATAATCCCCATTAAATCACAGTCAACAACATACAATCTCTAGGAAATTAACAGAGGGTAAAAAAGGTTTTGCTTGGATCAGTTCTGGTTGGAATAACAGAAACCATTTGGCTTTTTAAACTATAAAGATTTGATATATAGGAGGATAACATGACCCATTAACCACCTCCCTACTCTTTTTTTTTTATTTTTTGCACTGCATAATTCAGCCATGGATACCACCCTCTAGCCCCCAATATACTGTTTTTTTTTTTGTTTTTTTTTTAAAAATCACATATTATTTGACTTAAACCAAACAGAAGCCATGTTTACACTGTTGCTCTTTGATCCATTTAAATAATCCAGGAGAATGACAAACACATGCTTTATACACAAATCTGAGTGATCATTAAGTCCCCAGACTATAGTGCCACAGCCCAGTCAGGCGCCACTTATTACAAAGGATGCTGGTGCACGGTAGATGTTAAACAAAAAAAACCTGATTATACAGCCCTTTCCGTGTGGTGTTACCTGGATTTGTAAGATAAACCCTGAGTGCCTGGTTGCATTGCAGTAGGAGTTACAAGTTTTTTTTTTTTTTAAAAAACATCGTCGATGACCCGCAGCCTGGTGGAGAGAGAGGTCATTAATCCTGACCATGAGGACTTTTGTCAGAAAGCTAGGAAGAGAAGCTCTAAAATCCAGTACTACTTCATGTATCAGATATGAGTAACCTCTTAAAGAGCCAAAGTGCCAGACGCTAATCACGATCGGTCAGTGTGAAACATGTTGGGTTTGGTCATGCTGTACATGGATTTAATAGTCCAAGGACCTGAGTGAAAGAATAGTTTTAAGAAGAATTCTACTTCATCTCCTAGCCAGCATGCCTTCTTTGTGGATGATTCCCACGGGGAGTGCCCTACACATTTCACATTAGGGTTGACATCCTCGTTTGGCAAAATGCAACGGGGTTACGGAACATGTGACCTATTTGAGAAGAGGCTGTTTTAACGTCAGGAAAAGAATATATTAAAGTCCTATGGATCTGGAAAGTCTACAGAGAGGTTCTTAGTTTAGGAATTCATCTGTGTTGGCTTGGCTCTACTAAACTCTCTAGCAAGAGCACAAAAATGAAACTGGGGTGGAGAGATGTCATTAAAATGTTAAACTTGGGTGGAGCCTTGCTTAACAGGGACAAAAGATGCTTGAAGATGGACCTTACGAGGTGGGTGGGGCTTCTGATAAGCTCCACCCACTGTGTCTCAGTGGCACCACTTGGTCATTTGTCCAAATAATATTGACTATTTATTCCAGTACTAAGTATATATGAAAGCCCAGTATTTAAAAAATAAAATAAAAAAATTAAGCACCAGGAATGTTCCTTCACTGTCTATTGGATTGAGCCAATGGACCCTGTGGCCCAGCCACGGCAGAGGTAGATAATTAAAGTGAGGTTTTGTGACAGTCACTGTTGGGTTCGATAGTGTTGGTCCTATTTTATAAGCTGCTTATTGTAGATCTCAAACCAGTGCTAGATTTAATATGATAGAAGGGCTTGTGACTTTGTTTGTAAACCTTTCGATGGAGGAGATTTAAAAAAAGGTGGAGCCTAATAGTGGCGTATTGTCGGTGTACGCCCATCTTTTACGCTAACTCCCCGACAAAAAACGTTGCGTTTGCGTTACCTGCGCCACTCGCGAACTTCCAGAGCGCTGCGGATATGTGTCTGCCAGTGCAATCCATTTATTTTGTGCAAAAGTCTTCTTAAAACTGCACGGAAAATCTCAAAGCGCACGGGAGACGCAGTTTCAGACGCCGAAAGCGCTGGGATGTGATATGATCACAGATGTTAGTCTGCTAAATAAAACTTCCAAGCCCTTATCTTACTGCATTGTTGCTAAAAATGAAATCGCCCAAGAGGTTTATTATTTGACTTATTATAGATACGTTTTCGTTAATAAAATTTGAAATCTATATAGTTTTGTTATTAAAAAACAACTTTACCATCACCACCAATTTACAGAAATCATGCCAGGATGGTCTGGAAAGGTTAACTGAACAGACCTCACAGACTTGTTAGATTTATTGAGCAGCCTCACAACCGTGGATAGCCTAGATGACCAGGAACACAGAAACCACAAACACTGCACTTAAAATTAGCATCATTTCTAAATCACAATGTTTTCAACATGCAATTCGTAAAGTTTTGTATAAAATAAATTTCTCCTTCCAAAGCAACAGACTTTTCTGAGGTTCGGTGGGCAATCTTGCATCATGTGAAGGGGTGATGAACAGCTGCAGCTCGCGTGGGGTATGTTGATCACCCCTCGAATAGGGGATGAGTTGATGCCGGAAACAGGTTCCCCAGTGTGGTGACTTCTTCAGGCTCTGTATGGCACAGTGAGAAAGCATCCATTAGACACATGAATGCATGCAATGTATATAATATATGTGCATCCCTCCCAACATTCACTTAAAGGACAACTGTCAGCAAAAAAATAAGTTCAGTTTATTTGAAAGATTGCATCAAGTATAGACGTTCTAAATTGAAATGCTTTAATGAAAGAATATAAATAAAGCACCTTATTGAGGCTTCCCTGCTTATATAGCTCTATTAGGGGACGGCCATGTTGTTTAGAATCTTTGCTCTGTATAGATCTATCAGGGGGCGGACATGTTATTTTGAATCTTTGCTCTGTATATCTCTATCAGGGGGCGGACATGTTTAGAATATTTTCTCTGTATAGCTCTATCAGGGGGAGGACATGTTGTTTAGAATATTTTCTCTGTACAGCTCTATAAGGGGCAGACATGTTGTTAGAATCTTTCCTCTGTATAGCTCTATCAGGGGGCGGCCATGTTGTTTAGAATCTTGGGTCAGATGAATGGAGATCTGCCCCATCTGCCCGCTGATAGTGCTATACAAGTGGAAAGAGCTTAGTAAGGTGCATTATTTGTATTCTTTCATGAAAGCATTTCTGTTTAAAATGCCGACATCCTTTGAACGTACATGGGACATTGTGGGCGTGGTCTGCAAAGAGTCACACTAATTGAGCCATTTCTATTCGCTGGCTGTATTGAGATTAGCCTCCAGCTAGAGATTAAACAGATCAGATTATACTGATGGCAGCTCCCTGTCTGGTTTGCATATACTTCTGAATATCTCTACATCTGCTATTTTGCATAAGCGAAAGTACATATATCTCCCCTGAGCATTTATCTGAACCAACTGATTGTTAGTATTTGCATCTAACCAAGAAAGTGTACATTTAAGTCGGTTTATGTACCAGCTGGTACTTTACTGTCCTGACGGTAAAATACCCGGCTCTGTGGTCATTTCCTACTTTTTACCACTAGTGGGCACCCTAGCCTTTTGCTCTGTTGCTTCTCATTGGTTTAATTGGGCTTTGTTAATTACCCTGCCCTATAAGTACCCACTCCTCTGTTTTAACAGTCCTTTTTGCACTGAAGTTGGCTGCCTAACTTTTGTGATCTGCTTTATCTGCTCCCGATCCACTGCTGGAAGCTGCATTGAGCATCTATCCTGTCCAGGATCTGGGACCCCTATCCTAGAGGACTCAACCATCCAGGGGAAGGGCTTCAGCTTTTCCTGTGACCATCCTGCTACAGCATAAATTATTACAGCTATATTGCCCTCTCTGGGGTTTCCTGTAATGCTGCCCTCTCCAGGGCTTGCTTGCTAAAGCCCCCTTTCTCTGTGCTAAAGCCCCCTTTCTCTGTGCTAAAGCCCCCTTTCTCTATGCTACAGTCCTTGCTAAAGTCCCCTTGTCTATAGTCCTTTTTCCCTTCTACAACCCTTACTATAGTCCTTGTTTCTCTCTGTTCCTATATCTGTTCTCAAGCCTGTACAATGAATTATAGTATTATAAAAACAGACTCCTCATCCATCCCTGCACTGAGACTGACAACCGCCTGGGTGGCATCAGAAACTATGCCAAAAGAGGTCAGTGAGGTAGTATGCCCCTTGTGCCTACAAATAATTTGATTTATTAGAAGATTAGAGACTGTATTACTGTAAAAAATAAATAAATAAAAAGCGGCTATCAATCAGCGCCTGAGATTTTCCTCCCACCTGGATGCTCCCCAAGATTCCAATACGCATCAGGAGAAAACGATGCAGTGTGCCCCCCTGTGGCAGGATATAAGCGATGCATTGTGCCCCCCTGTGGCAGGAAATATATGTTTGTTTTTAAATCCTTTTTCCCATTTTTATAAAAGAACAAACAAACCGCTGAATAGGTTTTAAAATCATCAGTACCAGGAAAAGCTAGATAATGGTACAAACAAACCCCTATACATTCTGACGGGTCCACATTAATTTGGGGCAGTGCTATCTCTTTAAGATGAACCATAACATGCCTATCTAGTGTTAAACTGATATTCTGGGCACAGCGGCTGGTTTCTCCTCAATCTAGAACGCAAGTATAGTGTGGGCTGCACTGCCAGCATCCCAACCAACTGTCACTCATATATATGAGTCGGTGGCAGAGCCAGCATCCCAACCAACTGTCACTCATATACATGAGTCAGTGGCAGAGCCAGCATCCCAACCAACTGTCACTCATATATATGAGTCAGTGGCAGAGCCAGCATCCCAACCAACTGTCACTCATATACATGAGTCAGTGGCAGAGCCAGCATCCCAACCAACTGTCACTCATATATATGAGTCAGTGGCAGAGCAAGCATCCCAACCAACTGTCACTCATATATATGAGTCAGTGGCAGAGCCAGCATCCCAACCAACTGTCACTCATATTTATGAGTCAGTGGCAGAGCCAGCATCCTGCATCCCGGATAAACATTCCAATTGAGTGGACCACAATGGCAAATCTTGGAGACTATCAGCATTAGCAATTTAGCTAACCTCCTCCCAGCCCCAGGCAATTTAGTCATGTTAGAGGACAGCCTGAGGGCCAATTGCCACTCTGTCCCCTTGCCAGCCCTCCCCTGGCAGTCAATTCTATCCTGGTTCAGAGGCTGCTGGAAGTCTAACGTCCACAGCGAAGATACCACGGATGACCATTTGCAGAACACTGACCCTTTAATGCCACCTCTCCATTAATCTCGGCACCCCTTCCTCCCATCAGCAAGTCCATTCTTCCCTCTGCACCCCCTTCCCTTACTTAGGGTTGCTACCCAGCCATTTTTTTTTTTTTTTTTTTTAAAGGCTGGTCTTTTTTTTTTTTTTAAAGAAATGCACCTGACCTCCCCCCCCCCCCCCTTCCCTCTTTTCCAGCTCCCCTATTCGTTCAAGAAGTTCAGGACCCTCTAACTCCCTAATAATCTCAGACCCTCCTCCTTTTCTCCTGTCTCCCACTTCTCCTCCTGTTTCCCATCATCTCAGGCTCATCCCCCTTGTTTTTCCTGCTCTCCTTATCTCCTCTTCCATTGGCCCCCTCTCCATGGCCAATCATAATCCCCATCCACTCCCTTCATTAGCATTCCATAGCACTGTCTATTTTAGACCCCTGTTCCACCCCCATTTGTGCCACACCCACTTTTGCTCAACAAACTTCCCATTTAGATTAGGTTTTGGAAGAAGCGTGGAGGGCGCGGAGACCCAGTGTTGTCTGGGGTGTAAATCCATCCCTGACAATCCCCACCCACACTATTTTACCTTTATGGGGATGAGTATAGAAAAAACGTAAACAAAATGTTGTGGACTTACTCTGTCCCTGATGAACTCATTGGCAGGATGAGTCAGTAGGAGTTACAGATTGTCGTTGAGTGATGCAGAAGGATCCAGCTTCCCTCTTGATTTGGGTTAATTTTTGGGGTATTAAGCCTCCCTAAGCACAGGCATCTCATCTGTAGACAGACGTGGCATCTTCTTCATTGAGTTTCTGGTTTATGTTCTATTTAACTTTCGGTAAAACAGTTGGTCCTTCAACCAACTCCGAGCCACATGGACCACTGGATACTTGAGATACGGCAGTTGGAAAGTCTACAACTAAAGTTCTTGTGGAAGGAGATGTCTTGGTTCAAGGTTTGCTCGGAAATCTGAAACAATCTGGAAGCTTCTGCCTGGACAACCATGAGGCCATCTTGTTCGTTCTACACTCATTGGGTCGAGTAGATGTGATCAACCTGTTGACGACTCACAAGATCTTTGAGTCTTCTTTTTCAGCCCTTGAGGAACATATAGAGGAATCTACATATAAATGTTCTGACGTAGGAGAATATGCGGCGTAGGTGACGTGCAATCACATGTTTAAACAGGGCAGGTGGATAGGGTGAGGGGAAGGAGATCTCAATTCTGAGACGTCACGGCCAGAGTATTGACGTAGGCATGAGGTCCCATGTCATTCTCCGACACACAGTGGCTGAATTGTCCTGGTGGCCGGGCAGCATGCTCAGGGCCCGGTACTCGTAGGAGACAACAAAGTTCCATCACCTCTAGCCAACGGCAAGCCAAGAAAAAGATATTCTTCAACATGAAGACGGAAACTGGTTGACTGGCCGGACCCAACATCAAGAAACAACGTACAGCCAGGAGAGGACCGTCCACTAGAGATCCAGAAAGAAGCCTTAGGAAGAGGCGGCAGCACCCCACAGGTGTCCCAGAGTCCAGCTCGGATAGCCAGAGCACGGGAGAGGCCAGAGCCACAAAGTATACAGCCAGTAGAAGATGACGGAAGAGTGGGGTCAATGGTAGTCTTCCTTCCAGCATGGACTCCAAAAGTGCATAGCTGTCGAGGAGATCCAAACAGGAGGCAAGGAAACAGCCGGTGGCCCTCTGGTGTAACCAGCCCCGGGGATCAATACTGAGTGAGCGGACAAGTGCCCAGAGGAGAGGGACGGAGAGGGAGACAGTGAGTCTAAAACCAGTGCTACCCAGTGGAACTCTGGCTTCAATCTGATCCACTATTGGAGTGCAAAGTATGAGAGCCACTTTAGGGGTGAAGGCAATAGAATAGATAAGCCAGGCGAGGTGGCTGTAAGCAAACTGCCCTTTCTTATGCCGTTGCACTTGACCGTACCCAGTGGATGTAGTGAGCCCCTGGCAAGTTTTCTGACCTTTGCTGTTTTTGGAGTAGAAGATTGCCCAGCCAGCTACCACAACCAGGTCAGTAGCAATCCAGGAGCACCAGTAGAGGTCCGTGCCAGCAATTAGGTATAGGTCAAGCAGCGCCCCTTGTGCTAGTAGCAGAGTCACAGATAGAACTTTATAACAGCCCCGTAGGGCACATCCGGGGCCTCCACCCTGCAGCCTCCCTGGGCTCCCGTTTGGGTACTCCCCGGCCGTCATCCCCAAGGTGGAAGAGGAGGAGGAGGAGGCCGGGGACGGGGGACAAGAGGGAGCCACGGGTATTGGTGAGAGTGGAGGGGGCAGGTTGGCGAAGGGCTGATACAAGGAGGGTGGGAAATGGGGCAAATTGCTAGTGCCCAGGGAGAGACACACAAGCAGGAGATCATGCACAGAGATTATGGGTTAACTACATCTGGAAAAACGATGTCACTATAATTAGCTACTTGAACTGACATATGGAACAGGATGCAGATAACCAGGTATAAAAAGAATGTGCAATTAATAAGGATGGAGCTGAGGTCATTGGAATAAGAGATCTTGGGTAATTTGTTAAATAATTAAGGGGTAGATAAAGGGCCAATATCCCTGTATAAAATTATATTACTGCACTAAGGGTAAGTCATGGTGCAGGGGGTACCAATAGGGGGCTGATGGCAGGTAGAGAGGTGTAATTAGGAGGTAATACAGGGTTAATGTCAGGAGTTAGGTGAGCTGTATTAAGCTGATGGAGTTAGCAGAGTGGGCCTAGTCCTAAAGGAAAAAAATGGGAATAGAGGTTAAGGATGTAGTTTTTATATCTCAGGGGGGTTTGTAGAAGACCAGGATTGGACAGGGCACCAGGAAGGATGGAAAGGTGGTACTATGATGGGGATTCTAAAGGTTATACTTTGTTATGTCTATCAGGGGGAGGGTATACAGGCAGGGGGATCTGGGGGGCTCACAATTGGGGCAGAGTCCGGCATAGGATTTAAGGTCTGGCCGTGTGGTTCAGAGAATGGGAGTGGAAGTTTGTGCTCTGGCAGTGGGAGTTCACGGTCTGGCAGTGGGAGTTCTGGGTCTGGCAGTGGGGTTCAGGGTCTCATAGTAGGGTTCAGGGTCTGGTAGTCGGGCTGAGGGTCTCACAATGGGGTTCAGGGTCTGGCAATGAGATTTTAGGGATTGGTAATAATAGAGGGTGAGCACTGGCAGCTTTGGTGGGGTGCACTGACCTGGCAATAGGATGCAGTCACAGAGACCCGGAGCTGTGATAACAAGGGTTTGGATGCACAAGGTCTGATGGGGGAGGTGTGACACCTTCAGTGGGGTTTGTTGAGATTGAAGCAGGGGCAAAAGAGACAGCCTCGGGGTATTGACACAGTCCAGCGGTTTAGAGGGTGCTGGGGAGGATCTCAGTTGTGAGGTGAAGATCTGTGGTCCTTTCTGTACCCATTCAGATGATGTGAAAGCTGGAGCTGCAGCCAGATGAGCTGAGAGCACCACCCCCTATCTGAGGGAGAGGGGAGGGGTAGGACCAGGGATATGGAGGAGGAGGAGGGGGTGTGAGATACAGAGCAGGATGTGAATCAATAGAATATAATGTATCGGATAGCCTGCTTTAGACAGATACATTATACTTACACACACATAGCTTTATACACAGATACATTATACTCACACACATAGCTTTATACAGATACATTATATTCACACACATAGCTTTATACAGATACATTATATTCACACACATAGCTTTATACACAGATACATTATACTCACACACATAGCTTTATACAGATACATTATATTCACACACATAGCTTTATACACAGATACATTATATTCACACACATAGCTTTATACAGATACATTATATTCACACACATAGCTTTATATACAGATACATTATATTTAGAAGAACCTGGTAAGAATGAGATGCAATCAGGGCCTCTGGGAAGTAATAAAGGTATTACTCTGGTGTGTATAAACACTTGCTCTATTAGATGGAGAAGATCCTTGCCAGGCTATTCAGGCTGAATGAAACATTTGGCAGAGTCTTTATAAAACCAGCACTCTCAAATTAAAGCTAGGATCATTTCCAAAACGGTCCTCCCCCCCTACCTGGGTGCAAAGACAAGGGCAGTGAATGGCATCTTTACCTACTATAACGATTAAACATGAACTCTTTAATGGGACAGTGTCAAACTTAAACCTTGTTAATACTGTGAAAACGCAGAGAATTGGGAGAAAAAAAATCTATACAGCGTGTTACAAGAAAAATAGGTGTGAAATGCGTCTCCCGGTGATGACATCACCTTATGACTTAATATTCGAGCTACACATTTCCCACGGAAGTTCTTCATTTGCATATCCGTCACAAGATGACTAGATAAACCAGAGACATCAGGGCACAGCTGGAAGACGTGTCTCTATATTTATATATTTGTTTGCGATTCTTGACACTCGTCACATGGCTCATTTTTCATTCTCTACACTAAAAATTATTGTTTGCATAAAACGTTTTTTTTTTTCTGTTTGTTTTTTTACATAATTATGTCATTTCAAAGATTAGGATGTATTTAACTTTTAGGTGTCATTTTATTTGCATTAGAAAGAATGCTAACAAATAATAAACCCCAATGGTCCCCACTGTCCAGTTAACTAATAACCAATTAATTTAATTGATACATTTTTCCCCGCACACACGCTCTCACGCTCCGATTTCTCTGTAAATTCTTTGCTATTTCCCACTTTCCTGACTTTGCCCCGAAACTACCCTTCATGAATAACCTCTACTGAGAACTTGCACGAAAAAGACATCTCTCACCAACAAAGTTTAAAAGCAGTCAAGCTTTATTAGTAAAAAGAAGACGTAGGTGGAAGCCATAATATAGAATGCCCCCCCCCCAACGCATTTCACACCAGTATTTCCCTTCTGCAATGCTTAAATCAGAAACCCAAGAAGTCGACCACTGTAAAAAGGAAAACATTTTAAGGCACCAGCAAAACAGTCCTACGTTTAAGGCTATGGGTATTCCCTCTAGGTAACCTCTAGAGCTTAGACATCCAACTGTGGCCGACCAGCTACATCCCATAATTCTCCACTTGTATTCTTGACCGGCAGAGAATTCTGGTAGTTGTAGGTCAGAAAACATCTAGACATACGGTTTAGCATGGCTGTTTCAACGTAGCACAATATACAGCATACAACTGTCCAAATAAAATGTATTCAAACAAAAAGATTTTTTTTTTTTTAAATCAGTTAGTTTAATTAAAACAGCATTATAACAATGGAAGTGTTTGCGATTAGGGCTTGTGGATTCCCCCGTGATCCTCGTTGCGTTTGTTTAATTTTTTTTTTGTATAAAACTGCTGGCATCACCCAGACTTCCAGGTACCATGAAAAACACAAGGGATAAGTGCTATTGATCAAGTCACAAATCACATTACGGAACAGGGCCATTACAGATCTGTACACACGATACACTGGGGTCTGGGGAGATTTAACTGCAAGGCCGAAACATGTGACCCAACTGCAGAGAAATCCTGCAGGTAGAAATGAATCAGCAGGATGGGGAAATAAATAATAAATAAAAAAATAAAGATTTCTGTAGGATAGGATAATAATGAAGCAGTTTGCAAAATAAAGTCCGTTTGTGTCTAGCTGTAGAGAGAACCTTCATTCCATACAGAGATCCTCCATCCAGAGGAGAAATGTGTGACGGGGAGGAAATAATCCAGTGAAATTACTGGTAAATCATTTACAAAGAGTCAGTTTTAATAATATACAGGGGAATAAATCAATTGATGGGAGAATTAGAAATAAAATATTTTCAGTACAGCGCCCCTACGCATTTGACATCATTTTTCATAAGAGGTTTTCTGCTCCATGGAAGTCATTATGTTGCAAGGCTAAGCAATCTTGTTAAAAAAATGATACAAAAAAAAAAAAACAGCCAATCAGCAAGAGGGTTACAGGTGCATTGTGGGAATTACTATGTTCCAAGCACATGAGAAACATTGTAACAATTCCAATCGTTGCTGCATGCCACAACTTAGACCATGAAGGAATATCTGAACACATCACTATATGTGGGCTCCTCACACATGACAACAAGGTCAATAAATCTTTGCCATATGCTAATGCAACATAAAACAGCCCCCAAAAAATGTTATTATTAAATATGTTTTTTTCGGGTCCATTTTAAGGGAGATAATATTTTTTTTAGGAGTATATGAGAGTATTTGTTTCCTAAATGATGGCATGGTTTGAGACCACAATAATTCCCAACCCGATTGTACAGCGGACCCCTGAGAATGTACAGATAATAGGGTCTAGGAGAGTTCACCGCGGCTGTTTTGGCGTTGAACTGTCAGCGCCAAATACCAACCCCCCCCCCCCTCCAATAAAATAGCCCCCTCTTGTCCTAAAATTATCCCCAAACCCTAAGACTCAGTCTAAATCTAATACTAACCCAGAACCCCAATATTATCCCTAAAACTCACTTCTAACCCTGACAATACCCTGCATCGACGGAGGGCTCAAACTCTGGCAATTAAGTGGCCACAAGGACTGTCCCAGTCCGCAGATAATATTTAGGCACCAGAGAGAATTTATAAATCAAACTGTCCTTGGTTACATGACATGGCGCCGTCCTCTCACCTCTGGCGTCAGCGGTCAGGCTAAGGACCCTTTTCACTTCCATGGTGAGGACAGTTAAATGTCTTTCATTCTCAACTATTTTTTTTTTAGCCCTCCATGTAATCAAGCAGATCTTTGCCGATGGGTACCGCTGTAACATCCTTAGTGCGTGGATAACTTATTTAAAGCCGATTCCGAAACTTTCACAGTCAAATAAAAAGGGAGGTCTTGGAATCAGAAACACCAGGGTAGAGGTTATCCCTGACGCATTTCACGACGGACTGCAATGAACCCGTTTCACTAGCTTTACTGATGAGCTATTAGACCACTCAGCGATCAGTGCCCAGCACAAAGACCATGTAGACAAGGTTCCTACCCAACAAGGTGCAAAATTAAAACGCATCGCCTTCCTTTAAAAAGGTTTTACAGAATTTAGGAGACAGCTTTAACCATTCAGGAAATAGGCTCAATCAATGAATTAATAACCCACCTGCATTTACAATTCTATAATATTTGTCATAGTCACCTCCCTCAATCCAATTTTGTTGCTTTTCTTACTCTAGGGCTTGACAAATACTTGTAGACTTTAGAAGCCATAGAGAGTAATTCAGGAGCCTTAGTTATGTTTAGGAGTGTTCCACCCAGCAGTAGGGATTTTAGGAGCCAGGTTGTTTGTCAAACACTGTTCTACTCTATATTAATGTCTATGTTCTTGATTGGGAGCCAGTGATCACGTCACCTGAATCGGTCTCACTCTGGTTCCTGAAGGAGTGATGCCATGGCATCTCAGAGCCAGCCCTCTTTCCGCAGAACCAGATCCACGGCTTGGCTGACATCTTCCACCACGTGCGTTGCCTCCACCAGACTGGGGTCCAGGCGGAAGTCACGGTGTCCATGGAAGACCGTCTGTGTCACACTCTCCTGTGGGTCCGGCGGCACTTCCCTCTGATTACCATAGACGCCTGTGCAGACCAGGATAGACTGGCAGCTCTGCGGCCGACCGGCCTCCAGTTTGGCCTGCTGGCTTTGTAGGTAGCGGTTATAGAGGTTGGCGCCGTACACGTCCGCCATCGGATTATCCCTACAATCAAGAGAAGGACCAGCATGAAAGGGGCAACACTTGAAACAGCTCAGTTTCAAGAGTTGATTCCAAAGTAACGGCCAGACAGGAGGAGCAAGGAAACTGCTGCACAGGAAGCCAGCCCCGCCTCCTGAATACTCCCTCTCACCGATGTGTATTTAGGAGCCCCGTTTAAATTATTTTCAGTGTAAAATAACGGAAGAGCCGTCAATTGTTAGAAAGTAAAAATAAGTACATTTTACATATGAAAAAAAATAAAAAATTAAAAATGTACAACGTACAGAAAATAAACTGGGTGGAATTGTCCCGTTTGGTAAACCTTAGAAATAATTCTCATGATGAAAAAAAAAATGTTATACATTTAATGTCCATTTGGCTTCCAAATTCTATACAATTGGTTTCTATTCACGTGGTGTCATTATGAATGCACTGGGGTGCTACCTTGCTACATTTTATTATATGGGTCATTAGGGAAGGTGGGCCCTGCCTGGATGCACAAGGTGTATGATAAAGAGACTTACCCGACTGCATAGAGAGTGCTAATGGGAGCACTCCAGCCTCGATCCTTGGCCTGACTCAGAATGAGGTGCTCGGCAAAGCTATACGTCACCATGCTGGGTTTGCCGATCAAAGCCTCGTACTTCAGCTCCTGACCTGTCAGTTTGTGGTACAAAGTCTCCAAACAGACCAGAAAGGTCCCGTGACCAAACCTGCCAGGGGAGAAATGACAGTATAAACGGGAATTTCAATGAGATTCTAATGTATTATTTCCATGAACTTTTACCAGACAGGGGGGAAAAGATACCAGTCTAGGTAACGATATGCAAATAAGACCAATAATGATTGCCCTTTGTCTCTTCTGTAAATAGCCCCCAGTACAGGAAGAAGCTCTGCTGAGCCACCTACTGGTAAAGTGTGGTACTACAGCACTTCTATTTTATATAAGCATCAGGGACAGTATGAAAGTGTAAACCTACTGTAAACACTGCACATCTATACATTGTTTTAGCAGACTGGCAGCAAATGCATGGAGTAAGGGGGATATATGTTTTAAACATGTCTCTGGTGTCTCCTGCTTATGACATCACATTGTACACTGTGGCTTGATATGCAAATTAACTCATTTTCATTGGGAGATGTGAGGTTTGCAGATCTTTATTTTAGGCATTTTCTGCTAACGCAATGTATAGATCATTTTTCATACTCTGCATTCACAGTATAAGTGATGTTTAAAGTCCCTTCGGCGTGGGAATATGGCCAGTTCATCTTATAACTGACCGTGGGGCTTTGGCTTCAGCCATCCAGACGAGATCCATGTTACAAGCCAAGACGGGGATTTGGGGGTGGGGGACCTCCGAGAGCCACTCTGAGGGTCTCCCTGCGCTCAGCAAGACATCCAAGATCAACTGCAGGCTGGTCTCCCACCTGACAGGTTCGCCAACCAGCACCACGGCTGCAAAACACACACAAAAAAAGGGGTTATAAATAAAACTGGCCTATGTCTAACGTGCATGACAATACCGTGTGCAACACACAACGGTCCTCACCTTCGATAGCAGGAAAGTCTGCACTGACGAGTGTCTGCAAAATACAGAGACAGGAATGACTTCAATGGTGTTTACTAGAGAGAGGAATTCTGGGTCAAAGTTCTAAGAGCGCGGCAGTCCCCTGGGAAACGACGGGCATGCCGCCCGCTGATTGTGCCACTTTTACAACTTACCCCCAAAAATTGCTTTTTATCCCAATCAGTCCAAAACGCACCACTACAGATGTGAAAATCAGACAACTGAGCGACTGGTCTGTATCCTTAGATTAATGGGTCAGACCAAGTGAGCAGACTATAAACGCTGGAGATCAAATATTATTCATTTACAAATGTTTTATGGCGTTTTCAATGCACCCAGGTTTCATAATGGAAGGCATTATTTATATCATAAGTTAGTACAACAATATCTATGCTGTATGACGTTAGAATGTTCATCTTCCGTATCACGTTAGAATGTTCATTCTCCGTATCACGTTAGAATGTTCATTCGCCATATCACGTTAGAATGTTCATTCCTCGTATCACGTTAGAATGTTCATTCCTCGTATCACGTTAGAATGTTCATTCGCCATATCACGTTAGAATGTTCATTCCTCGTATCACGTTAGAATGTTCATTCCTCGTATCACGTTAGAATGTTCATTCCTCGTATCACGTTAGAATGTTCATTCCTCTTGTCACGTTAGAATGTTCATTCCTCGTATCAATTTAGAATGTTCATTCCTCGTATCACGTTAGAATGTTCATTCCTCATATCACGTTGGAATGTTCATTCCTCGTATCACGTTAGAATGTTCATTCCTCGTATCACGTTAGAATGTTCATTCCTCGTATCATATTAGAATGTTCATTCCTCTTGTCACGTTAGAATGTTCATTCCTCGTATCACGTTAGAATGTTCATTCCTCGTATCATGTTAGAATGTTCATTCCTCTTGTCACGTTAGAATGTTCATTCCTCGCATCACGTTAGAATGTTCACCACCTGTTTACCGTGCAAGCAATGCTAATTTGCTTCATTACGTGAACTAAATAATCTCTGTGGTACTTACCGGTATTTTCGGCCTGCGACTGTGATCCACCATGTCTAGCAGGGGGTATGCTGTCCTCAGATCATCAATGGTAACTATGTTGCGGAACCCAAGACTGTGAGGCGCCAGGACAGGAGGTAAAGGTCCATAAAAATCTGGACGAAGCCAAACTCTCTCCCCCAGCCATATAACACTAATTACCCCTGGAACGTACATGTACTATCAAGCGTATTAATCCTGTGTTCCCTCTCTGGTGGAAGTACGTCCACTTAGTCCGCTGACCAGTTAGAAATCAAAGGATACTCCTTGGCGATTTCGTTCACAGGCCCTTGACCAGACAGAAGCACACACTTATCATGGAACTGACTAAACATCCGTAGCGGACTGTGGGACAGGATAATCTGATCTGCGGAAATCTAAGGACAAGTCACAAGCATACACTTTACAAAAGGTCATATAATTATTGTATAGTAACACAGGAAAATATAGTATTTCCTCACACTATCCCTTTACCAGTATCTACTTGTCTACAAAAAGAGCTTGAGAAATACGTATATGCAAGTTAGGAGTCAGCATTAAGGAGCATTAAGGAGCATGCTCTATACCAGTGGTTCTCAACATGACTCACGTTTGTCTCCTGTTTATGACATCACCGGTGGCCCAACATGCAAATCCCACATGTCCCACTGAAAAGTAGCTCATTTGCATACGAAGCCACAGGTGATGTCACAAACAGGAGACACACAGAAAACATGGTTTCCTTTTGATTTACGCATTTCTGCTAACAATGCGTACACATCATTTTTTACAGTCGCGGTATTATTTTCTTTCACAGTATAACACTATGTTGCAGAATCCCTTTTAGCTGTATTAATTTGTATTTATTAAAATAGCCCCTGACAGACCCCCTTGCTTACCTCAACGCCCAGTACGGAAGTGAGTTCTTTCGCCCGCTCCTGGCGCAGACAGTTTCCTGCATTAGTCACGAACACGGTAGGCACTGCCAGCTTCCTGTTTCTGCCCAGCAAACTCTTGAACGCATCAGACGCCCCTGGGATAGGGTTCCTCCCCCTCACTATCACCCCATCGATATCGAACAGGAGCCCAAAGCTTGGCGGAGACTGGAGAACGCACCGACACAATGAATTCCTTTTTAGTCAAAATCAGTGCATGGAATACAAAAATTGTACCATATATAGTTGGGAAAACAAAATACATTTTTTTTTAACTTTAAAAACTTTTTTGTTTTTTTTAAAAACTACAATTCTCACGAACATTGAGAATGAGATAAAGTCTTCCACCATGAATAGATCCTTTCTGTGCTCCTTCAACATTATGGGTGGATGCTAGGGTGGGTTTAGGAGTACTGTCCAGCGCATGCTGACCTTGTCAGTAAGTCTTTACACCAAATATTTTTTGGGGTGCGTCTGTAACCTAAACAGTTTTGTAAAAATCCCCAAAAGCGATTTGTGATTATGAAATAAGAAATACACAGCGCTTAGTATGCGATTACCACCACCAGGGCAATCAAATATATGTAATTATAATAAGAATAAATGATAATGACTGCCAAGGAAGACGCCTCTCTCTAATCTCACTCAAGGGGCTAGAGAGACCCCACTTGTCACATAGCTACGGAAGCCCAGAGAGGTCATGTTTTTTAAGATTTTTTCGGACTTGTTTTCTGGAGATAACAAGTCAGAAAAATACTAAAAATACATGGCCTCTCTGAGCTCCCGTACATAGCACTTTTATTCTTTCTATCCAATCATCTTGTCTGTCTCCCTAACATAACACGGCTACTCACCTGGTGACTTGACCCTGCAAATCCTCTATGTCCTTTGTATACCGGCAGTTTGCGGCAGGGACATCGCTGCACCCATGTTGGGTGACTATTTCTGAGCAGGCGCAATGCCCGGTTACAGCACAAAGACATAAGGTGCCCTGGAAAAGACCTGAGCCCAGCACTGCACCCTCCCCACCCTGAAATGCACTTACTGCTGCCTGCCTATTACACCCTATACTAACCCTGCCCTGCACTCTGTATAACACCAATTACACCTCCCCCACTGCTGCCCTGCACTCTGTATAACACTAATAACACCTGCCCCCCCCCCCCCCCCCTGCTGCCCTGTCCTCTGTATAACACTAATACCACCTGGCACTGCTGCCTTGCCCTCTGTATAAGACTAATACCACCTACCACTGCTGCCCTGTCCTCTGTATAACACTAATACCACCTGCCACTGCTGTCCTGCACTCTGTATAACACTAATACCACCTGCCACTGCTGCCCTGCCCTCTATATAACACCAATACCACCTGGCACTGCTGCCCTGCCCTCTGTATAACACTAATACCACCTGGCACTGCTGCCCTGCCCTCTGTATAACACTAATACCACCTGGCACTGCTGCCCTGCCCTCTGTATAACACTAATACCACCTGGCACTGCTGCCCTGCCCTCTGTATAACACTAATAACACCTGCCACTGCTGTCCTGCACTCTGTATAACACTAATACCTGGCACTGCTGCCCTGCCCTCTGTATAACACTAATAACACCTGGCACTGCTGCCCTGCCCTCTGTATAACCCTAATAACACCTGGCACTGCTGCCCTGCCCTCTGTATAACACTAATAACACCTGGCACTGCTGCCCTGCCCTCTGTATAACACTAATAACACCTGGCACTGCTGCCCTGCCCTCTGTATAACACTAATAACCCCTGGCACTGCTGCCCTGCCCTCTGTATAACACTAATAACCCCTGGCAGTTTATAGATATAATATAGAAAGCTTGCACTCTGCCCTGTCTTTTCTCTTAAAGTGACACTGCCACCTTCCGGTTCAGGTCACTCGCCCTGAACGACCTTCCACTGTCACCAACCGGCCCACACCCGGAACACAGACATCACGCCCACAGCCAATCCGTGCTGCCGGCAAAGTACTACAAATCCCAGCATGCACCAGCAAAGAGAAATCACGGCAGACGCTTCACGGGGTACGCTGGGATATGTAGTCCCGTGGTTGCTTAAAGCAGCACCGCTCGAGTGACAAGCCACTGGTTGTCACCAATGTCTGAGGCGGCTCCTTTAACCCTTTGACTGCCAGCCAGGAGCAGTTTGCAGGGGAGGGGGGTAACTAAAGGGGTCACTATACATGATGCAACAATAGTGCTAGACTATTGGCTACATAATTGGCTTTAATTAGTTAGAATAAAGGCAAATAGGTATGGTCAGGTGAGGGAAATAATAAATAATCATACAGTATGAAAGTTCACTGGAGATACAGCATGAGCTGGGCACAGAACTGGGTGCAAATATAGCTGGGCACCCAGGGGGTTACATGAAGAAGATCAGGTCTGGGGCAACGTTCTAATATGAAGCCGTCACCATGGAAACCAAGGGAATGTTCCTGCTGATTACATCACTTTTTAGAATGTTGACCTTTCCCGTATTTTACCTCGAGCTAGCAAAACCAACAAACAAACTTGCATGAGGCCAATTCTAAGTCTATACAGACAATATTAGGATTGGTCAGACCCTATACCATCCCACCTCTGACCCCCGGCAAATCGGGGCAGAGCTTGGATGGTCAGGCATCAGCTCTGAAAGCAGAAAAGCAGGACAGGGGTAGAGCTTTGCAGGACAGCCTCCAAAAACTGGGACAGGGGGGAGTCATGCAACCCTATCGCCACTGGGCTGGCATCCTACCGGCAGGTTGCTTTAAAAAAAAAAAAAAAATTGCCTCCTAACCGATGATAATATAATGTATTTTTCCTAATTAGAAGGAGACTTCGGTCTTTAATACAGATAAAGTACCTCATTGAGTCCTCTTTGCTTGCGCAGCGCTATGAGGGGGTTGGCAGTTACCATGGTTGCAATTTCAACCAAGCCCTTCACTCAAGGTGGCCCAGTCGACCCCTGCTGACATGATGCACCTCGGTGTGCCAGGCAGAGTACAGCATCGTGCAAGAGAGACAGACAGGTCATCGCAATGCTTTTTATGTTCAGATGTGTGTCCGGACTTCTTTGGGATTCAGTGATTGAAAAAAACTGGCTGCAGCAAAGGATTCTGGGTATGTGCAATATGGCACAAGCAATTCACCCAGAACCGATTTTGCAGTCTTTTCTCACTTTAATGTGTATTGCTGCCTGAAAAAGAGAAGTGGCATTTCTGTGTGTTTTTGCACCAGGGCCAGGTGGTTTCAAGATAAGCCTCTGAGGGGCAGACATATTGTTTAGAATCTTGGATCATGTGATGAAAGATCTGACCCAAGATGTCCGCCCCCTAATAGATGACACAAAGAGGGCTCAATAAATTAATTTAGATTTTTTTTTCATTAAAGCATTTCTATTTATAGAAGCATTCACTGCTACCTGTCATCTTTTAATATCCCCCATTTACCACCACTTTCTTTTTTTTCTTTGTTCCCAAGTGTCTTCGCTTATTATTTCCCAGAGCTCTTACTATATGTGGGTATGTAAGCAGGCATACAAATAGATCATCGTTCCAGTCACCTCTATTCAAGCATTCAATTCAAAAACACCTTTTGCATAGTTGCCAACATCGGCCATGTTTCCAGGGACACATATTTGTTCCACATGCTGCAGAAAGACCATGCAAAGTGCAGCCCGGCAGTATGTAGGATGGATATACGCACAGACACATTCCAATTAATTAATAATGGTAGGTCCTGTGAGATCTGATTCATTATTTAGATTGTGTCTGTGCGTATATCCATCCTACATACTGCTGGGCTCTACTTTGCATGCTCTTTCTGCAGCATGTGGAACAAATATGTGTCCCTGGAAACATGGCCGATGTTGGCAACTATGCTTTTGAGGCTCAAGAATCATCTAATAAGTGGAGCATGCAATGGAATCAGTTGCAGAAAGTGGGGCCTAATTACTAAAAAAGCAGACTGTAGGGTCTACTCAATAAAGAGAGAATTGCAGGGAATTTCAAACTTCAGGCCAAAGTAGCGGAGTTGGAAAACATTCTCATTCAGCTGCATCCCATTTCATTTCCCTGCAAGTCTCTCTTGACTGAGTGGCCCCTTGTGAACAAGTGAATTACAGAAATATAGCTGAGAATAAATTTGAAATTTAGTCAATTGAAAGGCAGTTAAATAATAAATAAAACTACATGTACTATAGGTTACATTTTTTTAAAAATGGCGCTTTATGCATACAGGAAAAAACAAAGATAGACAAAATATTGGGGTAAAAATAATCTAATGTTTAATTTCACATTTAATAATACTGATTCTACAAAGTAAAAATTCCTAATATTTGCAACATAATAACACAATGTACAGGACTGAGATTTTAGCTGAACGGGAAAAAAAAAGTGCATGTTGATCCCTGCCCCAAAGAGCTTACAATCTCACTAATATAGAGAAAGTTACCGTCGACCAGAACTCACTGTGAGATCTAATGAGCAGTAAAGCTTTAATTGAATAAAGGTTATTATTAGACATGTGCATTCGTTTTCGGATGAATGCATTTTCGTCCGAAAATAGCATTTTCATCCATTCGTCAGAAAAACGAATACCGAAAATGCTAAACTAACGAAAGACGAATGAACGAATGGTTAATAAACAAAAATCATTCGTCCATTCGTGCTATTGGCATTCTATAAACCGAAATAGAATCGGTTTATAGAATACCAATAGCATTACATATACATTCCATAAACCGACAGGTTTATAGACTTTCGGCTTATAGAATTCTATGTATTCTATAAACCGAAAGTCTATAAACCGAACGACCTTCGGTTTATAGACTTTCAGCTTATAGAATACGTGTAATACTATTGCCTTTCTATTAACCGAACCAGAGCTCCATTCATAAGAAATTCTCATGAATGGGGCTCTCGTTCGGTTTATAGAAAGCCAATAGTATTACACGTATTCTATAAAACGAAACGAAAATAATGAACAAATTTCGTCTGAAACGAATGCAGTAAATTTTTGGTTTTGCACATGTCTAGTTATTATTATTTAAAAATTAAGGTAATTAGCACCCGAGGTTCTAGGACAATTCAGTGCACAGAAAATATACCAGATAGAGTTCCATGTCATATATATTGATTTCCAGGAAGCGTTTTTTTTCTTGGTTACATCACTGTTTGTGTCGTTACAGTATAGGGTTCACGCAATAAAGAGAGAACTGCATGGAATTACATTTTCCAATGCAGCTGGATGGGAGAAAGTTTCCAGCTCCACTACTTTGGCCTTAAGTTTGAAATTCCCATCTCAATTTCCTGTAATTCTCTTCATTTCAGTGGCCGTTTTAAGAGACTCTGTCAACCTCACCAATGCTTATACAGTGACTGTAGAGAATAGACATGTGCAAAACTAAATTGTTCGTTTCGTTTTCGTCCATTCGGACGAAAATGTTATTTATTTCGTCTGAAACGAATTTCGTTCATTACTGCATTCGTTTCAGACAAAATGTGTTCATTATTTTCAGTTCGTTTTATTCGTTCATACGAATCAATTGACCTACACATTCCATAAACCGAAAGTCTATAAACCGAAAGACATATCGGTTTATAGACTTTCGGTTTATGGAATGTATGAATTGCTATTGGCTTTCTATAAACAGACTCTATATCGGTGTATAGAAAGCCAAAAGGGTTACATGCATTCCATAAACCGAACAACATTCAGTTTATAGACTTTCGGTTTATAGAATAGCAATAGCATTACATGTATTCTATAAACCGAAAGTCGTTCGGTTTATAGACTTTCGGCTTATGGAATATATGTAAGGCTATTGGCTTTCTATAAACCGAAATAAAGTCCCCATTAATAAGAATTTCTTATGAATGGGGACTCTATTTCGGTTTATAGAAAGCCAATAGCATTACATGTATTCCATAAACCGAAAGTCGTTCATTATGTCGGTTTATGGAATGTATGTAATGCTATGGTATTCTATAAACCGACTCTATTTCGTTTTATAGAATGCCAATAGCACGAATGGACGAATGATTTTAGTTTATTAACCATTCGTTCATTCGGCTTTCGTTAGTTTAGCATTTTTGTTATTCGTTTTTAGGACGAATGGACGAAAATGCTATTTTCGGACGAAAATGCATTAGTCCGAAAACGAATGCACATGTCTAGTAGAGAATACAAAAACTAAATAACATGATCTATACATTGTATTAGCAAAATTTCAAGCAAATTCCTAAATTAAGAGAAAAAAGTATTTTTAACACCACTCCTGCTTATGACATCACCTTCTAGCTTGATATGCACATTATACATGCTTTATTGAAAAGTAGTTCCTTTGCATGTCAAGCCACAGGTGATGTCATAGACAGAAGACACTACTATCAATTCTGCTAAGACAATATATAGGTCATAATTATTTTATTCTCTACATTGACAGAATAAACAATTTAGCCTCCCAGCCAACAGAAATGCCCCAGTTTTTTTTATTTTTACAGATTTTTGAAACAAGGGGGTATCCTGGACCTTCATACCTTCCAAATTCTGCTTCTCCAAGATGTAGGACAGAAGAAGAGGCCAAGTTCTGCTTTAAAAATGGATGAAAAGTTAGTACAATTAAAAGCTGTTAAAACTGGCAAGACTGCTCATTTTACAATGTCATTCTGCAAAACTCTGCTTTAATATATTTTCTGATCTAGGTAACGATATCTTGGGGGGCCTCTTGTGGGGGGTAAATGTATCACAGAACAAAAGGCAGCAGAAACACTGATAACTGGTCTGGAATGGTAAGCGGGGTTTAGCTGCTCCTCATGGGCGGAGTTACGAGTTTGGCATTCTAAATTGGCAAGTAGATTCATACCCCTCTCTCACACATTCATTCTCTCTTGGTCTGAGGTAGTTGCTTCTTTTTTCCTGTCACTTCTCATTCTTATTTCTTTTGATCCTGGCATTACATTTAGTATATATTGGAGACATTAAAGGCATACTGATCTCTAAAAGCTATAACATAACACCTCTTGTATTACAAATAGCTTCTGCAAATTAGGCCTATGGTTTTCCAGTGAATGTGACAAAAGTGAATAGCTGACAAAAGCAAAAAAAGTAATTTTTCGCTCAATCTATGAAATGCTGTAATTCTTAATGGGGGTGGGTGGGGGGGGGGGGGAGGTGCATCTGCCCAGGAAGAGATTACCTTCAGAGACTCGTAGCTTTCCAGAGCCTTCTGAGGGGGTTATCAAAGAGTGGGGGGATGCCTCAATAAAGTTTATTCAGGATCCTGCAGTTTAAAACTGTCTTAAAGGGCCAGTAGCGTAGCTAGCGGGGGGTAGAAGACTGTGGACTGCCACAGGGTGGCAGGTTTTAGGGAGGCGGGTGAGACACACTACAGCTCATTGCGTCCCCCCCACGATAAGCTGCCCTGGAGCCTGCAACAGGAGTGGCCTCAGTCTGACACGGAAACTGAAGCCTCATATTTAGGCCCTGATAGTGTCTCTACCTACGTGCCAGGAGCACAAAGACACCATTTTGTATTGTGTATTGAATTTGCCGCCCATCTCAATGCACACTTTTTTTTAACCCCTACCCGCCAGATGGCTCTTCGGACCTCCAAAGCACCATCCAGCGGGAAGGGGTAAAAAAAATAAGTGTGTACTGAGAGGGGCAGCAAACTCATGTACCGACCACTAGCTACACCACTGAAAAGTGCAACAAAATACAAAAATTTAGAGGAATATCCCTTTAAAAAGTGTCTATCGTGTCGCCTGATTATGACATCACACGTGTCTTGATTTGCTAATGATCGATTTTTCATGTAATTTGCATATGAAGCCACAGGTAATGTCATAAACCAGACACCACAGACCCATTTTTCTTCTTAATTTATACATTTGCTTGCAATTCCGCTAGCGCAATGTATAGATTTTGATTCTCTACAGTCCCTTTAATCTCATGGGTAAAACTCACTATATGTTCTCATGTCAGCAAACATACGTGACACAGTGAGGAAATCCACCCTGACCACAAAGAAAAGGTCAGATTTGCATTAACATGTTTGCTGGATGTACAGGATCATTAAGATGGCTTTTAGTAAAGTGCTTGCCAATGGTTGTTAATGAATGTCTGTCACTTAAACATTAATTATACTGGGAATCTAGAGAATAAAAACGGTCTATACATTGAGAACTCCAAGTAAATGCACATATTAAAGGCTTAACTCCCCAAATGGCCTGAAATGTAAGAAAATAAAAATCATGAAGAAAAAAAATAGGATACATGAATTAATTAAATAAAAATAAAGTAAATGAACATAAAATAATAGAAACAATTTTTTTTAATAAAAATGCTTATATTAATGTAAATACACTCTTATAATATATAACATTAATATAATTGTATATAAATATTTTTGTGTTTGAAACATGTTGACTTAAATCTTCTACACTTTTCTAATTAGTTCTCCAATTAAAAACTAGAGATTTGAAATGAGTTAATCAAATGGACTTTAACAGAAGTTCATCTCTGGACCATAGCATCTATTAACACCAACAGGGTTGAACAATTTGGGCAATAGTAACCACCCCAAGAGATTATAGCCAGGTTCAGCCTGACATGACCCCTTCATTGTATTATTGCTTCTCTTATACCCATATATCATTCCCTTCCCTCCTCCAACATTCCAACCAATATTTTCCTCCATTCTTTCCTTTCACTCCCTCTGCATTTCGCATTCTCTGCCATGCACTCACACATTTCACAGACATTCTTTCCCATCCATGTCTTATTCAGTATCTTATGAAGTCATTCTCTTTGGGGTACTTCTCCTCCGGTTTCTTCACAGCATGCCAAATAAGATTCCCTGTATTTTTGCAAAGTCCACGGCATCTACATATCCTCCTCCCACTGCTCCTTGGCTAGATCATCGACAAATGTGTCCCACTTTTGCTGCCAGACCTTGAGAGCTCTGGTTTTACCATCTTGACTCAAAGCACTGTAACTGAAAGCAGAGTTACTATGAACATTTTGAATTCAGCCATCTCTGCATGCAAAGTACAAAATACTAACTCTTTAAATCACCAAAATATGATAATAATTAGACATGTGCAAAACTAAAATTTTCGGACGAAAATGTTATTTATTTTGTCTAAAACGAATTTCGTTCATTACTGCATTAGTTTCAGACGAAATTCGTTCATTATTTTCGTTTCGTTTTATTCGTTCGTATGAATCAATTGACCTACACATTCCATAAACCGAAAGTCTATAAACCAAACTTCGTTCAGTTTATAGACTTTCGGCTTATGGAATACATGTAATGCTATTGGCTTTCTATAAACCGAACTAGAGTCCCCATTCATAAGAAATTTGGTTTATAGAAAGCCAATAGTATTACATGCATTCCATAAACCGAAAGTCGTTCATTATGTCGGTTTATGGAATGTATATGTAATGCTATTGGTATTCTATAAACCGACTCTATTTCGGTTTATAGAATGCCAATAGCACGAATGGACGAATGGCCGAATGATTTTCGTTTATTAACCATTCGTTCATTCGTCTTTCGTTAGTTTAGCATTTTCGTTATTTGTTTTTCGGACGAATGGACGAAAATGCTATTTTCGGACGAAAATGCATTTCGTCCGAAAACGAATGCACATGTCTAGTAATAATTCATACATTCAAGGGACTGGATCACTAAGCAGTGCTTTTCATGCAGGTAGAGAATAAAAAAAAAGATTGAAAATGATGTATACATTGTGTTAGCAGTATGGCAAGTAAATGCCTAAAAATAGGACAAAAATGTGTTTTAGATGTATCTGTGGTGTCGCCAGTTCATGACATCACTTGCGGCTTGATATGCAAATGAACTGCTTTTTAATTCTTCATTTTGCATATCAGGCCACAGGTGATGTCATAAGCAGGAGACTTTCCACAGACACATTTAAAACACATTTTTCTCCTAATCTAAGCATTTTTTTTGCAATTCTGCTCACACAATGTATAGATCATTTTCAATAAAGTTTTTATAACTTTTTTTATTAATTTATTATAAAAATAAAAAATAAATAACACACAGTGGGGGTTTTTATATAAAATGTCCCAAGCTGTTAAATGTCAGGAAGATTTTTGTTTGTTTGTTAAAAATAGACAAAATCGCCGTTTGTTTTACATCTTGACATTTTACAGTGCGGGAGATGATCCTCTGCCATACAGCGGGTTATGGTTATTTTATATTCGCTACATTCACGGTTTTAGCACGGTCTCTTGAAATTTAGCCGATAATTTAGTAAGCCGATATCAGTTACTGATTGTGAAATACTTTTTAGTTCAACATATAGTTTGTTTCTTATACTTTTTTTTTTAAATCTCACAGGTGCCTTGCGTTCCTCATATGTAAGATTGGGTCTAGTTTAAGTAACACAGCAGCCCCCTAGCTTTAAGTGATGGTTTTGATGGAGCCAATGCTGTGTGGAACCGACCACCGACTTACTGAAAGGACCAAATTGTGTGTCTGATTTCCAGGTTCTTCGGGGGTTGGCCCTTGTTACTGTATAACCCTCCCATTTCTGGTCCAGTCATGCTATTGGTTGCACTAACACAACCCTCACTCCGCTCCCTTGGGTCCCAAAGATTTCCCCCGAGAATATTGGCAGTAGAGTTTGACTGCTTTCTGAGTGGTCCTTACTTGATAGAATTGAGGGCCAGCTGTTTCAGGGTCCTTAGATCGGCCTTCATGCCACCGATGCCAACGAACACCTCGTAAAAGTCGTAGGATACTCCTTGGGCCCCGAAAATAGACGGATCATCAGAGCTGATGACCAAGGGATGCCCCTCAGCCAGGAGTGCTGCTGCGGGATGGTTCCTGAGATCCTTAACTAGTAGCAGGACCTAGAGGAACAAAGATAGGTTAATGTATGAGGAGGTGGGCTATAAAGGCCTTGTGGGCGGGGCACAGGGGCAAAATGGGTGGTGCGCTTCGGATATAGTCAGTAAGGATGGGTGGAGTTTTACAAAAGCAGACGGGGTTTGGCTACAAGTGGGTGGGATTAAGTTAATAGTGGGAGGGGTAACTGATTGACTCGTGAACTGCCCAATCTGTCTACACGGCACCAGGTAAAAACCAGGTTTTATTTGTTGCCCAGGCCACTGTTGATACTAAGGCTGACGATAGTCTTTGCAAGCCACTGTCATCCACGCCAGTGTAGGTTACCTGGTTGGACACGGGGCAGATCTCCAGAGGAACGTCCATTTTCACAGACATTTCGCGGGCCATGGGGTGCTTGAGGAGAGCATAGCCATGCCCTATCCTGGACGTGTTCAGCAGCAAAGCATCCATCACGTTCTCATCCACAGCCATTCCCTGCCAGCCTGCAAGACAAGGAGGTGACGTGGGTAGGACCACTGAAAGACAGGCCACCATTCCACGTAGTAGAATTCAGATAATGCATACAACCCCTTTCTTACTGGTTTCCCCAGCATGGAAGAAGTATGGCAGCTTGACGCCCATGGAGCTAGGGATGGCGAGGGCCTCTTGCAACTGATACAAGGAATTCCCAGCATCTTCTTGACCAACCTGGGAATATAAAGCAATTCTTTGCTCTAGTGTTGTGCAGATTATTTCCCTGATACGTCCAGTAGGGGGAGACATGGTTCGGAATATGTTATGACCATTCTCTAATTCTGAGCGGGTGATCTCAAAAAATAGGAGCATCAAGGCAGCTACTCTAACTGAACGCCAGTACAATGCTACCTTGGCCCAACAGCCAAGCGATGTTATTATTACCCAAGTTCGTGGCACTCATTTTATCAACCTCAGTGGGGGTTGACGTTGAACTTTAAAGCAGGACACTTACTAAATCAAAGCCGGCCATGACATCAGGGAATTCATCCATCAGCTTCATGGCAGCCAGCACAGCCTCCTTTACCTCAGACACATTCTCGTGCCTGAAAAACAGAAAGCGGCAAGCCACAGACAGCCCTGTTAGAGCGCCACGAGGTACCCCTGCCCAGCAGCAGAGCCATGTTGTACAGGTGCATAAAGATGATAAAGCCACGTGTAATACTCGTTTGCTGTAATCACGTGATACTGGTGCACAACAGAGCACTGTGGCACTAGTGCACAACACTGTGGCAGGTAAAGGCCACAGGTTAGGACTCTGATACAATAGAGCCACAGGCTAGCCGTGCACAGTGACAGTGCATGCCAGGACTACATGTTACCTGTGGACAGCACACAAAGAGCCACGTTACTAGGACTTTGATACAATAGAGCCACGGGCTAGCCGTGCACAGTGACAGTGCATGCCAGGACTACATGTTACCTGTGGAGAGCACATTACTATGACTTTGATACAATAGAGCCACGGGCTAGCCGTGCACAGTGACAGTGCATGCCAGGACTACATGTTACCTGCGGAGAGCACATTACTATGACTTTGATACAATAGAGCCACAGGCTAGCCGTGCACAGTGACAGTGCTTGCCAGGACTACATGTTACCTGTGGAGAGCACACAAACAGCCACATTACTAGGACTTTGATATAATAGAGCCACGGGCTAGCCGTGCACAGTGACAGTGCATGCCAGGACTACATGTTACCTGTGGAGAGCACATTACTATGACTTTGATACAATAGAGCCACAGGCTAGCCGTGCACAGTGACAGTGCTTGCCAGGACTACATGTTACCTGTGGAGAGCACACAAACAGCCACATTACTAGGACTTTGATATAATAGAGCCACGGGCTAGCCCGGCCGTGCACAGTGACAGTGCTTGCCAGGACTACATGTTACCTGTGGACAGTGTAGATGATTTTCAAACCCAAGAAATCTGGATGATCCTCCTTAAACTGCTTGGCCACGTCTCTGTAGGTAGCCACTAGCCAGGAGCGGTCGTGGGTGGTCCCATCCAACTCATATACCTGTGGGAACATTGCAGTGTTGGTGAGTTAATTTTAATCATAGTTCTTACAAGGAAAAGGTAAGAAAATGAAACTGACCGGGGGAAGCATGGCTCTCAACTCGATGTACTGGATGTTATCCTCATACAGCTCACGGAGACCCTCGTAGATATACGACTTGAAGACGGGGGCATAGAAGGCCAGCCCAGCCGCAGAAATAAAAGCCCCCTCGAACCTACGCCAGATTTTGTCCTGCGAGGGGTACATCAGTTCTGGGACATCTGTTACCAGAGTCAGGTTGCGGATTAAGCTGATGTAGAGATAAACATGGGATGAAGGGTCAGGACTATGAACACACTGATCCTACACACACTGAGTCCTGTCCTGGGCGTGCAATGTGGGTGCTGGGGTAAGTCCTGGGCATGCAATGTGGGTGCTGGGGTAAGTCCTGGGCGTGCAATGTGTGTGCTGCGGTAAGTCCTGGGCGTGCAATGTGTGTGCTGCGGTAAGTCCTGGGTGTGCAACGTTGGTGCTGGGGTAAGTCCTGGGAAGGTGTTTGGGCACAAAGATGGTACTGGGAAGGTGTTTGGGGACTAGAAATGTGTTTTTGGCATAAAGGTGGCACTGGCAAGGTGTTTGGGGACAATGATGGTGGATCCTAAAGAGGTGTGGTCTGGATATTTAAACTAAAACTACAGGAATTGTATTTCACATGTATTAAACACGTGTACAACATATAGAAAATAATCTAGGTAGGACTGGCCCTCGGTGCCATACTCAGGCAGCACAAGGGATGTCCCACACACCCACTACCAGCCACGAACCTGTTATCGAATTCGGTGACATCTCCCAGCTTCTTCCTGTAGGTTTCGAGCAGGACCCACTCCGAGCAGCCGAGAGGCAGGGGTCCTAAGGGGGCCGACCTGGAAAACTGGAACCTCACTTCCCCGGTGTCAGTAAAGCAGGTATAACAGTCAGGAAGGTAAGAAGCATTCTTCACCAGCCAATCCACACTCAGGATAGCAATGTCGTGTAAATGGAGAGCGGCCCCTGCAGGTGGGGGCAATAATTACACCCAGTGGCACATTTATAAATTTAAAGAAAAAATATATAAAAATACCTCCCTTTCACACGTACATTTAGCATATGCACATTCACAGTGCCGCTGTCTCTTTTTATAGTCCTGAATTTAAAATGCCCCTTCCACACCATCTGCCTGGAATTAAGATGGAAGTTTCAAACTTAAGGCCAAAGTAGCTGAGTTGGAAAAATACCCCTGCCCCCCTTGGCAGCCCTGCCCCGGATGGAATGCTGGGAAGTCGGAGTTACCGCTGGAACACTGGTACATAACACTTTGTATCACTTACCTTTCGGCATCTCTCTTAGAATCTTAAAAACTTTGCTCTGTTGAATGAGAGACCGAGCTTTGAAGAAGTGCATGCTGGGAGGGAATACACCTGTACGCTCAGCCTCCCGCAATTCCGCTTCTTTTATCCTCATCAGATTCCTGTTGGCCTCTATCTCTTGGGGTGCCAGGAGCAGGTTGCCCCCCGTCCTCTGGAAATCTTCCTTAGCCAACAGCTCTGTGCGTCCATGCCACAGGGGGGCGCAATGGGAGGCGTTGACCGCGGCGAGAAAAAGAAACCAGAAGGAGAGGCCGCCCATCTTCACACTAAAAGAGAAGCCATTGTAACCACAACATATCAAAAAATGATCAATAATATTCCTACTTATCTTGAGTGGCTCCGCCCCAATCGGGGTGCGGGGAGGGAATGTTGGGAGGTAGGTGTATATGACATTTGATTACCAGCGTCACTTTAAATCAAGTTAAGTGCCTGAAAGAGGAACTGAGTAGGGCAGATCCGTATCAGTGGGTACCGTTCATACATGTTTAGGTCATTAGCTTCTAATTCACCATTCATCTAGTTTCTGTCTGTTGTACTGACTACCTCTCTCTTCTTTAAAGTGACCTCATCGAACTGAAAAAATAATATTAATTTACATAAATCAACATCATATAAAACAAACATTCTCAGAGTCGTGTGAACACTCTATGAGAAGCTGTGGAAGGTATTTTAAACCACAGATTTGCATCTACGAGTAGGGTTGCCACCTTTTCTTCAAAAAAATACCGGCCTAGGTACTGTCTCCATAGACTTAACATTGGCCTGATGCCAATTTTTTACCGGCCTGCCGGTAAACCTACGAGATGTGTCCAAACCAAGTTTGGCATTTCAAGGGTAAATTTCTTTTTTTTTAATGCCCGTTTTGTAAAGTTCATGATTATACTCTTCAACCAGGGGAAGGCAACCTTCAGCACTACCTTTCCGGTTTGCCAGAATGATGCCAGTAGGAGCATTATGGGAACTTTAGTCCACAATATCTGGAGTTGCCCACCCCTGCCAGTTCCTTGATGATAAAAGACAAGAAGTTGTAAATTGAATTTGTTTTCTTTTCTCACTTTAAAAAAAAAAAAAAATTTAAACAGTGTGGGGGAAATAATTTTTGGTCGCACGTTGCACTTTCTGTAGCTCAGGCTGTGGTCTAGTACTCGGTTGCATTAAAGAAATCCTTCCCCCCCATGAAACTGGGAAACAATCTTCTGAAATATATATTCCATTTAGTTTTGCTCTCGGTGATAGGGTACTGAGCTGGGAGTTGGCTTTACGTGTCTCGCACACAAACAAACGCTGACAAAGTGAGGACAAACGCGGATGGCAGTGAGACGCAGAATCCAAAGCGAGATGTCGAGCTTGCTTACAGTAACACTGAACGTACTCCGTTCAGATTTCCCCTCAGGCAGAAGTTCTGCCCTTAATTTTATGTTGACTGAGCATCATGCAAACTCTTTGTGACCCCGGTGGATAATCGTTATTGGCCCAAATATCAAAGACTGACAGCACGGTAATGACAAACCAGTTGCGTAGATCAAGCAGACTGTAAGTCAGCTGGTGGGGTGAGCCGGTGAGCCCATAATCAATGATGTGCCTAATGGTGGTAAGCAGGGGGCTGCTAGGATATGTTGTTGATAGTATAACAATATGTAGATTAAAAGCGTTTATCTATCAAACTCTGAATTAGTATCACATCGAAGAGCCCCTTCTTTTAAAGGTACATTTTGGGCCCAAAATATTCTTCTATCTTACTCTGTGTCCTTTTTTGTTTTGTTTTGTTCAGAGAGCTTCACAGCAATACAACTCCGAGTTATATGAAGTGTGTGAGTGTATCACAGACCCCACAGCAATAATATCCTAGTAATGTGAAGTTTGTGATGTTGTGTAGCGTGTGAATGTATTACAGATGCTGCAGCAATAAAATTCACAGTAATGTGCAGTGTGTGAGTGTATCACAGACTCCACAGCAACAAAACTCCCAGTAATGTGCAGTGTGTGTGTATCACAGAGCTCCACAGCAATAAAACTCACAGTAATGTGCAGTGTGTGAGTGTATCACAGACTCCACAGCAATAAAACTCACAGTAATGTGCAGCATGTGAGTGTATCACAGACTCCACAGCAACAAAACTCCCAGTAATGTGCAGTGTGTGAGTGTATCACAGACTCCACAGCAATAAAACTCACAGTAATGTGCAGTGTGTGAGTGTATCACAGACTCCACAGCAATAAAACTCACAGTAATGTGCAGCATGTGAGTGTATCACAGACTCCACAGCAATAAAACTCCCAGTAATGTGCAGTGTGTGAGTGTATCACAGACTCCACAGCAATAAAGCTCAAAGTAATGTGCGGTGTGTGAGTGTATCACAGTCACCACAGCAATAAAGCTCCCAGTAATGTGCAGTGTGTGAGTGTATCACAGACTCCACAGCAATAAAACTCACAGTAATGTGCAGCATGTGAGTGTATCACAGACTCCACAGCAATAAAACTCCCAGTAATGTGCAGTGTGTGAGTGTATCACAGACTCCACAGCAATAAAGCTCAAAGTAATGTGCAGTGTGTGAGTGTATCACAGACTCCACAGCAACAAAACTCCCAGTAATGTGCAGTGTGTGAGTGTATCACAGACTCCACAGCAATAAAACTCACAGTAATGTGCAGTGTGTGAGTGTATCACAGACTCCACAGCAATAAAACTCACAGTAATGTGCAGCATGTGAGTGTATCACAGACTCCACAGCAATAAAACTCACAGTAATGTGCAGTGTGTGAGTGTATCACAGTCACCACAGCAATAAAGCTCACAGTAATGTGCAGTGTGTGAGTGTATCACAGACTCCACAGCAAAAAAAAACTCACATAACTCTGCAGCAGTTTTGTATGAAACTATTTCTGGCCCCACTTATCACATAAGCGTGCTTCTTGTAACCCTGCCAAAGTCAATGTGTGCTTAGTTATGGAGTTTTTGAAATCAGAGACCCTTAAAAGACGCTCTAATGTTCATTAACTAAATGTACTTGTTTTCCAACTAACAGATTATTTTAGTCACTGTAAATAAACTTGGTTTGACTGAGTATCAAGCAGAGCAGAAGGCTTTCTAGCAAATTAAAATCTATTTCACTAAAGAGATTAGGTGCTTTCCCCCCTAGATTTGGCAAGAGGCCAGGCAGAAAGAGGAACTTCAGTCGGACAGAAATAAACATTTTTGGGGAGAAAAACTGAAAAAATGGCTACATAGCAGAATTATACTAATTAACCCTACTGATCCCCTGGAGCAAACCGTATAGAGCTGTACGGTTTATCTGGGGGTAGCCAAATCAAATGGTTTGTTTGTGACCCAGTGTGTTTATTCTTAAAAATCTCTTTATAGTATTAAGCACTTCAAGAATCTTAAAAGAAAATTAAGAAAGAATTTTTCTTTTAAAATTAATTAAGCCTTTTGAAGCCTTTCAAGTGCACCTTCGCCCCATAGATCTCTCTATTGGGGGTGGGGGTGAACAAGGGTGCAGTGTATAACTGATTTTAACCACTGCCTTGGATATTAATCGCTTGACTGCTGGAACGAAGCATCCCAGAGGGCCGTGTCACCTGCACTCCACCCCATGAATATAGACGGGCCAAGGGGGGGTGTAACGAAGATGTCCGTATCAGGATCCCAAACCAAACCTGAAACGGCGGGTTTCAGAAAGTTTTGGATGTTACATCGACAACTCCCATCAACTTAGGCAGCCAGTGCCTGGAAGGATGGCGCTCGCTTGAGCAGTGGGCTAAAAGCTAAACCTCCTGGGTACATTGGCTTTTAGGTTATAGAATGTGGGGGGGGGGGGGGGGGAAGAAATGAACAGAAGTCTTGTAGACGATGCAGGATGCACAGGACGGAGATTAGTATTTGTTGGAGGGATCAGCGACCGGATTGGGGTTATGTGTCTGAAGGATCTGTGGCTGCGTCCAGTCTACAGCTTGTGGGATGAAGGTTTTCGCAGGGGAAGGGGGGCAGGATGGGATGCTGGAGTACTTGATGGCAGGGTGCAAGGCGAGAGGAGGGAAGACAAGAGATGCATGCAAAACACTGAGGATTACAGACCTGTGGGGTTTTTTTTATTCCTTGCTCAGCTGCTGTCCCCCTGGTGTCTGATCCTTTCTGATCCTACCTCACACAGCCTCTTCAGTTACCAAAACAGCTGAGCAACTGACCCCCCTCCTTCTCCACTCTCTGCAAAAAAAAAAAAAAAATATCATAACACAACAACATGCCATCTGCTGCCCTTCCCCCCTCCAACCCACGTCACTGTAAGTACCTTCCCCAGCCAATCAGTGCGTGCTGTGGGCTGGCCACTGGCCGTGTCACTTCCAAGTGCACTGTCGCTGTCACAGTTACCTGTATAAACCCCACACACCCACGGATCACCTTTGGGTGGAGATGGGTTAACCCTTTATAGGACCAAGTCCTTACAGATCCAGTTCTAGCATAGAATGTCCTAATGTCCCACCAAGTCCACAGGGTTCCACAGAGTCCACGGGGTTCCACCAAGTCCACAGGGTTCTACAGAGAACACAGGGTTCCCAGGTGTCCAGTTTTGACCTGGGCAGGCCACTATTTGGGGATCTCTGTTCAGGAAATAAATAGTGGGCATTTGCGTGGCTTTCTCTGGGATATTATTAATGGAGTCCAGGGTCTTAGTCAGAGCCATCTGGCCACCGCTCACGGAGCCCCTGATGGTAAATAAACAACTGCCAAGCTTGCGATCCCAGCATGACATGCGAGTGGCTCTTAACCCCTTCCTGACGCTAAGACATTCAATGCCGTCCTAATTTAAAGATCCCAAAAGACGCTCGGACGCCATAGAACGCCCTTCACTTAACAGCTCAACATGGCTCCCCGCGATGAGCTGTGCTCGGATCCCGCTGCAGGAACTTGCGGTATCTCACCTGTCTGATGAGGTCACTTTGCGTCCGGCTAACTTGGCGACTCTCACAGCGAGCCATATTATACTAGATCGGTCCATGCCTGGGCTTCTGGGTTCAGACACGCCTCGGTGACATCACAAGGTCTCGCGATTTTTCGGCAGGCGCCCCACAGGGTCTATCGGTGCTTGCGTCTTCTAGGTCACAAGTAGGGGGGGTTAAAGGACAAAAGTTAAGTGAATTTGAAAGATTGCACCAAGTGTAGGTGTTTTAAAGAGACTATTACCAAAGCACATTATTGATTCCTCTTTGCTAGTATAGCTCAAGATGTAGAAAGCATGTATATAAACGCAGTGACAGACCTGTTCCTGCCGGTGTAGATCTATCTGGGAGCTTTGGTACAGTCTTTCAGGGTAATATAATACAATGTTGGTTTCAATAAGTCACAGATCAGAAAATTCTACAGAATAAACTCTGTAAAGTGATTGTCAGCCAGACTGTCTGCCTGGTAGATAGCTCCCCGTAAATGCACAGAGTGGGGCCCCTCAATGATTGAAGAAACACTGCAGACAGACTGTGTTGTCATCAGCCAATCAGTAACTGGGATTTCCTGAGCGGCTTCCAGGATTCCACTGTGCAGGGGAGAGGATAGAAGTAAGGATGATGCAAAGTGCCCAAGGAAAAAAAAACGTTCATTTCATTGCGCAGGGGTGAATTTTGGTGACTTTATACCAGGTGGCAGTAATGACAAATAGAAAGATAACACCAGATGAGGACTGGAGGAGAATAATAATCCAAAGAAAGGTACACACCAAATGCCTTTTTTTTACATCCCATTTACATTAATAAAACAATGTTTAGATGACTTTTTTCATTTTATTTTAGTGGCTTCTTTCTGGTATAAATCATTGAATATAGGTACTGACGGAAACACTTTATACATAACCCCCAATTTCAGTACGTATAAATAAATATAAGAAATAATAATAATAAAAAATTAAAGGGTCGACAGGAGAGGAGAGGGGACGGGGGGCTGGTTCTTTTTAGACTTTGTGCCAAAATGGCCCATCTTGTGTAGCCAAACTGCGGATGACTCTTAAAATCTTGGGCAGGAAAGTAGCAGCTAACGAGCATTAACATAATAGATAAGTAAAAACAACAATTGTAAGGCTAAAACATATATACAGTCTAATGTCCAGGGAAAATATTTTGGTCTGTTCCTGGGGAATTTCACAAACAGGCTTTCTGGATATTTCAGAATGTTTTGGATATAAGCCCAACGCGTTTCTACTTTCGGTCAGCTCTGAAGCATGCACAAACCTTGGCGTACAGCTGTACACACAGAATTTTCAAATACAGACCAGTAGGTGGAGCTAAGGTTTCCAAGCCTGCTTTTTTTAATGTTTGAGTTTTCAACTATGCCTTGCAACGAATAGAAGGGCTTATAAATAATAATATTTGATCTGTGGTCCAAATGACATAGAGCTGTGTGATCTTAGTCCGTGGGCTGCAGGTGGGATGTATAAAATTCCCAGACTGTGGACACAAGTTACTCTTTTTATATATGTCAAATGAAGAAAGCACGGCATTGGCAATGAAGTGGTTAAGTCAACGGTTACCAAAGTGGCATATTTGCAGCTTGGGCTTGCCTGATGTAAGTGGGTCAGTGTGGCAGCTAAATCCCCCCTCTCTCTGCAGCAGCTGGTTTGATCCAGTAAATGTAACAATGAGAGGACATGGCAGAGGTGGAAGCCTGCAGCTCTCTCTGTGTACACTAGATGTCACTGTGCTCAACAAACAAAGTGGCTCTTAACCCTTTAAGGACCAGGGATTTTCCTGGGCCAAGGACCAGAGCGTTTTTCAATTTTTAATACGCGGTTTTTGAAACATAAATTTCCTCTCTCTCATTTAACGCACCCATACAAGTTATATGTTGTTTTTTAGAGGACAGTTAGAGCTTTCTTTTGATACCCTATACATAAAAATTATCCCCCCTAATTAACTAACTAATAAAAAAGAAAAATATTGGTTCCCAAACCCCCCATAACAAAAAAGACAGAAAAAAACTCTGAAGAGTGCGATGTCAGATCAGTAAAAATTATGCAACAGGCATGCAGGGGTTAAATTTTATTAAATAAATATATTAAAATTACCTTTATTTATTCAAAAAAACTTTATAAATTGTAAAAATAAAAAAATCTGTTAAAAAAAAAACTAAATGAGGGCCATAAAGTGGAAGGAAACTGATCACAGTTAAAAACTGTGATCAGCAATGAAAGGGTTAATTTTTTTTTTTTTTTTTTTTTTTACCTATGTGTATGTAATTAATTTCTTTTTACTTACAGGTCAATCTCTGTGCTTCACTATAAGAATGTGAAGCACAGAGAGTGTATTAAAGGCAGTGTGTGAACACACTGACTTTGCCATCTAATTTGCATGTTATCGCGGTGATTGAGCAATCACCGCGATCACATGCCCGGAAACTGACCGATCGGGTCCAGGAGCTTTGCCTCGGGTGCGAGGCTTAGTCCTGGACCCGTTGCAGACTAGCTGGCGGTGCCCACGGAGCGCACCGCCGGCTAGACTGCATGATGAGTTAACTCGTCATAAGGTCGCTAACGCTGCGGCTCTTATGACGAGTTAACTCGTCATAAGGTCGGGAAGGGGTTAAAGGACAACTGTAGCAATTGTTTAGTAGTAAGATTGTATTCAATGTAAATGGTTTACATAGAAATTCTTTCATGAAATTAATACAGAGAATACAGTATTGAGCTCCTTTGCTCCGTTTAGCTGTATGAAGGGGGCAGACATGTTGAATACTCCCCAACATTCCAAATGTCCAATTTATTGTTGTGGGAGTGGCTGAAGGTGTGGGATTGGCTGACGGTGTGGGAGTGGCTGAAGGTGTGGGATTGGCTGAAGGTGGGGTTGTGGGCGGGGCTTTACCAGAACTTTTTTCAGCAACTTTATGGCCAACTGGTATTTATTTAGGTATTTTGATAAGACATTTAGAACAAGAATTAAGTTTTTTTATTTACACAAAATTAAATGGAAAACATTTTACACAAAAATACATTGTGAGATTTAAGAGGCACAGTAGATGAGGAAATAGGGACATGGGGATTCGGATGCACACTCCATCTTGGGTCCTATGGGTCATCTGATCCAACATGTCCGCTCCCTGATAGAGCTATTCAGAGCAAAAATGGCTCAATAAGTTACTTTATTTATATTCTTTGATTAAAACATTTCTATTTAAAACACTTGATATTTCAGTTAAATAGAACTATTTTATGTGTAAAGAATTGACTTCTTGAAGTTTGATGCTCCATTGAAGAGCTGCAGCCCCCCCCCCCCCCACATGCCTTACAATAGTGCCAGATTGCCCCACATACCTTACAATAGTGCCAGATTGCCCCCACATGCCTTACAATAGTGCCAGATTGCCCCACATGCCTTACAATAGTGCCAGATTGCCCCACATGCCTTAGAATAGTGCCAGATTTCCCCACATGTCTTACAATAGTGCCAGATTGCCCCACATGCCTTACAATAGTGCCAGATTGCCCCACATGCCTTACAATAGGGCCAGCTTGCCCCACATACCTTACAATAGTGCCAGATTTCCCCACATGTCTTACAATAGTGCCAGATTGCCCCACATGCCTTACAATAGTCCCAGATTGCCCCATATGCCTTACAATAGTGCCAGATTGCCCCCCCATACAGCACTAGCATGCTCCCTGGTAACCTAGTGGGAGCATAAGAGATGCTTTGAGGGAAGATGTACCAGCAAACAGTGGTAGCCATGGCTCTGATGTTACCCCCTTCAGTCTCCTGCCCTAGTCCTAGGCAGTAATACAACACTAAAGAAGGATCTATTCACTAAAACTGAACTGAAAATCAAACGTTAAAAATCAGGCTAGTAGCTTCCAATATATGAGTTATGTGTGCATTTCTTTTCCAACAATTCAAATGGCCAAAGAGGGACACTTTTGTTTTTGAGGGGGGAGTGGCTAAAGTTGAGACTCTGGCCAGGGAATTGTTAGGTGACTTTATAGCTAGTTAAGAGCTATTTACGAGATGTAGTAAGTCTCTTCAGTGCCAAGGTTAGCCATCGCTGCTCAAAAATATCCCTTCTCTACTGGTATTAGCTAGGAAATTCTAGCTGCCACCCCGGAGATGCAAGAGTTACCAGGTAGCTGGAGAGATCACGGTGACTCACCTCACACTATCCTTCTGGATGAGAGTAGGAGGGGGTGAGTGAGGCTCAAGCAGGGGCTCAGTGTGAGATCATCCTGGGTGATTACAGGAGTCAGATTAGTGCTGTTTAATTATCAGTAACTTTATTAAGTCTTGCAACAAACCAAACAGCAGATTTATTATATTTAAACTTCTTATAGATCTTTTGGCCACTTATTATATTTTAAAAAATCTGTCCATGCTGTATCCCTGTTTACTGTGGTCACTTGTTTCTTCACCTCCATAGATTAAAGGGACTGTATCATCTAAACATTATTTTTACTGGGAATGTAGAGAATAAAAAAATGATTGAAAATGATCTATACATTGTGTTGGCAAAACTGCAAGCAAATGCCTAAATTAGGAGAAAAATGTGTTTTAAATGTGTCTGTGGAGTCGCCTGCTTATGACATCACCTGTGGCACGGTATGCAAATGAGCTGGTTTTCAATAGGAAAAGTGCAAGCATTAAATATGCTCCCATACATGTTTAAACTCGTCTGCCACCTCTACTGGAAGGCTTTTCCATGCATTCACTACCTCTCAGTAACGAAATACCTTTTTGATGGTTTTTTTTTTAATCCTCAGACCCTCTATTTTAACACCGTGAGGGTCTTTGTATAAAAATTTGTGCAATACAGAAACTGTCCTACTGGTGTCTCCAAAGTATAAAGCTAATTCCTGACACATGCTCCAGATCCCTTCGACAACAGCGATGGCTGACCTTGGCACTGCAGATATTTTGGGGACTCCATAGCTCATGATCCCCGTTCGAGTACCATGGGATTTGTATTTCCTAAGCGTCCACAGTGCCCAGGGTAGCCATGACTTCTCTAAAATAGCTTCTATCTACTGATGTCGCCCATTGGATGCTTTCAGGCTTTGTGTACATTGCCTGAGCATGCTGAGAGTAGAGCGCAATCAGACCCCAACACTTATAGGTAAAATATTGGTGACCATCATTGTGCCAGGTGAGTGCCTGTACTGTCCTCAGTTTTTGTATTGTTGGTGTGCAAAGAATTATGTTTTAGTGTTGCACTTAGTGTGAGTGATCAGATGAGTGTGCACTCAATAATTAGAAAGGGATTAGAGTCTGCACTAGGATCAAAGAACTGTGCATTTAGTGAACTGGGTACAATAGGAGAAAGTACACAGTGTGCCGGGTGAGATGATGGGAGTGTGCACTCAATAATGAGGGTGATGTTAGAGCGGTACTCAGACAAGAGGAGTGTGTAGTTAGTGAGCAGGATTAGGGTAGTGTTCCTTTAATTAATAGGGTAAGAGCAAACAAGTGTGAAATATGGATGTGGGGTCATCTTTCTGAGGTCGATAAAATGAAGGCCATTAACCTGGATAACAGGATGATTCGAAGTAATATAATGCCCAGGATCAGAGAGTGTGCACTCCATGAGTGTTGTGTGTGAGTCGGTCACTCAGCAGGGTTTGATTAGAGTGCACTCTAGTGAGTATGTGTGTGACTCAATGAGTAGATCATGATCAGGGGAATGTAGTCTTAGTGACAGTGAAGTGTGCACTCATTGAGATCTAGGGTGTGAGTGTGATAGTCAGTGGGTGGAGTGTGCGCTCAGTGAGATCTAGTGTGTGAGTGCGGTAGTCAGTAGGTGGAGTGTGCACTCAGGGGATGTAGCGTTAGTGACAGTGCAGTGTGCACTCAGGAGGGGGTGTAGTGATAGAGACTTAGTGATTGGGGGGTGTAGTTTTCGGGGAGTGCAAACTCACTGAGTGGGTGGTGAACACAGCAGTCAGGGTCCCCTC
>CM069858.1:11223700-11406200 GCA_036172795.1 Pelodytes ibericus | reverse complement strand
AAGACTTCTTTGCCTCCTATGGTTCTCTATTGGGATGCAGTCTGCTGCATGTAATGGAAAGGTTTTGTTATAGGCTTCTGCTGCTACTTGATGGAGGGGTGGGGTGAGGGGGTCTTTGGAGCTGGGGAAGCCCCTCTGTTTGTTTTGTTCTTGGGACACTGTGTCTCTGAGGCAGCATGCATGTAGCAGGGGGGACAATGTGACTGTGGGGGGGGGGAGGTGATGTTGTCAGATTTAATCTAACCCTTTCATGGCTGGAGGTTACTTTTCCCCTCTGTGCATCTAAGTCCACGTGCCTCTTGGCTATTGTTTGCCACTATTGTTTTAAACTGTATTGTACTCGGCCCTTTTATTGAGCAATGTTTCACTTTATGTACATTATTGATGCCCGAAAAGCTAATGTCTCAGTGACCAGACCTGGGCCACTTGCAAGTAATCATGGCAAAAAAAAACAACCCAAAACACAACACTGTAAGTTTATATCTGATGTTGGGGAAATGAAAGACAGACTTTTAGGAGCCAGTAGTATTTATTTTAGGAGCCAGGACTGCTGGGGTTATTTAAACCCTGTATACAGTGGATAATTCCTCTCCTGTAAACTTTCCTTTCATCTGTGGAGTTTCAATGCATTTCCCTCTGTCTGGGAAAGGGTTAAATGCACAACTAATCTACCCAGGGCCTGGGGGGAAAGGAGGAATAGTTACTACCCCCCCCCCCCCCCCAGCCAGTTTAAAGCAGGATGTACATTGTATTCAGTATCACTGTGTGGTGTGAATTTAGCAGCTTGTTAGTTTGCTGGACAATGCAGTGCTGTGTTTGTAGTGTTAATTCAGGTCTGAAGTCAGATATGTTACAAGAGAGAGAGAGAGATCCCTGCCATGCATGTGAGGAATATTTAACTCATCAGTGAGACACTCATTTAGAACAGTGGTGCAGTCACCATGGCAACCAGTGGAATGTTACATCACTTTTAGAACTTTGACCCAGGAGTGACTCTTACTAATAACTAAGTTCATATCCTGTGTGTCTGTGACTTTGTATTGTTAGATATATATTGGAATGACCTTTAGAGAGCACTGAAATGTAAGACTGAAACCCCCCATTGCACTTAGCCAGCTCAGCCTAAAGGCTGGTTGATTGGGGGTAGCTAGTACCTTAAAATATGTTGAATTAAGAGGGACTGTAGAAATCTATTATGAATGTGTTAAAAAGTAAAAACAAAAAAAAAAAAGGATTGTTTTGATGTGAGAGTTGGTTAAAAGCAGACTAGAGTTTCATATCGTGTGCTGTATTGGTGCTTCCTCCACCCCAAAGGGTTAATCTAATCTGCTCCCAGCCGGTAGTATGGATGGGACCAGACACACGTGCTTATTGTGTTATGATAGAGATGGGATTGTTTTTCTCGCTCCCCCTCTGGATTGTGGTAAATCCGCCTCCTTTTCCTCCCCCTCGGCTGACGTAACGAGGGACCAGACTGAGGATGGAGAGTGTGCTAGAGGACTCGTTCACAGAGCTCGCGTATACTCAATCCATGTTAAGCCAGCCAGGCCCAGTAACATGCGACAGAGCTTCTGCAGTCTGAAACCGTAATAGTGCATTATATTTAAGAAAGAGGAAAAAACAATGTTTTAAATGAGATCGGGAACATTTCTGTCGTCTTTTTGGGAGCCAGGGACATTTCATAGACTTCTCTGTAAGTCAAAAAGTTCAGATCCAGCAGTAGCAATTTATAGAAGCCATCGCTCCAGGGACTTATCAGGCCCACTCTTTAAATCAACTTCATTGAAGGAGAAGGACATATGTATAGAAGTGAAAATTTAGGCGAACGTTGAAATCCCCTACTCGATTTGAAACTTTATACTGTCTTGGTTGCTGCCCAAACTGTTTTTATTAGAATTTCCAACGCGTTTTGCTACCCTTCGTACAGTGCAGATTTTGAAGAAGCCCACTAGATGCTCATTACACAGGCCACAAGGGAAGCCGTATACTGTTAACCCCTCGAGTGCTGGTGGGGTGTACAGCCGTTGCTAGGCTCTTGTGGGGGAAAGAAAGGGTTGTTGATATGTGTGCAAAAGCACAAGAAAAATCTTATGGCGTCTGCGCTAACCCCTTCTGTGCCGGAGCCTCTGTGCAGCGTCTGCGCTAACCCCTTCTGTGCGGCGTCTGCGCTAACCCTTTCTGCGCCGGAGCCTCTGTGCGGCGTCTGCGCTGACCCCTTGTGTGCTGGAGCCTCTGTGCGGCGTCTGCGCTGACCCCTTGTGCGCCGGAGCCTCTGTGCGGCGTCTGCGCTGACCCCTTGTGCGCCGGAGCCTCTGTGCGGCGTCTGCGCCGGAGCCTCTGTGTGGCGTCTGCGCTAACCCCTTTTGCGCCGGAGCCTCTGTGTGACGTCTGCGCTATCCCCTTCTGCGCCGGAGCCTCTGTGTGGTGTCTGCGCTAACCCCTTCTGCGCCAGAGCCTCTGTGTGGCGTCTACGCTATCCCCTTCTGCGCCGGAGCCTCTGTGTGGTGTCTGCGCTATCCCCTTCTGCGCCAGAGCCTCTGTGCAGCTTCTGCGCTATCCCCTTCTGCGCCAGAGCCTCTGTGCGGCGTCTGCGCTATCCCCTTCTGCGCCGGAGCCTCTGTGTGGCGTCTGCGCTAACCCCTTTTGCGCCGGAGCCTCTGTGTGGCGTCTGCGCTATCCCCTTCTGCGCCGGAGCCTCTGTGTGGTGTCTGCGCTAACCCCTTCTGCGCCAGAGCCTCTGTGTGGTGTCTGCGCTAACCCCTTCTGCGCCAGAGCCTCTGTGTGACGTCTGCGCTAACCCCTTCTGCGCCGGAGCCTCTGTGTGGTGTCTGCGCTATCCCCTTCTGCGCCGGAGCCTCTGTGCGGCGTCTGCGCTATCCCCTTCTGCGCCGGAGCCTCTGTGCGGTGTCTGCGCTATCCCCTTCTGCGCCGGAGCCTCTGTGTGACGTCTGCGCTATCCCCTTCTGCGCCGGAGCCTCTGTGCAGCGTCTGCGCTATCCCCTTCTGCGCCGGAGCCTCTGTGCAGCGTCTGCGCTATCCCCTTCTGCGCCGGAGCCTCTGTGTGGTGTCTGCGCTATCCCCTTCTGCGCCGGAGCCTCTGTGTGACGTCTGCGCTATCCCCTTCTGCGCCGGAGCCTCTGTGTGGCGTCTGCGCTATCCCCTTCTGCGCCAGAGCCTCTGTGTGGTGTCTACGCTATCCCCTTCTGCGCCGGAGCCTCTGTGTGACGTCTGCGCTATCCCCTTCTGCGCCGGAGCCTCTGTGTGGCGTCTGCGCTATCCCCTTCTGCGCCGGAGCCTCTGTGTGGTGTCTGCGCTATCCCCTTCTGCGCCAGAGCCTCTGTGCAGCTTCTGCGCTATCCCTTTCTGCGCCGGAGCCTCTGTGCGGCGTCTGCACTGACCCCTTCTGCGCCGGAGCCTCTGCGGTGTTTTGGTATACCCCTTCCGTCCCTGAGGCACTGGGCGGTGTTCTGGAACCTCTAGAATGGGGCAGGTTGTAACCCCTTGGGTGCTACAGGGTAGTAGGATCTTTCTTTCATACTGCTGAGCTTTTCCCTTAATTTGTGCCTATAATTAAACACCGGCGGACACACCTGCCTTGTTTACACCAGCAGAGCCATTGCTAGCAGTTTAGAAAAAAAAGGGGGGGGGGGGGTGCGTGCAAAGGAGGTGATAAATGTAAGGTTAACTGTTCAGCTGCCAGACTCCTCCCGGCTGAGAAGGGTTAATGCTGCTGGGACTGGTAGCTGAGTGTTGTTTGTCAGCTCCTCCTGGGCCCCCGTGTGACAGAATTGCTGATGAGGGGATTCGCCAGGCCTGCGGTTTCTTTATAAGTCCCTTCTCACCCCTATAATCAGCTCTCCAGCTGCCGCACTGTGGTATGCACACAGCATCCTGCACCTGGGTACCTCCCAGTTGGCCCCATGTAACAAACAGAGCTTGCAAAACAGGCATCTCCAGGACAATCGCCCGCTAGCACACAGGCACAGGCACCTGGGCGCCTCTGCTCCATGGTACTGCCTGGGTTTGGGCATCATGGGGATGGAGAGGGGGCCTTTCTGCTACTTCTCAGGGTCTGTTGCTCTTGGTGTGAATATAAGAAATATTGCACTTACTCTGGGGTCTTTTATAGATATTTTAATTTGTTTAAATTTACAGTGTTGTAAAACACAATCTGCATTCTAAGTAAATTTTTTGGAGGGCTGCACAGCTAAAAGGGACCTGGCAGGAACTCTGCAGCATAGAATATAGCAGTGATGGCTCACCTTGGCACTGCTGAGGTTTGGGAGCTACCTGTCCCACAACCGAATGAATGTATAAGCATGAGTCCCAAACCTGTGCCGTGCAAAGGTTGGCTATCCCTGGCCTATAGTTTTACATACTCAGCGGACATCCTTTGTGTTGAACTGGCCAGAGAGCAGTAGTCGGGCCAGCGTTCCTTTTAGCGGCCGTGCAGATCGCTTCAGGGTTTATTTTACACAGAAGCCAGGGGAATGCTACTTTCAAAACTTTTAGGAGCTAGCAGTAGGGGTATTTAGGAGGCTCTGGGGAATTATCATGCCCCACAAGCACGTAACTTTAGGGGGGGGGGGCATTTTCTGGTATGTATAAAATATATATTAATAAAAGCATAATTAAAAAGTAGGCCTTAATGGTTTTGTTATTGCCCCCTCTCCCCCCCAAAAAATAATAATAATAAACCAAACTCTTATTATTATATAATAAGAACCATTCGGCCCAGCAAGTCTGCCCAGTTACCTGAAAACTTTCATTAGTTCCTGACTTTATCTTATATCTAGGATAACCTTATGCTGTATCCCATTCACTATATAAACCTACAAAAGGTGGTGGTGGTGGGGGGGTTCTGGGGTGGCCCCGCTCTGACAGCCGAATGCGAGGGTCTCTCGCTGCTAGCACAGAGAGCGTTAAGGTCCCCCCTGCTGATCCCATGCAAAAACGAGGGGAGCCGGTCGCCGACCAGACGGCTACCTGCTTCCTGTGGAAACATGGCCGCCGTCGGTCAGAGGATATACTGGCGTGTACTATCAAAAGTACTATCAAAGTACACGCCAGTTCATCCTCATACTAGGGACAACTAACATTTCACTTGTGCTTCTATATTAGAAGCACAAGGGAAACATAACGTTTAGTGTCCCTTTAAGAGTGTTTGGAGAGATGATGTAAGACCTATGGGTTTTCCACCTACAATAAAATAATCCTTTTTTTAATTTCCTTTTTTTTTTTTTTACCTGCAACTCTTACTGATAGCCCAAAAACTACAATTAAGTGTAAACGTTTCATTGCTACAGAGGCCCCAGGTACATTATTTTCAATGCAGACCTACAAGAGAGCTGAAAACTGTTTTAAAGAAGGAAAAAAAAAATATATATATATATATATATGTGTGTGTGTGTGTGTGTGTGTGTATAAATAAATATAAAAAAACCTGTACAACATATAAAATAAGTGGTATGATTTTATTTTATTTTAATTAAAACAAATTGTCTACAAAACAGTTTTAATACCAGATTTGTATTGACCTGTTATTTACCTGCTTCCCAGCATGCACCTCCCCTTTTGTACATTGTTACCTGACTGTAGCCCAATATCTATGGGTTACTTTTATTCTTGGTTATTTATTTGATATCCAGACTTGACAAACTGCAGGAGCCCTGGCTCCTAACTTTTTTTTTTTTTATTGTTTGTTTGTTTTACATGGCAGATCGGTCATATTATTATTATTTTTTCTATCTGTATTATAATATTCTATTTACCCACTTGAAGGAATTCTAAGGGTTAAAGGCCTGGGCTTGTCAGACATTTTCCTGGCTCCTAAAGTCATACAAACATATGTTGTCTTCCATATTTGTTATATACCATACAGCAGTATGATCAGTTCACAAGGATGTGGCTATAAAGTGCCTTTTTGTTTATGGGGTAATAATGGAGGCTGATCCTTGGCAAGGGGAAGGGGGGCAGGTGTTTGTACCCCCCCCCCCCCCTTACCTCTTTAACCCTGCTAGATCCCCAGGCCATTTGCTAGTGATCTACAGCCATAGTCCTTTCAAACGGCCATTACTGGGATTTATCCCTATGCAATGCACGTCGGACAAGAAGGGGATTCTTAAACTCGGTGGTCTTTATTATCTCTGTATTGTTTTTGTTCTCCATTTAAATCTTTTTTTTTATTTTTTTTATTTTGAGTATGGAGCTGACTCTTCTGTATGTTGTACATGATTTTAATCAATGATAAATGCACTTATTTTTTTTACTTTAAACCCATTTACAATTCACCTGTAGTTTTACGTTCAAAATATTTTCCCTGGGGCTTCTAAATTCAGTAAGGAGGGGCTTGGCGAGACAGAGGCGGGGCTGTTGCTTGAGCATCAGCAATTACTCTTTCTATGCACTTTTTAGACTGGAAGAGTTGAGGAAATCATTTATTTAAAAACAATAGTAATTGTTTTGCATCTTTCACTGGGAGATAATTCCAAGTATCCACTACTTTTTCCTTATAGTTTTTTTCCACTACTTTTTTGCTCATTTCCCCCCTATTTTTTCCCTTACTTTTTCGCTGTCGTCCCCCCCCCCCCCCTATTTTTTTCCCTTACTTTCTCACTGTAATCCCCCCCCCCCCTATTTTTCCCCCCTTACTTTTTCGCTGTCATCCCCCCCGCCCCTTACTTTTCCCTTGTTTTTTCCTCCTGGTTTCCCCCTCTAATTTTCCCTGTTTTTTCCCCCCTTACTTTTTCACTGTAGTTTCTTTCCCATACCCCACCTGACCCATACGTTTTTCTGTTTCGACCTTCAATGTTAAACTGTGCTTATCACCTTACTCCTCTCATTTAGATAAAAAAAATACTGCCCTCCACGGTATTTAATCCTGTAATTATTTTACATGAAAGTTTTCGTGGTTTGACAGATGGCTCTGGAAATTGGCACAGAGGGATCCATGCCGGGAGATACATTGCTAGTTTGCAGTGTTCATTTCAAGCACATGTTTACACTTGTGGGCTGTTTTGGGCCAAGGTGTCCCATCTAATTGACCTAAATCTGCAGTAACCGTGGCTTGTTTTGGCAGGAGCTGTCCAGTCCAATTGCATGCAGGCCAGCGTCTCTAAGCCGTGTGCTGGGGCTTCCTCGCGGCACAGTAGAGGTTAAAGTCAGGCGTGTGGGGAAAACATGTTGTTATGGTCAGGTCAAAAGTTCAGAAAGGACCCCAGCATGGGGCAGTATGTGAGGTGCCTAAGGACTATTGGGGAGGAGTGGAGATAAAATCCCCTACAGGATCAGAGAGCAAAGTGTTTCTGGACATACTCTAAAAGTTTGAAAGCCTTTAACACTGTGGATTCCTTCAAATGAGATCATTGGACTACCGCACCGAAGCAAATAATCTAGATCTGTACTTTTTAATTCTTTCTGTGCTGTTTTTTTTTAAAAAAAAGGGTTTTTTTTGGGGTCCTACAGGAATGTGTTAATCAGACCCAGGGAAAATGTATTAACAGGGCAAAATTTGACATCATTCAACCATTAAAGGTGTCCCAGGCCCACGGTCCATGTTTTAAGGGTTATCGCTACTTGAAAACAGTTGAAAAATCCCCCAAATTTTGGATGATCCTGGGAGAATTCCCAGGGACCTTACGTCGGTTCTCAAACAGCGGGTCCGTGGCCGGGCCTCCTGGACGGAGCATGGAACTTGGATTTGTATGGATGCTGCAAGAGTAAGAGGCCATACTCTGCTAGCCAGCTGCTAATACGAGTTGTAGACCTACAACACCTCAAGGGCTACCGTGCGGCGTGGGCAGAGTTGTGCACAACGCAGCCCTTCCAACTATTGGCCCATCTTTGCCATCTTGCATCCCTTCGTCATTAGGTGAGGACCGTCTCCAGTAGCATGGCCTAGAATCTTGGCCTGGGTCAGAGGTCATGCTACTACATATAAATGAAGGAGGGTGATTAACAGGGAAGCTAAGGTATTGGGGGTCTTCCTACAGCTCACAAACGCAACCTTTCTGCATGTGGTGTTGCCGGCAGAGGTGTGGAACCTTTCCCGCTATCCAGAAACGTACGCCCTGTCTACGAGAGAGCCTTAGGCTGGTAGAACTTTGCTGGTATCTCTGAAGATCTGTCTTCTCCTTACCCGAGTCCTGCACCGTCTGTTTGACCCTTATCCTGGACACATTCCACCCTTACAAGATCTCCCTGGGATCTTCCAATTGCTAGAAGGATAAGCCTTTTCCCATTTGGTGATCGACTGAGCAGATTAGAAGTATGAATTTGAAAGACCACTTGGCATCAGCAGGGAAGTCCAAAGGACCGTAACTCACCCATCATTAAAGAATCTGCCCTGGTTTTTTTTGTATAATGTCCTAAAAACCTTTTTTAATAAACTAGAGAAATCTTCCCACGACATAATCACCAAGCCAGATATATAGATCAGTACACTGCTTTCTAATGGTCTGTCTGTGGCATTTTGAGTCTGGCCTATTTGTTTGCTCTGGAAATAGTAATAAATATAAATTTTATTTGGTTCAGTTTTCATAGGGGGGGGGGGGGGGGGGGGGAGTGTAAAGGGTAATTTTGATACCAGTTGCAAAATATGGAGCAGTCACCATGGCAACCAGTAGACTATTCCTAAGGATTGCTCCACTTTTAGAAGTTTGCAGCAGAATTCAAGACAGAATTGTAAGGGACAAATAAAGAAGATAACCAACCAATACTGGAAAAATGGTCAACTCCCCAAACCCTCCCCCACCCCCGTTTAAAAACCCCTCTAGGGTCTGTTGTATAACATCATTGATATAATGGTGTCCAGAATTGGGACGTGGACCTCTGTTAGTTGCTGTACCTGTTGGCTGTACAGAGCGATGTGGATTAACCTGTAAGCACGGAGTTACAGCTATGTGTGTGTCAGAATTCCGGATGGCAGTTCTGCTCACTGGAAAAGATTAGACTGATTTTTATCATTCAGCATCGTGTTTACATCGGTCAGAATCACACAGGTGGTGGATATTTTACAGTGAAAACACAAGTGTCCCTTTTGATACTGTAACAGTGTTGTGTACACACCCTGGCTTATGGCTTTCACATGCCCCACTCTCTCGCCCAGCAGGCCTGTTTGGGTGGGAGCCTCTTTTTCCCCTAGGTTAAACATGAAGGCCGGGGAGGGAGGAGGGAGACCTGTCTCTTGTCTCCATTCCCTTTGTCTCTCTCTCCCCAGGACTGATTTTGAGGCGTCTCCAGGACTCCACAGGGCCCAAGGCTGGTGTTAAAGGGCTTTTTCTTTTTTTTTTTTTTCCCTTTTTTCTTTTATCAGCCTGCCTTTCATTGCATGTTTGTTTAATTCTGCTGCGTGAGGGGCTTCTGGAGTCCGAGGGGAGGCTTGCTGCATGTGCATGCATAATGGGAGAGAGGGGGTCCTCACACAGCCTCCTCCCCTCTGTGTGTTTGGAGATCCCCCCCTGCTGCCACCCTGTCTGTCCAAAGTCACAGCCGCAGAAGTAAAACTCTGAATAGCTGCAATGACAGCTGGGAGATTTAACACCTTTTATGCTGGAGTAGATAGCAGACCAGAGTTAAAGTGTTCAAACCCCCCATGGCCTAGCTCAGCCTTTATTCTAGGCAATAAAACTAAAAACCCACACAATATGTACCATCCAAACCAAATGCTGGCCAAACGCAGCTCTCTGCTTGTTGGACTATTACTCTTATTACCCTCAGCTGCCCCCCTGAGCTTTATACATGGATCTAACATCTTGTAACGCTGTACTGCTAGGTAACTACAGTAATCCATAATAGTCGTGGTTATAACTCCCATCACCCTCATACTCAGTCATCATTTTATATGACTTTGAATACCTCATGCTATGCTTTTTCGTGTTTACCGTCCAAAGCACCGGAAAGCTGCCAGAACCCCATTGTATAGCTCCTATTACTCCTAGCCAGCGCCCACTAGCCAGTAAAGATTGTATAGGTAAACTATATAGGTAAACTTTTTTTTTACATTTTTATTTTGTTCACTTTTGCTTCTAATCTAAATGCACAAATGAAAACTTTAGTGTCCCTGGTCCAAGGATAAGCCGGCATGCCCTTCTGATAGTATATGGCTGCTTATCCACTGACTGGCAGCTGCTAAGCTGTCCTGGGCTGGTTGGCAACCCTCTCTCTTGCTAAGGCAGATTTTAATTAGGTCCCCTCTGTTGATTGCATTTGAAAACAAGGGTCTCTCTCTCTCTGCAATAGCAGAGCGAGACCCCCGCTCCTTGTAGACCCCCCGATCTGCTCTGCTTGTCTGTGCACGCACTGACCTTAAACCCAGTCGGTTTTACTACAGAAGGGGGCACTGTTTTTAACCCTTTTTCGTTTTCCTTTAACTTCTATTTCTCATTTGATTTTTACATTAAAAAATAATTTAACCGGGGCTTCTCAATTCAGTGACTTCTGATAAGGAGGGGCTTGTAGAACAATTACAATTTGCATGCCATTTTTTAGGAGATAGGAAGTGCTAAGGGGAAAACTGGTTCCGTTAGCTGGTGTGTGTTTTTATTGTGGTGTCTGGCTTTGATGTGGTGGGGAGCACACAGTTGATGCTCTCTAATGTGTGTCACAGGTGGGATCACACACAGTTGCTCAAACACTGTGAATAATACACACAGTTGTAAAACTGGCTATATACCTTTTTCTTTTTACTCTCCTGCTTGATTACTCTTGCAATCTTATATCTTCAATTCATTATTTGTTTTTTTGCATGAGGTCAGTGACCAGAATTCCTAGTTAATGGACTGCTTTTTTATATATATATATATATATATATATATATATATATATATATATATATATATATATATATATATATATATATATATATATATGTATGTAACAACTTCTGACCAGTACTTAACCCAGAGATGACTGAGCCAGTGTTTGTCAAAGGACAACTGTCCAAAAAAACTAGCTTTATGTTTAATTAAAATATTGCATCAAGTATAGTTATTTTACAAAGAAATGCTTAAATTAAAAATAAAAATAAAATAAAGTACCTTGTTTAGCCCTTTTTGCTCTGTATAGCTCTCTCAGGGGGCGGCCATGTTGTTTAGAATCTTTGTCCTGTATAGCACTATCAGGGGGTGGACATATTCATTCATCTGACACAAGATTCTAAACAACATGGCCGCCCCCTGAGGGAGTTATACAGAGCAAAGATTCTAAACAACATGGCCGCCCCCTGAGAGAGCTACAAAGAGCAAAGATTCTAAACATTATGTCCACCCCCTGATAGAGCTATACAGAGCAAAGATTCTAAACAACATGTCCTCCCCCTGATAGAGCTATACAGAGCAAAGATTCTAAACAACATGGCCGCCCCCTGATAGAGCTATACAGAGCAAAGATTCTAAACAACATGTCCTCCCCCTGATAGCGCTACACAGAGCAAAGATTCTAAACATGTCCGCCCCCTGATAGAGCTATACAGAGCAAAGATTCTAAACAACATGTCTGCCCCCTGATAGCGCTATACAGAGCAAAGATTCTAAACATGTCCGCCCCCTGATAGAGCTATACAGAGCAAAGAGAGCTCAATTTGGTACTTACTTATATAATTTCTTTAAAGCATTTCTATTTAAAATGCCTACACTCAATGCAATGTTTACATTAAACAGAACATTGACAGGCAAGGTGGGCCCAGATAAAATTCTGCTCTAGGTGTAACTGGGGGCTGACATCACACACCTGGTACTGGGCGGTGTAGAGTTATGTGACAGGAAGCTAGCTTCTAGATGTGGTCTATATGATCCAGCTCCTGCGGATTCAGTCGCCATGGGAAATGGCGCTGGGAGCACAGTGGGTTATATATTTATTGCTATAGGTCCCACAGATATCGAACCATGAAGCTAGAGTAATAAAGTGATCTCACATTTCCTGCTACTCACTGTTCATCAATCCAGATCCAATTTCCTCTCCCGGGTGCCTGACTCCCAATATTCTCATTGCTCCCCCCACCCCTGTGATTGTACCTGCTGAATGAAGGCGCTCAGCCATGCTCCCCTGTCTGGTGTCTGGGAATTTGCACTCCTTAACCCCTTCATTGCCAGGCGTGAGGCAGCGGGGGTGACTGTCCCTGCGAATGTGACTGGAGATATTGGGAGTCATGTACTAAACAAGTGCTAAACTCTTGCGTTTATTTTTATTTAGCGTGCATTTTTCTAATTGCGCTATTAAATTGTGATTATATTTGCGCCACGCTAAAGAGCTTTGCAAATATTTTGTTAAAAATAATTCTTATTTGCGTGTGAAAATTACCCCAGCTTTTAGCGAGCGCTATCAAAAGTGGTAGGAAAAATATTCGCAAAATTGCCCGTTTTTATTCGCAATTTGCTCGTATGTACTATTACAGGGTTAAATGTTTAGTACATTGCAATAGGAGCAAAGAGCAAAAATAGTTTTGCATATAAAATATATTTGCTTTTTTTTTTTTTTTTTTTTTTTTAGTACATGACCCTCATTATTGGTTGAAAAGTCTGTTGTGAGCAGGCAGACAGTGAAGGGACCATATAGAAAGTCTTAAAAAATGTTCTTGTATATTAATCGCCTTGCATGTTTAATTCCAGGCCTGGCGCCAAACACAGATGAGAAGACGCTCTCCCCAGAACTTTCTCCCACCTTTTTAAAAAAAAAAAAATGTGTATGCCAGAAGCTTTATCAACCTGTAGCTTATTAGTAAAAAACAAATTAAAAAAATTCCAAACCTTTTCTATAGCACTCATTGCATGGGCACACAGCCTACTGTCGGATACATGTTAGATTGCAAGCTCAGCAGCCATCATACTCTCTTTATGCCCCAAGCCAGGGTTCTAATCTCCTTTTCCCCCTGTCCGTGCAGGAGTTGGAAGATGCTTTGTACCGAGATGATGTGGCCTTCCTCAGTGATCTACTTTCCAGTCTGCTCCAGGGTTGTTACCAGCGGAGAGACATCACGTAAGTCCCACGTGTCACACCAGACGTGGCTGCTATTGCTCATATGTATTTTCTACATGTTTTATGGTAAATTCTGATTTATCTGAAATCTTGGCCACCTCTTCCAAAAAGGTGGACTTAAACCCCCAAAATCTGTTTAATCCAGCAAAAGACGACTTCCCCCTGATCAAAACTGACTTTTGAACGATGCACCTATCGTGTCCCATTTAAAAGATATATTGGTAATTCCAGAAGCAAGGAATTATGGATTTGAACAGCGGGGAGGATTTATTTGCCATATACAGGAAAAGGGATGTTCGTCCTTTTTGGTAGAAGGGAGGGTGAGGGGTTACATATGGGGCAGGGGGCTAAGTTTTGAGATTTAAAAAGAATTCCATTTCCCTGTGTCAGAACATGAAACGCGTTGACTCATGCACTTGATCAATACATTTTGAGACAGACTGAGCCATCCGGACTTAAAGTTCTAATCCTGAATGCCACACACTTCGTGTCTGAGTCATCGCCAAGACTAGCTTTTTCCCGTAAGAGTTCTTGAGTGGGGGGGTCTCTGCTCTTCAAAGCTGATGGACTTCAATGCTCGTCAACCCATGTGAATCCAAAGTTGAGTGACCAATGGAAATTTAAAGGACGACTGTAGCAACACATTAACTTGCATTTAATTGGAAGGTGGCATCAAGTGTAGGTATTTTACATAGCAATGCTTTAATGAAAGAATACAAATAATGTACCTTATTGAGCCATCTTTGCTTCATAAAACTCTAACAGAGGGCAGACATGTTGTTTAGAATCTTGGGGCAGATCTTCATTCATCTACATGAAGGTTAATGCTGATTGGACCCAACATTCTAAACAATATGTCTGCCCCCTGTTAGAGCTACATGAAGCAATGAGTGCTCAATAAGGTGCTTTATATGTTTTTTTTTTTTTTAATTAAACCATTTTTATACACAGCGTCAACACTTGATCTCATTTTTCAGTTAAACATGAGATATTTTTGCCTACAGTTGTCACTTAAGATCTTTTTAAATTTTGGATTCAGGAGTGTGCTAAAGTTTTAGGCAGGTGTGAAAATAATGCTGTAAGTAAGAATCTTTTGAAGAAAAAAAAAACCATTTTGAAATGAACAAAATGCAAAGTGAGGGAACAGAGGAAAAATCTAAAATCAATATGGAGTGTGACTTCCAAACAGCATCAATCCTTCTAGGTATGGCTCGCACAACGTCGGGTAGGAATATAGTCACAAATCATAAATGTAGAAACAAGGCCAAGGGACTCAACCATGCAAGGATGCGCAGGAACTGGGGTACAGAAAAATGGAAGCAGGTGCTCTGGACTGACGAGTCGAAATGTGAGATATTTGCGGGAGAGCGGTACGAGAATGAGGGTCCACAGGCAGCAGTGAAGCATGGCGGAGGCTCCTTGCAAGTTTGAGGCTGCATCTCTAAAGATTGGGTCAGAATTAATGGCCGTACCATCAGGGAGGCATCTGATTTTGTCCCAAAATTTATTCTGCAGCATGACCGCAACCCCCGAAACATGCAGCCAAAGTCATTAAGATCTATCTTCAGTGTAAAAAAGAACTAGGAAGTGATGGAATCACCTCCACCGAGCCTGATCTCAACATCATGGAGTCTGGGATTACAACTGAGGCTTTCTGAATCCAGATCTGTAGTTGGTTCTGTGTGCACGTGTACCTAGAAGGAGTGAGGCTATGATGAAGGCAAAGGGAGGTCACATCAAATATCGATTTAATTTTTCTTCTGTTCACTCACTTTGCATTTTGCTAGTTGATAAAAACAAACTGTTCACATGTCTATTTTGCAAAAGCATCATTATTTGACAGAATTGTTTTCACACCTGCCTAAAACTTTTTGGATTATGGGAGAATTTTCTGGAATGTCATCCAGCTTTGTCTGTCTTTTTTAATGTTATGTGTGCAATAGGTAATCGTACTAGAATTAGGGTCATGGGACAATATATATGACCAATGGGGAGCTGTGTTAGTGGCCCTGCTCGCACCTCATTGGCTGCACAAAGTTCTATTTTAGAACTCTGACATTCAGCTGCATTGGAGAATTATTCTCACTCTGCTACTTTGGCCTAAAGTTTGATATTCACATCTCCATTCCCTTGTTATTGAATAGAACCTTTCAGCAAAATCCTCTTTCTGCTTTTCTTCCCTCCAGGCCCCAGACGTTCCAGGTCTACCTGGAGGACATAATTAGCTACCGCTGGGAACTGGAAGAGGGGAAACCAAACCCCCTGAAGGGCGTCAGCTTCCATCACCTCCCCCTGCGCATCAAAATGGAGATTCTCCATAGGCTTTGCGACTACCGGCTGGACGCAGACGACGTGTTTGACCTGCTCAAGGTACGTTCCCTGGGTGATTTTATTTTTGGGGGGGGAGGTACACAAAATGAAAGAGATATTACATTTAAAAACACGCATAGCAAAAAACAAAACAAAATAGCTGTTGTCATGAAGGGGTTAATGAGTGTGACCCAAATTGCACGCGTTGTAAGGGGGTTGCGCGTCAGACCTTTCCACGGACACTTACATTGTAGTAAATGGGGCTTGTAGTCAATTTACCCAGGTTTATTATTAAATTACAAATTCTGAATGAGATATTCCATGATGGGGGAGCCCGTACTTGACTTGCATCTTGTCCCCAGGGCCTGGACGCGGACAGCCTTCGCGTGGAGCCGCTGGGCGAAGATACCATTGGTAATCTTTACTGGTATTTTTATGGGACCAGACTCTACAAGGAGGAACCGTCCTGGGAAAAGAGGCAACAAGCACTCAAAGAGTAAGCTCTGTCCATCTCTGTCAGTCTGTCCTGCTTGCTGTGATACTGAGGGCCACATGTCACTAGGAGGGCCAGACAGACAATACTAAATGCAGAATCAATGCCAACCATACAGAGCTAGGTTTTTGCTAGCTGTGGACTGCAACTCTGTTAATGCACAGCCGGCCACAGGTACTGTTATTTATTCTGGCTGACATCCAGGAGGCGTTGCAGCTATCACAGACCAACACAAGATTATCTCCCCTCCTCGCTGTGTAAAATAACTGGACCACATCTTCCTTAGGCCGCTGACTAATGCAACACTTTTAAAGGGCCCAGCAGAAGGCAGTGTGGGTGCAAAGAGTGTGCAGCCTTTTTTACAAACTCAGCATAGTTTTAACATAACCCAAAACAGAATTACTCAATGTGGTGATTCGGGCCCCTCCCACATTACATTTGGGGCCCCTCCCACATTACATTTGGGGCCCCTCCCACATTACATTTGGGGCCTCTCCCACATTACATTTGGGGCCCCTCCCACATTACATTTGGGGCCCCTCCCACATTACATTTGGGGCCCCTCCCACATTACATTTGGGGCCCCTCCCACATCACATTTGGGGCCCCACCCACATTACATTTAGAGGCCCCACCCACATTGCATTTAGGGGCCCCACCCACATTGCATTTAGGGGCCGCACCCACATTGCATTTAGGGGCCCCACCCACATTGCATTTAGGGGCCCCACCCACATTGCATTTAGGGGCCCCACCCACCTCATCATTTTAGAAAGCAGATTCTCATTGCATGCGCCTGTATTATCTCATAGTAATCTAGAATGTGTCTGCAGATAACCATGCATTGATCATCTTGGCCCTCCTCCTTAATATTACAGAGCGGCTGAAATTGCCGCAAAACCTGTGAGGAAAAGGGGTCGCCCCCCGAAGAAGAAGAAATTGGAGGAGCAGGAGCCAGTTATGTGCGTAATTATTCTCCCCCTTATAACGTTACCTGTTTATTAATAACACTGGACATGCTGATAATATAACTAATCAAACCATATATATTCATTATACTTCTGCCAATAAAACTACAGACTTCATTCATGAATTGCACGGAAAACAATTCACATTGAAAATAATTTCTCCGGGGCTTCCAAATTCAGTGACATTCCAATAAGGAGGGGCTTAGGGAGAGAGGCGGGACTGTTACTATAGTAACGGCACTAAAACGGTTGCACGTCATTGGCTGTTTTTTTTTCAGGAAATGGGAATTTGATGAGAAACAGTCTTTTTAATGGTGCAGCACTTACCGTTTTTCAACACCCTAGATGCAACTGCCCCCCGGGGCTCCCTGTACTGGAAGAGATATTAATTTGAGTGTGTAATTTCTTGCAGTGAGAAAGTAGAGATCATTCAACCAGTGTTGGAGGAACCATCAAAAGGTAAGCACAGACCCTTCTTATAGGGAAACCGGACCCTTTATACAATCTTGCCATAAAATTACATTTTCCATTTTTTTTCTTTGCAATTGTATATTCAGTTAACTGTTAAAGGAATAAATAACTTTTAAAATGTTATATTTTTTTATTCTATGGAGTACAGGGAATTTTCTATGTGTATTCCCATCAGTTTTTTTTTTTTTTGCTCAGGGCCCCCAAACCCTATAACCCCACCTGAGTTAAAGGTTGCTTTAAATTGTGGTGATTTTTAAATTTATTTTTTATTTTTATGTTGTTTCTTATCAGTGTCCCCCGGTGAGGGCGCCTGGTCACTCCTGTGCCAGACGGAGCAGGAGTGGAAGGAAGTTACCGAAAGCTTCAGGGACAAGGCTTCCCCCAAAGAGCGTCAGTTGTATAAAATTCTTAGTGAGGAGTTTCTGCCGGAGATCTGCAATATGATCTCTCAGAAGGTGAGTGCAGACCTCCACGCTCGTCGCTGCCCACTGAACCGCTGAGATCCCATTTCTCTGGTGGTCCTGATGGGGGGGGGGGGGGGGGAGGCATCCCATGCAGCTGCCCCTGTTTCTAACTGTTCCCCTTCTCTGCTCCATGTAGGAGATAAGGATTCAGCAAGAACGCGCTAAGATTGCAGCTAAGAGGTTATCCGATCGTTCTGGCTACAGACACGAGGTGAGGACCAAGCTGAGGGCTGCTCTTGGTCTTGGTATAAGAGTGCCCCCTTGTGGTTAAAAGTGCACCTAGCTTCTCTTTGAACAAGCAAATACAATGCATTACCAAATGGGAGAATTCTTCCAACTCTTTTACTTTGGCCTCAAGTTTGAAAGCTCTTAATATCTCTTGATTTGTTATAGTGCTGCATTACATCGGCCCAGGGGCTGGCCCTCGGCAGGTTCAATAATCCAACCATCTAATTCTTACCATGTAGGTGCAGAGTCTAGATAGGAGCCTGGAAGAGGGGGAGGAGGAGGAGGAGGAGGAAAGACAGCTCCTTTTGGTTGTCCAGAGAAAGGAGCAGGAGTTGATACAGAAAGAGGAGAGAACGAGGGCATTGGCCGAGAAAGTGAAATCGGTGGAAGGTGAGCATCCCTATCTCTGGATCCGGGCCCCCGGGGGGGGGGGGGGGGGGCACACATACACCCTCTTCTTTTCCTTAACGGTCACACTCTGTCGGCTACTCCTGCGTCCAGCAGCCCCCTATTCCCACCATAACCCCTCCCTTATGATGCCATGTGGTGTTGTGGATTACCCTTCCCATGATGCACACACAGTTCTGACAGCTGAACCCTCGCAGACCTGGATGGGTTACCCCAGGCTACAAACGGAGGGTAACTGTTTGAGCCCATCTTTGGTTACCCACTTGTTTTTTACCCTGCAGAGATTGAGTATCCTACAGGTCTAGTGAACCCCCGAAACACTCTTCCTCTTTATCCTGCTACTCCCCCCGCCTCCCTTTGGCTTATATTGTACTCTACTCATGGTACCTGTACTAAATGTGATCTTACTTTATAGTCTATGTGTACATGTTGTATATAGTGTTACAGTATGATGTTGCTAAGGATTTCCAGTGATCTGCTTTTGCGTACTTGCAAGAGGATCAGTTCAAATGTGCAGGGGCAATAACTTTGCATGCAATTTCCCATACTCGACAGAGCGTGCACGGAGGAGAAAACTCAGAGAGGAGCGAGCCTGGCTTTTGTCCCAGGGCAAAGAGTTGCCCCCAGAGTTAACCCATTTGGAGCCCGTCTCCCCTGTCAGGATGGATTACAGAACACGCGACCTGTAAGTGTTTGGCAACATGTTGGTTCATTTTTTTTTTTTAACATTGCCGTATTGTTTTCTATAGCACTTTTTGTTTATAGTGGTATTAGACCTTATCTGCTGACCTGGGTTTTCCATATGATGTTTGGGTGACCACAAACATGCTTGTGTTTGCTGATTTAGCGCAGAGACCGCACAGTCCTTACCCTTATACCTTACTTGGTTATCTGACCTTTTATGGTTTGCCTCAGTGCAATAAGATATGACCTTCTTAGGTTTATTTAGCAGACTGACCAAAAATAAAGCAGTCAATGCAAATAGGGGTAAAAATAAGCATAATTTTTTTTTTAAACTAATACAATATATTAAAAAAAATAACATGGGCTGATCTTACAATGTATTAAAGGATTTTTATCTCTCTCTCTTTTTAGATTTAGCTTTGAGCTGGATGACCATTACACTGCAATGTACAAAGGTAGGTGACCTCTTAATGTTTCTGGATCAATTCCAGTGTTGAGATGACCATCCTCCTTTAAAGGGGCAGTCCCACCTAAATTATTTTCTGTATTTTTGTACAGGTTTCTAATAATATGCGAGATGCATTTCATTTTACTTTTTAAAACAATGTAGTTTTACGTTTCAAATCATATCTCCGGGTCTCTAAATTCAGTGTGTGAGAGAGCCACCGACTGTAGGAGTTGAAGAAAACAAATCTCTGCAACAGATCTGTTAATTTTTTTTTTTTTTTTTTTCTTTCACACAAAGCAACCCTTGTCTAAGAAAAATATAATATCTGACATGGTGGCCGGAACTGTCTCTTTAAAAAAAAAAATATAAATATATCTCCAATAGCGCCCTCTGCTGTCCATTCCATGTCATTACCAACCTTTGCCTCTTCTATGTGTCCTTTTTATAGTTTTGGATGTGGTAAAAGCCCACAAGGATTCCTGGCCTTTCCTGGAGCCAGTGGACGAGGCCTTCGCCCCCGATTATTACAACATCATCACGGTAATGAAAAAAAGGTTACGCTATGACATTATCTTTGTGCATTTCGCCGTATCCTGCGTCCTGCTCTAACCCAACGTTTCTTCTCAGTGCCCCATGGATATCTCCAGGGTGGAGCAGAGACTGTGCTCTGGATACTACCTCACCAAGGAGCAGTTTATCAGCGACATCAAAATCATCTTCAGGAACTGCGCCAAGTACAACGGTCAAGACAGCGGTATGCACAAATAGCAAGCGGTGTGCGGAAAGACTACTGTGGACCAATCCATTGTAAAAAAAAAAGGGGGGGGGTGTCAAAATGGATCCAAATTTATAAAGCTGTGCCAAATCCAAAGATTTTACAACTTGTGCAAGGGAAGCAGAGATTCTATAAATTGTAGGCTTTTATTTACAGAAAGAGTAGCGGATACCCGGCATTACTTTCCAGTAAAGGTGGTGATGGCTTTAACCCTGTAATAATAATTCTAGAATGCAGGGATTTGTTCCTAAAGAATTATCTAAACAAAGATTTATTTTTGGGCAGACTAGAGGGCTCACCAGTTTGTTCTCACCTTTCTAGGTTACGTTTGATTAAATATTTGGTGATGCAGCTTTTTTTATACACGTTGTATGGACGGTATCACTTCATTGAAGCCGCGCAGCTTCAATAAAGTTTAAAAAAAAAAAACACGACCGGAGTTTCCCTGGAGCGAAGATCCGACCGGATCTTTGCTCCATAAGACACACAGACATTTCCCCCTTACTTTGAGGAGGAAAATGTGTCTTATGGAGCGAAAAATACATGCTTGATACATGCCTAAAAACATAAAATTGTCACCTTCCACTTCGTGTGTACCCCAGTATCCTGTTCCTACCTATTTAATCTTACTTTTGTAGCAATTTGTGTTTCCTGCCTCCTTCCTCTATATCCCCAGTTGCTATGACTAGCGTTTAATTTTTAGTTTTTCCCCTCTCCTCCCTGCAGAATACACCCACATGGCGGAGAATGTGGAACGTAGCTTTAAGAAAGCTGTCCTCAAACACCTCCCCGAGGACGAAGGCGATTCGGATGGAGAGAGCTGGATTCGGGCGGATGACAAAGAGAAACCCCCCAAGAGGCGGAGCCAGACCAGGCGTTCTAAAGCGGGGGGCTGGAGGAAGAGCAGGGAAGATGGAGGCAATAAGAAGCTTTCCCCAGAGAGTGACAAGCACGGTCTGTCTTCTCCCAGGCAGGATGAGGACCATCTCTGCCCACCTACGATAAATGCATCCAGGGGGCAGCTGTATCCCCACCCCCTGCAATATGGAGGCATGCCAAGACAGCCCCTGCACCCGAGAGACATGGTGAGAACTGAACTGGAGAGTAACCCAATCATTTTGGGGTTTTTTTTGTCTTGAAGGAGCATGTCCATCCCAGCTTATTTTCTGTATGTTGTACTTTGTGCAAAGAATATATGTCAAACGCTCCTAATTTTACTTGAAAAACAAGTTCCTTTTCTCCTGTAGTTTTTAAATTGAAAATAATTTTACCGGGGCTTCTAAATTCAGTGACATTCCAATAAGGAGGGGCTTGGATAAATGGGCAGGGCTGTTGCTACGGCTACACCAATAACTTTGTTAGTGAGAGAGGGGAGAAATTCTGATTGGCTAAAGACAGATCTGTTTCTTGTACTGTATATTATGCAGCTTCTCTAAAAGTAATTATTTTCATTTTATTGTTGTTTTTCGGGACCAGGCTCTGGCATCCCGCATGCACGCTCCTCTGAGGGGCTCGGACACTGGTTTGGGGTACAGACCACTGAGGTTCCCAGAACCACAACTGGGGGATCCCATCCAGCACTCCCAGAGCTACAGCATGCAGGTAAGGCTCCTTCATATAGCTTTGTACTGAGCATCCCTGGACTTTCCTGTTGGTACTCTAGTTGATACTGTATTGATTTAGCACTGGCAACTGACTCCACCCCTTATCTGGGCAACCCCGCCCCCTTTTTCTAAAGTCCAGCACCTTTTTATACATACAAGATCCATTGAGCCAGCAGTTCTTCCAGGTGTGAGCTCGAGATTTTGCCCCAGCAACCCGTGGTTTGAAATATAATAATTAGCGACGTTTCTGATGATTAGGGATGTTTTTCTGATTTGATGCTTGTTGGTTGATCTCCGGCTGTCCCTTTCCTTTTCAGGCTGTCCCTGGTGCCACCAATATCTGTGCCCCTGGAGCCGCCCAGGGCAACATGGAGTTCAGACAGTCTCCGGGACCCCATAATGCTCCAACCTCTCTCCAGGCTAGAGGAGGGTTTCAGGCTGAGGGTATTCCCAGCCAATCACCGTGTGGGCCGGGGTACATGCCTCACACAAGACACCCTGTCCCAAATAACAGATTGGCCCCTCCTGGTCCTGTGTATCCTCCTTATAGGTTTGAACCCGTGTGGAACGGTAACAACCCCCCTGGCCCAGCTCAAAGGACAGGGCCGCCTCCTTTCCTCCAATCTGTGGACCCGCGCGAGGGGACACCCCATGGGCCTAATTATGGCAGCCGACATGCATTTAGCTCGCTGGGAAACTCTATGATGGACAGTCCTGAGATGGTGGCAATACAGAGACTGTCGTCTCTCGTCTGCCCCCCAGGCTCTAGCTACCCCTCCCAATCGGCACCCTCATCATACCCACCCCCTGCCAAATCTGGTTCATCCACAGCATCGTACCCACCCACTGAAGGGCAAGGAGCTCCAACTGCGGCACCCATAACATCATACCCACTTATGGACAGGCATGGTGCACTCACGCCATCATACCCACCGTCAGAGAATCTTGGTACACCCATGCCATCCTACCCACCGGCAGAGAATCTTGGACCAACTGCACCATCGCACTCCCCCACTGAGAATCCTGGTACTCCAATGCCATCATACCCCCCAACACAGAGAGCTGGCACTCCATCTCTGTACTCGCCCGTACCAAATCCTAGTACATCCACTCTTTCAAACCCACCTACAGAAAAGCCACCACCAAAACTGATCCCAGGAGCACCAAGCGAGACTTTGGGTACACCCACAGATAATAGTGATACACAGAGTCCATACCCACCTACAGAGAGCCCGGGGGCACCGAGTCCTTGCCCACCAGCAGAAAGGCCTCAGGGACCCAGTCAGTATCCCCCTGCCAGAAGGCCTGGGGCACCCAGTCTTTACCCACCAGCAGAAAGGCTTGTGGTGCATAGTCAATATCGACCTGCAGAACGGTCTGGAGCACCCACTCTGTACCCACCCTCAGAGAGGCCTGGAGCGCAAAGTCCGTACCTATCCGGAGAGAGGTCTGGAGCTTCCGGTCTGCACCCACCCTCAGAGAGGCCTGGCGCACAAAGTCCCTACCCATCCAGTGAAAGGCCTAGGGTTCCCGGTCCATACCCACCCGGCGAGAGGCCTGGGCCGTACCCACCCGGGGAGAAGCCTGGGCCTCCTGGTCCCTACCCACCATCTGAGATGCCTGGGGCTCCTGGCCCGTACCCATCCGGGTACCCTCCAGGGCACAGGCCTGGTCCCTACCCACCAGGGCAGAGGCCTGGGCCGCCATGTCCATTCCCACCAGGGCAGAGGCCTGGACCGCCTGATCCGTACCCACCATCTGAGATGCCTGGGGCTCCTAGCCCGTACCCAGCCGGGGAGAGGCCTGGGCCCTACCCAGCAGGGGAGAGGCCTGGGCCCTACCCAGCCGGGGAGAGGCCTGGGCCCTACCCAGCCGGGGAGAGGCCTGGGCCCTACCCAGGCGGGGAGAGGCCTGGGGCACAGAATCTAAACTCACCCACGCTAAATTTGACAAAGAAAAGACCTGGCACAAAGAAGAACACCGCAGACGTGAGCCAAGTTTCGGGCAAGAAACGGGGAAAATCATCCAAGGCAAAAAAAGGTAAATAAGTACTGCATGATTGTCCAGCCAATGAGAATACACCTGGGGGTTGTAGGGATGATGGGCATTCTGCATTGGATCTGGGTGCTCAAGCCATGTGGAACTCCCTGGTGTCGGTACCTGTGAAAGCCCCCTTGGTGTCCATCCCTGGATGGCAATGCATGCTGGGGGTCATAGTTGTCCTACAGAGGAGCTGCTAGACCTTGGCTCTGTCCTGCATGTTTATACACCGAGCTTTATTATAATACAAGCCAATTAGTCTTTACATTATCTTTACTGATGATTTAAAGGCAGAACAAGCTCTAGACTCTGCAGGTGATGTTAACACTGGGATGGAAAGAATAGATGATATCAGATGGATAAAATGACTCGTGGGGGGGGGGACGTTTTATTTTTACTGACATCACATTTAGAATGTTGTGATTGGATGAAGTCGTTCAGACTGTTCGACGGACGCCTCTTACAACAACATTCTAAAAGTGATGTCAGAAAAAGGGGAGGAGTCGGATTTATTGTGCATTTTGTTACATGTGCTCTGGTGCTATTTATTAATATATTCCTTGCGTTGCATAGCGGTTCTGGGGTGGTCGACGGGAACCCACCTTTTTGGTTTCTAGGGTGACCCCTTTATTCTTAGAATTGCTCATTTTACGTCGGGCCCCATTGTTGTGTATTGACCTGAACCTCTTGTATGTTTCCAACAGCTCAGCCTCCATCTCAGGCCGATTCACTGACCTCCAAATCTGAGCCAAAAGCCGCCATACTCTGCCCTACACAGATCCCGCACAGTAACGGAGAGCACAGAGCCACCTGTTCACCTCAGTTGGTGCCTCCCAGTATCTTTCAGGAGGGCGAAAAAGAATGGCATCCAGAGGCAGCATCCCGGCTTGCTCCCCAAAATGGTGCCGGCAGCAGACTTGGATCAGGAGAGAAAGCAGAAGAGGCGAGATCAAAGGGGCCTTTTTGCAGTACCGCTGAAGCCTTGCCTGCCCCTGGCATGGCGGGTATGGAAGCCAGGGACAACTATAGCCGTTTAATTGCACCTGGTAACGCCAATCCAGGGTACAGCATGCATCATCATCAAGGGATAAATAGACCTCCAATGCCCTATCCTTCTGGGTTTCCCCCTCAAAGATTTGGCAACAGACACCCTCAAGCCCACCCAGGGGGCTTTCCAAGGTACCAACACCAGGGAGTTCCATATGGCTATCAGCACCCACAACAAATGCAGAATGCGTACCAGCGCTACCACAGACCACCCTACAACCCCCAGGAGTACCCTCATTGGCAGGGCAACCTACACCAGTCCCCCCAACAGAGAGGTGACTGCACCGGAGGCCTTGGTGTCCAGGGAATTTCAGAACTGAGGGGTATACTGATGTCCCCTCTGTTGGAGGGGGAGCCCAAAGCAGTCCCAGGCGAAAACAAAGGACAGTCGGGCGAAGAAGAGGCAGACGCTCCCTCTGACAGGGCCGAAAGCCCCAAACAGTTTTTGGATTTAGACAGTCACAAGAGACAGAGTGGGGGCTTTGTGTATGGCGGGCCGCAAAACTGGGGCAGCCCCAACTTCCGACCACCCTCTAATATGATGTCACAGCCCCAATACCCACCTCAGCAACACTTCCCACCTCGAGGCTATTTGCGCCCCTCGCCCCACTCTGCCCACGTGCAACCCAACGGTCACACTGCGGCTGGGTCTGGTTACCCGCATCCCGAGCACAGCAGGGGCCACTTCCAGGCAGTGATGATGGATCAAAGTGGTGGACCTCCCCCTTCATTTCCAGACATGTATCGACCGCAAGAGTAAGTACCGTGGCCACTTTCTGTGTTCCGTGGGTTGGTCCAAATGTAGCTGGGGGGGGGGGGGGGGAGATATGTAAGACTAGTGGGAGTTACGTAGAGGTCAGTACCAGGTTAGCGGGGTTTTTTTTGTTTTTTTAGGAGACCGTGTTTAGTGTTTTTTTTCTTCTTTACATGATACACCGCTCTTCTAAAAATATATAGAATTTTTTGGGCACTGCCCCTTTAAACATAGTGTCATGTTGTGCATATACTTATATAAATGTTTATATTATTTCATAGACACACATGAATGGTTCTTCTTTACACTTTTTAATACTTGTACTTTGTGAAACTACATACGTGTGCGATATGATCAGTGCAGTACTCCCGCAAGTGGTGGACAAATCTTTCTGCAGAATTAAACTTTTTAAAGTGTTTTTTTTTTTTTTTTAGCCCCTGCTTCCTTTAAGCAGGCTCCACCCCCACACAATCGTTGCTGGTTCTGTGTGTTCAGATGTACACTTAAAAAGTGTTCATACCATGTGATCCCCCTATTGTTTCCATGTGCGGCCACCGCATTTTTATTAGTAACCAATACATATGATCTAATTGCACTCCCTTCTCTAGAATATCCCACCAGCTGGAGTCTCGGTCTTACCACAAGAGCAAAGCCCACGGTGCGGGGGATGTCCAACAGCCAACATCGGTTCCCTTGGACCAGGTGAGAGCAGTAATGCTGTGAGGGGGGGGGGGTCACCTATTTTAAAGAGACAGACATTCAATATATTTCAGCATATAAACCTTCTTTTTTGTATGTGACCCTCGTTCTAATCAATGTTCCCCTTTTTTTTTGTTTCTCTATTTTCTCTGCAGACTTAATTTGTGAAATTTAGACTGCGGAATGAATGTAAATCCGGCCTGCAATAAAAACTTGACTTTTTTTTTTTTTTGTCTCGGATGATCCAAGATCCTACCACCGCCCTGTCGGGGGGCTTGTGCCTTTTGGGGGGATTTCCTTTTGACGGATCATCCGAGCTATCTTGAATCATTGACGGATCTTAATGGATGTCTTTTTTTTTCGACCTGCCAGATGCCAAAATGTGGTCTTATTTCACTGGAACTCCACCCACAATGGCCTAAACTCCACCCTCCCTCGATGGGATTTAAAGGGACAGGCAATCTCAGGAAATTCCGCGAGCAGCATCACTGTTTACACGCTGGTTCATGGCCACTTTTTTTTTTTCTTACTGTTTTTGTTGTTGTTTTTGTTTTCTCGATTTGTGAGGAACGCATTACCTGTGAGTGCCGTTCCGTGTCTCCACTTTGACACAGGATTAGATTTGCCACTGGGATTGTGAGCGAATGGGACTTTTAATGCTCATTAATGCGCATTTAATGCGAATTCCCTCAACCAACAGTTTTCGCATCGCTGGTTATCAGTGACCAAATTCTGTTTGGTCTGTGTAAAATAATACCGGCTGAAAATTAACTAAGGGTCCAGTATAACACACATTCGTTACCTTTTTGTGTGTCGGCATATGTGCTACAAATAGTTTTATTTTTTTTTGTTTTTTTTTCTCATATTGACTCACATCATCCTGTATGTGAGGTTTGTAACCTACTGAGGCCCACCGGAGAGCATTACTTTATAATGCGAAATTGCTGTATTTACGACCGAATTACGTTGGAAAAGTTTGACACAAAATTGAAATATCTTTTGTAAATATTCGCTCTGGGCTTACGAACAAACTTCCATGGTTTCCCCTTCGGTTCTGAACACTGGTTGTATGATCTTTTGCACTTGTTTTATAGCGGTCTTTACAATGGCCCCCTACCTCTTCGTAAAAACATTACCACAAAGTCCTATTTAAATTTAAGCACAGTTCTAATATTCTTGTATTTTAGACCCATGGTCTGGTACTAAAGCCACTCGAATCTCATCAGACTACATTGCTGCAAATGGTCATTTTAATCAACAACATCTCTTTGATAATACAATGAACGGATGAGTCTGATAACTCCTGCTCTTTCAGCTCTCTGAAATGAAGGATATAAAATATAGATTTTTTTTTTTTTTTTTTTTTTTTTTTTTTTAGAAGACTGGAATAGGAAAGGATTACATTTGTGTTAGATCCATGTTTATATTGTTGTAAAAATGATTACATTATTTTCCAATATTTTTTAGCATACAGATAAATAGCAGATTTACAACTATATAATGTTGGTGACCCTTTAATATTTTGGGAAAGAACATGACAAGTTTTAAAGGACAAATGTAACAAGAAAGTAACTTATGTTTACAGTATAAATTTACAAAAGATGTATAAACAAACGCTTCTTCCAGGGTTTACAAGTGTTTTGTGCTTAAATCTGTTTTTCTCTTTCACTCTGGCTTACAACAAACCCCAAAAATTAAGTAACAGTTTTGACTTTCAACCTGCTTCAGTTTAAAAACAGATGTCAACGAATCAGAGAGGTGGGTTGGTTGACTCATTCACTCAATGAATCATCAAAGAGATCCTGCTGATAACACTAAATATTTTGCAGGAAATAACCAGACATAATTTGAATGGCTTTACTTGGCAAGAGGTAAATGAGCTTAATACAATTAATTTATAATAAAGGTCACATCTTCTGAATTTGCTCCAAAAAAACGATTTTGAATTTTGACTGTGCTTAATGTTGAACACTTCTTGGTAGTGTCCCTTTAAATGTGTATTAACTCGTTTGATCTTTCTAGGATGTTACCAGAGCTATAGCCTCACACTGTTCCTGTCTGTACTGTTTTATATTCGCTGGACTCATTCAGTGGAAACGTGGCCTTTGTAATCTGGTACAAAACTCTTGCAAACAAGAGTAAATCCTACAAAATAAGACTTTTGGAGAAAAATAGGGGGGGCAGCCATTACTTTCTTGCAGACCACCGATATGGAGTCATTCTATTTTTTTATTTTATTTTTGTAATGTTGCTTCTAAGACCTATAAACTGTTATTTAAAAGGTACTAAGGTTATCTTTACTTAGGGCTTGCTAACCTTGGCAATGTTTGAGAAGACTGCATATCCTATAATGCCCAATCAGTTTTGTGACTGAGGGATGTGTCAAACATCTGCAGTGCCAAGGTTAGCCATCACTGTTCTAAATTGTTGTGCACCTAATTTAGTATAATAGCCTACCAAGCCATATTTGGCCAATTGTTTAGATTTGGTGCCAAAATCCTTACTCGGGAGCCAGGCCCCCGCCTAACATTTATATTTCTATGTTGAGAGATTGCTTTCAGTTTTGCTCGTTCCATGACTACCTTAACTCCTACATGTATCCCTCGCCCCTCTCAAGGATCAGGTACAAGTACCTTTCATGTCTAGTACTGCTCCCTTTTCAAAATGGCTGCTCCCATGTAGGGTATTTTTTAAGTTGACTATAAAAAGAATATATTCGTACGCACCCAAATGAGGGGTGCTCTGGTAGACTACATATTTTCCAAGGACTTATTTTTCAAATATAGTGGGGGTTATTATATGGAGGGGTATTTGGGGCATGAGATTCTAATATCTTAAATGACTTGCCTTTGATCTGTACATTTCCCGTGATCGTGTGCCTCTCTGACCTACCCAGGCACTCCCAGAAAATGTGAATTCTATTTATTTGTTTTTATAACTTTTGTATATTTTGAAGTGCTTTTTTTTATTTTATTTTTTGGGGAATTTTTTTTTTATTTTATTTTATATTTGTTCCACACAACCTCTGGTTACCTCAGCAATTTGCTCAACATGTGAAAATTATTATTTTGTGATACATCTTGTTTTTTGTTCAATGTCTTTTTTTTTTTTTATAAATAATGGTGATCAAAATATGTATAAAGTTTAGATTATTTTCTTTATTAATGTTTTCTCTTTTTGTTTTTTTATACAAAACACTTTTGTTAGAATAAATCAATTAGCCAGAGAACGGATTATGTCTTTATTTGTTTGTTCTTTGAAAATTAAGGGTTTTGTTTGTGGTTTTTTATGCTTTTTTCAAAGGATTAAGAATTTTATAATATAGATCGATAGATAGATAGATGGATAGATATAATATTTGGTGTCTGTATTCCAAGGAAAGACCAGAACCATTAGGGTAAAATGGCAACGAGGGTCCTTATAAATTCTGTCTTTCATCCATCTGATTTTGGTAAAACAAAAACTGCTTTAAGTTGGGTAATAATAATATCTGATTGTGTTGGCAGAATTGCAAGCAAATGCAATCATTTAAAGGAAATGTGCATGTGATGTCACCTGCTTATGACATCACCTTGTGACTATATGCAAAGTAGTTCATTTTCATATGAAAACACACGGTGATGTCATACACAGGAGACCCTTTTAAAACATAGGTCTACAGGAGAAATTAGTGGGGAACCTTCTATAGTACATATATACAAGGATGAAACAATAGGGGCTGCAGCCGGTACTGTGTTTTCCCACTCCGCCACTGGACTCTGGAGCAGCTGCATGCAAGCCTCACATCACCAAGTACAATGCCAAGCGTCGGATCGAGTGGTGTAAAGCACGCCGCCAATGGACTCTGGAGCTGCTGCATGCAAGCCGCACATCACCAAGTACAATGCCAAGCGTCGGATCGAGTGGTGTAAAGCATGCTGCCACTGGACTCTGGAGCAGCTGCATGCAAGCCTCACATCACCAAGTACAATGCCAAGCGTCGGATCGAGTGGTGTAAAGCATGCCACCACCGGACTCTGGAGCAGCTGCATGCAAGCCTCACATCACCAAGTACAATGCCAAGCGTCGGATCGAGTGGTGTAAAGCATGCTGCCACTGGACTCTGGAGCAGCTGCATGCAAGCCTCACATCACCAAGTACAATGCCAAGCGTCGGATCGAGTGGTGTAAAGCATGCCACCACTGGACTCTGGAGCAGCTGCATGCAAGCCTCACATCACCAAGTACAATGCCAAGCGTCGGATCGAGTGGTGTAATGCATGCCACCACTGGACTCTGGAGCAGCTGTATGCAAGCCTCACATCACCAAGTACAATGCCAAGTGTCGGATCGAGTGGTGTAAAGCATGCCGCCACTGGACTCTGGAGCAGCTGCATGCAAGCCTCACATCACCAAGTACAATGCCAAGCGTCGGATCGAGTGGTGTAAAGCATGCCACCACTGGACTCTGGATCAGCTGTATGCAAACCTCACATCTCCAAGTACAATGCCAAGCGTCGGATCGAGTGGTGTAAAGCATGCCGCCACTGGACTCTGGAGCAGCTGCATGCAAGCCAGGGCCGTCTTTAATAGTGATTGGACCCTGGGCAAGCATTTGCTTGGGCCCCCCTCCCCTGCATGCAATCCCGCCATCCATCGCAATGTTACCCCCCCCCCCCCCACACACACACACACACACACATATGCCATAATTCTTGTGCCATTCAGATGCCAGTAATATTGTAACTTTCGGATGCCAGTAATATTGTGCCAGTCAGAGCCCAGTAATATTGTGCCAGTCAGAGCCTAGTAATATTGTGCCAGTCAGATGCCTGCAATATTGTGCCAGTCAGATGCCTGCAATATTGTGCCAGTCAGAGCCCAGTAATAATGTGCCAGTCAGATACCAATAATGTGCCAGTCAGATACCAGGAATATTGTGCCTGTCAGAGCCCAGGAATATGGTGCCTGTCAGATGCCTGTAATATTATGCCAGTCAGATGCCTGTAATATTATGCCAGTCAGATGCCTGTAATATTATGCCAGTCAGATGCTTGTAATAGTGTGCCAGTCAGAGCCCAGGAATATTGTGCCTGTCAGAGCCCAGGAATATGGTGCCTGTCAGATGCCTGTAATATTATGCCAGTCAGATGCCTGTAATAGTGTGCAGTCAGAGGCCAAGAATATTGTGCCAGCCAGAGCCCAGGAATATGGTGCCTGTCAGATGCCTGTAATATTATGCCAGTCAGATGCCTGTAATAGTGTGCAGTCAGAGGCCAAGAATATTGTGCCAGCCAGATGCCCAGTAATATTGTGCCAGCCAGATGCCCAGTAATATTGTACCAGCCAGATGCCCAGTAATATTGTGCCAGCCAGATGCCCAGTAATATAGTGCCAGCCAGATGCCTGTAATATAATGCCAGTCAGATGCCTGTAATATTATGCCAGTCAGATGCCTGTAATAGTGTGCAGTCAGAGGCCAGGAATATGGTGCCTGTCAGATGCCTGTAATATTATGCCAGTCAGATGCCTGTAATATTATGCCAGTCAGATGCTTGTAATAGTGTGCCAGTCAGAGCCCAGGAATATTGTGCCTGTCAGAGCCCAGGAATATGGTGCCTGTCAGATGCCTGTAATATTATGCCAGTCAGATGCCTGTAATAGTGTGCAGTCAGAGGCCAAGAATATTGTGCCAGCCAGAGCCCAGGAATATGGTGCCTGTCAGATGCCTGTAATATTATGCCAGTCAGATGCCTGTAATAGTGTGCAGTCAGAGGCCAAGAATATTGTGCCAGCCAGATGCCCAGTAATATTGTGCCAGCCAGATGCCCAGTAATATTGTACCAGCCAGATGCCCAGTAATATTGTGCCAGCCAGATGCCCAGTAATATAGTGCCAGCCAGATGCCTGTAATATAATGCCAGTCAGATGCCTGTAATATTATGCCAGTCAGATGCCTGTAATAGTGTGCAGTCAGAGGCCAGGAATATTGTGCCAGTCAGATGCCTGTAATATTGTGCCAGTCAGATGCCTGTAATATTATGCCAGTCAGATGCCTGTAATATTGTGCCAGCCAGAGCCCAGTATTGTGCCAGTCAGAGCCCAGTAATATAGTGCCAATCAGATGCCCAGTAATATAGTGCCAATCAGATACCCAGTAATATAGTGCCAATCAGATGCCCAGTAATATAGTGCCAATCAGATGCCAAGTAATATAGTGCCAATCAGATACCCAGTAATATAGTGCCAATCAGATACCCAGTAATATTGTGCCAGTCAGATACCAGTAATATAGTGCCAATCAGATGCCAAGTAATATAGTGCCAATCAGATACCCAGTAATATTGTGCCAATCAGATACCCAGTAATATAGTGCCAGTCAGATGCCCAGTAATATAGTGCCAGTCAGATGCCCAGTAATATAGTGCCAGTCAGATGCCCAGTAATATAGTGCCAATCAGATACCCAGTAATATAGTGCCAGTCAGATACCCAGTAATATAGTGCCAATCAGATACCCAGTAATATAGTGCCAATCAGATACCCAGTAATATAGTGCCAGTCAGATACCCAGTAATATAGTGCCAATCAGATGCCCAGTAATATAGTGCCAATCAGATACCCAGTAATATAGTGCCAATCAGATACCCAGTAATATAGTGCCAATCAGATGCCAAGTAATATAGTGCCAATCAGATACCCAGTAATATAGTGCCAATCAGATGCCAAGTAATATAGTGCCATTCAGATACCCAGTAATATAGTGCCAATCAGATACCCAGTAATATAGTGCCAATCAGATACCCAGTAATATAGTGCCAATCAGATACCCAGTAATATAGTGCCAATCAGATACCAAGTAATATAGTGCCAGTCATATACCAGGAATATTGTGCCAGCCAGCCCCCCCCCCCCCCCCCCCCGTACTTACATGAAGCTGCTCCGTGTCCCCCGCCGGATGTCTCCTCCGTGCAGTCTTCCCTCTTGCACGGAGGAGGGAAGCAGACACCGGATGTGACGCGACGTCACATCCGGCGTCAGTTTTTTTTTGTTTTGTTTTTTTCGTCCGTCGCATCCATCGGATGCGGCTTGCCGGAAAAAAGCGTTCACAAGCGCAATGCGCTGTGAACGCGGCAGCAGGGGCTGGGGGCCCACGGGACAGCTGCCTTGGGGCCCCCCAGGAGTAAATGGGCCCAGGGCAGCTGCCCCGTTTGCCCCGCGTTAAAGACGGCCCTGATGCAAGCCTCACATCACCAAGTACAATGCCAAGCGTCGGATCGAGTGGTATAAAGCACGCCGCCACTGGACTCTGGAGCAGCTGCATGCAAGCCTCACATCACCAAGTACAATGCCAAGCGTCGGATCGAGTGGTGTAAAACATGCCACCACCGGACTCTGGAGCAGCTGCATGCAAACCTCACATCACCAAGTACAATGCCAAGCGTCGGATCGAGTGGTGTAAAGCATGCCACCACTGGACTCTGGAGCAGCTGCATGCAAGCCTCACATCACCAAGTACAATGCCAAGCATCGGATCGAGTGGTGTAAAGCACGCCGCCACTGGACTCTGGAGCAGCTGCATGCAAGCCTCACATCACCAAGTACAATGCCAAGCGTCGGATCGAGTGGTGTAAAGCATGCTGCCACTGGACTCTGGAGCAGCTGCATGCAAGCCTCACATCACCAAGTACAATGCCAAGCGTCGGATCGAGTGGTGTAAAGCATGCTGCCACTGGACTCTGGAGCAGCTGCATGCAAGCCTCACATCACCAAGTACAATGCCAAGCATCGGATCGAGTGGTGTAAAGCATGCCACCACTGGACTCTGGAGCAGCTGCATGCAAGCCTCACATCACCAAGTACAATGCCTATCATCGGATCGAGTGGTGTAAAGCATGCCGCCACTGGACTCTGGAGCAGTGGTAACGTGTTCTCTGGAGTGACTAATCAAGCTTCACTGTTTGGGTTTGGTGGATGCCAAGGGAAAGTTACCTGCCTGACTGTAATGTGTCAGCCATGAAGTTGCGGAGGGATAATGATGATGATGTTTTTCAGGGGTTGGGCCTCTTACTTCTAGTGAAATCTTAATATTTCAGCATACCAAGACATTTTGGATAATGCTTTGTGGGGAAGACCCCTTTTCTATTCCAGCATGACTCTGCCCAGTGCACAAGGCAAGGTCCATACAAACATGGTTGGAGGAGTTTGGTGTGGAATAATTGCACTGGCCGCACAGAGCCCTGACCTCAACCCCATCCAACACCTTTGGGATTCTCACAGAAACACTCCAAGATCTTGTGGAAAGCCTACCCAGAAGAGCGGAAACTGTTAAACCTGCGAAGGGGGCACCAGCTACATATTAATGTCTATATATTTAGTATGCGTTTACATGTTGGTGTAATGGTCAGATTTCCTAAAATTTGTGTCCATACAGTATGAAAACATGTCCTCCGATAATATGTCTGCAATTGGATATCTTGGTTATATAATGGCCCCAAATCGTAACTTTCGAAGTACCGGTGAAGTCCCCTTAGGTAACCAGTCGGTACCCCCAGTGCCCAATAATTAGGTAATTCAGGAAGTGGGGTAAAGGTGTAGCCCTCACACTGATATTTATTTTTTGGGCATGCAATCACAGACACATAATAAGGTTATTGTGCATTACAATACCTGCAACACCCCCCCCCCCCCCTGTATTTATGTACATATAGACTTAAAACCACATTCAGAAATGAAGGGGTTAAGGCCGCGTGTAAACAGTTCAGTTTCACGCCTGAGGGGGCGTTTGTCTACTCTGTGATTTGGGCTGTAGGCTACACTCACTAATGTACATTCCATGTGGCTACATGATGCATACCTGCGGACAGTCTAGTGTTTCAAGGGAAGTCTCGAGTCAGGGTCCCATATCTCATCTGCTATGAGTGAATTATTAACAGATTTTAATAAATGGTACAATTTCTGCACCTTTTTTTTTTTTTTTGTATTTCTCTTAGGCAGTATTTAGCCTCTTCTTCTAGTCTCCACTCATGCCCTTGACGTGTTGATGATGTCATAATTAAACTTCCCCTTTAATATGGGGTATAATTTTTTTTTTTTTTAATGTCAGATATCAATGGTTTGAATGCAGAGAGTATAGGGGGGTCCTGGAATTATTTAGGAAAACCTTGGCAGCAATAAAATAAAAAAAAACACCCAGCAACTTGCGCCCTCTGTGGATTAGGTATCTGCATTGTAGGGGCTCCAGACATCTCTAGCCGGTGTATTGGAAGGAGGGTTGGCTATGGCACTATATAAATAAATGTTAATGCAATAAGACATAATCTATATGTTGAGTCTGCAGCATGGCATGTACATGCACAGATTAAAGGCGGCCTTTCTATCTACAGTGCCCCAAATTTGTATTTTTAGTCCTATATAGAGTAAAACAAACAAAATCTGCCTTATGATCACTTTTTTGGTCCGATTTCCTTGTGAAATTATCCAAAACAACAAGAAAAAGGTCAATTGTTTTACAGTAAAAAATAAGTGTATTTCAGATATTTTTTTAAAATATGATGAACATGCAGGAAAAAAAAAAAAAAAAAAAAGCAACTGCCCTTTTAAAGAAATAGAACCTCTTTTAATGCGTCGGCGGTGTCTCCCATTTATGACATCACAAAATGGGCCATTTACAACACATTTTTCTTTTAATCTGTGCATTTGCTTGCGATTCTCCAAACGCAAGATATAAACCCATTTTTTTTTCTGGTTTTGGTTTTAGTCTCCTTAGAAACCCATGTTTAGGTGACGTGGTCCCTTTAAGAGAGGGGCTCCTGAATGGGATTCCTGTAGGGAGGTTGAAGCCGTTTGTAATGAAGCATGGCTGTGTGTGTCGTAGACTGTGCCAAAGGTCAGCGGTGTGGGGCAGATCCATTGAGAGAGAGAAGGGCCTTGCCGTTGCAGCCGAGACTGTAGTAAGTGGGATTTTCACTTCTCTGTTCACTAGTCCAGTCCACTTTCAGTGCTAAACTCAGGGTGAACTAAGAGAGAAAAAAACAAAAACCTAGAGCTTTATTCATGATCAAGGGAATTGCAAAGCCAAGGCCAAAGTAGCAGAGTTGGAAAAATGCAATACTTCGAATGCTGCAATTTTGCAGTTGCCTTCTCAATTCCTTGCCGTTCCCTATCGCCTGAAAAACAAAAAAAAAGCCCTAACTGTGTTTAGAAGTCCACTAATATCCTTGTGTCGGGGCATTTCATTCATATACTGGTAAGTCACAAAATGTGTAGGGATTCAGGATCAGGCCATTACATGAATTGCACATTAAGAGGGGCGTGTACTAAATAAAGGCAAATATATTTTATGTGCAAAACTATTTTTGCGCTTTGCTCCTATTGCAATGTACTAAGCATTTAACCCTCCAATAGTACATACGAGCAAATTGCGAATAAAAACGGGCACGTTTGCGAATATTTTTTCTTCCTCTTTTGATAGCGCTCGCTAAAAGCTGGGGTAATTTTCCCACGCAAATAAGAATTATTTTTCACAAAATATTCACAAAGCTCTTTAGCGTGGCGCAAATATAATCACAATTTATTAGCGCAACCGGAAAAATGCACGCTAAATAAAAATAAACGGAAGAGGCGCAAATCAGGGAAAACGAGCGCAAAATCTTACAAATAGACGCAAATTGCTCCTTACGCATGTTTTACCTACTTTCTTTCAACTGCACTTGTTTAGTACAAGACCCCCCTATAGAGGGAATTGAAATGGGAATTTCAAATTTAAGGCCAAAGTGGTTGAGTTGGAATAATTCTCCCATTCTGTTGCATTGGTGATTGTTTTGCCTAAACTTTGATATTCCCGTCTCCATTCCCTGCGGTTCTCTCTTTATTGAATAGACCCTATATATATTTTTAAATAAGCAAAGAAGATTGTCTGTGTAAAGGAATTACGCCTTTCTGTAACAAAAATGTACTGCTTTTAACACTTTTGTAACAAATATTATCCTCTATGGAATTCAGAAAATGTAACATTAAATACACACCTATCTATAAACAACTCCAAATATTATAAATGTAAAGAAAATATAACATTTCTGTCTCCAGATGCGTACAATACCTTCTTTCCCTATGCAAATCGACCCCCCCAAAAAAGTAAGCTCCTCCCATTTTACTGACATCACTTTTGGAATGTTCTAGTAATATGAGGTCACTCTAACTGCTCCACATTACACCGTATTATTTAATATAATAATCATTTTCACTGCTGTCACTTTAAATATCCTTAATTTTAAATCCAGTTGTGTCCTCTGGACGGATTTTGCAACCAAAAATATGGTGTAACATATGTTTGAAGTGAAAAGGCAAAAACATTTTGAAAGTGTAGACTCACTTAGGTCCAGAGCTTCACTAAAAGGAAAGGGATTGGAGAGCCTTCTCTTTCCAAGATACACAAATACGGAATAACTTGGACAACTGTAGCAAAAAAATGACCTTATGTTTAATTGAAAGATTGTAGATGATTTATTAATAAATTCTTGAATGTAATAATACAAATTAAGTGCCTTATTAAGCCTTCTTTACTTCCTATAGTTCTCTCAGGGGGCAAACATGTTGTTTAGAATCTTTACTCCATATAGTTCTCCCAGGGGGCAGACATGTTGGTTAGAATCTTTACTCCATATAGTTCTCTCAGGGGGCAGACATGTTGGTTAGAATCTTTACTCCATATAGTTCTCTCAGGAGGCAGACATGTTGGTTAGAATCTTTACTCCATATAGTTCTCACAGGGGGCAGACATGTTGGTTAGAATCTTTACTCCATATAGTTCTCTCTGGGGGCAGACATGTTGTTTAGAATCTTTACTCCATATAGTTCTCTCTTGGGGCAGACATGTTGTTTAGAATCTTTACTCCATATATTTCTCTCTGGGGGCAGACATGTTGTTTAGAATCTTTAATTCTCTCAGGGGGCAGACATGTTGTTTAGAATCTTTACTCCATATAGTTCTCTCAGGGGGCAGACATGTTGGTTAGAATCTTTACTCCATATAGTTCTCTCAGGGGGCAGACATGTTGGTTAGAATCTTTACTCCATATAGTTCTCTCAGGGGGCAGACATGTTGTTTAGAATCTTTACTCCATATAGTTCTCTCTGGGGGCAGACATGTTGTTTAGAATCTTTACTCCATATATTTCTCTCTGGGGGCAGACATGTTGTTTAGAATCTTTAATTCTCTCAGGGGGCAGACATGTTGTTTAGAATCTTTACTCCATATAGTTCTCTCAGGGGGTAGACATGCTGTTTAGAATCTTTACTCCATATAGCTCTCTCAGGGGGCAGACATGTTGTTTAGATCATTACTCCATATAGTTCTCTCAGGGGGCAGACATGTTGTTTAGAATCTTTACTCCATATAGTTCTCTCAGGGGGCAGACATGTTGGTTAGAATCTTTACTCCATAAAGTTCTCACAGGGGGCAGACATGTTGTTTAGAATCTTGGGTCAGATCTTCACTCACCTTGGTTCAGATGAACAAAGATCTGAGCAAAGATTCTAAACAAAACGTCTGCCTCCTGGTGGAGCTATATGGAGTAAAGATGGCTCAATAAGGTAGTTTATTTGTATTCTATCATTAAAACATTTCTATATAAAATGCCTACACTTGATGCCATCTTTCAATTAAACAGAGCTGGGTTTTTTTTTTTTTTTGCTACAGTTGACCTTTAAAGAGGGAGTCATCCCATAATTGTTTATTATCATTCAAAAGATATTCTCTTGGAAAAAGTTAAAACTTAGGGGACTCAATGTCATGGAGTATAGCTTCACGGCCGCAGAGAGATGGTCCGATGACATTAATATGTGCGTGAGTCAACTGTGCGCAACACAACCAATCAGGGAGGAGGAGATGATCAGCTCCTCCCCCACTGGAGGTGTGTTTAGAATCACAGACACTGCTCACCAATCAGCGGAGATCCATCTTCGCAACATGGCAGCCCTGAGTACAGTGTTTTTAGTATTGCTTCTGAACAGTGCGCCTTGGTAGCATCGTTCAAAAGCTTTTTTAGTTGCCCTCTGTGTGATTAAAAGGTCATCAGGCAAGTTAAGTCCCTCTTTCCCCAGTCTAAAAACACTGACCGTTATCTGCCACGCTGGATCAAAAAATCCAAATTCAAATGCTGTTCGTGTAACATTTTCCTTTTCTATGTATGTGTACACTGATCAGCCATAACATTAAGACCACCTGCCTAAGATTATGTAGCTCCCCTTTTGACCCCACAACAGCCCTGACCCCTCGAGGCCTGGACTCCACTAGACCTCTGAAGGTGTGCTGGGGTAACTGGCACCAAGACGTTAGCAGCAGATCCTTTAAGTCCTGTAAGTTGTGAGGTGGGGCCTCCATGGATGGGACTTGTTTGTCCAGCACATCCCACACATGCTCGATTGGATTGAGATCTGGGGAATTTGGAGGCCAAGTCAACACCTTGAACTCGCTGTTATGTTCCTCAAACCATTCCTGAACAATTTTTGCTTTGTGGCAGGGAGCATTATCCTGCTGAAAGAGGCCAATGCCATCAGGGAATACCGTTTCCATGAAAGGGTGTACATGGTCTGTAACAATGCTTAGGTAGGTGGTACGTGTCAAAGTAACATCCACATGAATGGCAGGACCCAAGGTTTCCCAGCAGAACATTGTCCAAAGCAGCACACTGCCTCCGCCGGCTTGCCACCTGTCAGTCCAAAGCATCACACTGCCTCCGCCGGCTTACCACCTGTCAGTGGTCATAATGTTATGGCTGATCTCTATATGTGCGGTGTTAGACAATGCATGCAATGTACTTTGAAACCCGGAAGAAATCTTGATGGAATCCTAACCTAAAAAAAAGCATTTTTATAAATAAAATACAAATGTAGGTTAAGCCTTTAAAAAGTAAGCTAAAAAGAAAATTAAGTGGAAAACAAGAAAGAAAAGTAGGTATTTGATTCTTCCCTGGGGGCTGGTGTAAAATCAAAAGCGGTATTAACACTAAGACTGGTTTAAATCAACAACCAGCATTTTGAAGGCAGGATTGTATGTTACAAGCTCGCTCTCTCTCGCTCTGCTCCTCCCCTGTCTTCCTGTCCCTCCCAAACTGCCAAGCCCCTGAGTTCTGCAAAAAAAAAAGGAATGCACTTTTACAGCCCTCAAACTGGGAACTTTCTAATCTCCCTTTTTGTTATTTATTTACTCCTGGTGAGAACCCTGCTCTTAACAGATTTGTCAAAGATCTAACAGCTGACTGACTGTACAACGTATTTAATTTGCAAAAATTGGACAAAACTCTTTTGGAAATAATTACTGGAAAGATTTTGAAGATTTTTGTATTTTTTTATTTTTTTTCCCCTCAGCAGTTAAATCAAAAGAAAAAGAAAATACATTCCTGGTGGTGTAAAACGAAATCCTTTGCAATTAAAAAAAAAAAAAAAGGTACCACTAGTTACATCCACGGTTTGACCACAAGACGAGAAGCATTTCTTTGGGGCACTGTACAAAGGTAAGAACTGTTATAATAATCCTAACGATAGGGTGCATTCAGATGGAGGTTACTATTCGCCAATGCATGCATTTTATCGACCTCGGAAGGGCCTGCCAGGAATGGAACCAGCAACCGTGATGGTTGAACAGATTCTTCAGATGGTGCAACAGCCCACCGAGCTATCTCACCGCTGCCATATCCAATTATTCATTTCCTTTAAACGCAGGAGTTGCGCCATGCAGCGTGTTGGTGAGATTCTAAAAACCGTATGTACTAAAGTGTGTTGAATTTTGCTTTATGACGTAGGTGGGACAGAATAACATGGGCTGCGAAATCGCGTCACAGAAACTTTTTTTCCCCCGTGGCCAAAGAAAGAGAGTCGAATTGGATTGTGTGGTTTGCGTGGCTGGCAAACAATTTAATAATTCGGTTGCCGTAGCACACTCTTCAACCCTATGAATTTGAGACGTGAAGAGGGCAGTCTCCCTGGTGTCAAAGGTACCCAACCGTCCACAGTGGAACAATTACTGTAAGCGCCCAGGTTGGGGGGGGGGGGGGGGGGGTTCAAGAGTGTGCATCCCCAAGAATGTCTTATCCATATAATTCTGTGGCTTTTCCATAGTGGGACACTTGGGGTCCTTGTATAGTTTGTACCTGGGTGTTTTGGGGTGTTAATCATAGTTGCCAACATCGGCCATGTTTCCACAGACACATATTTGTTCCACATGCTGCAGAAAGAGCATGCAAAGTGCAGCCCCGCAGTTTGTAGGATGGATATACACACAGACAGAATCCAATTAATTAATCAGGGCGGAGATCTCATAGCACCTACCATGATTAATTAATTGGATTCTGTCTGTGCGTATATCCATCCTACATACTGCCGGGCTGCACTTTGCATGCTCTTTCTGCAGCATGTGGAACAAATATGTGTCCCTGGAAACATGGCCGATGTTGGCAACTATGGTGTTAATCCAGCTCTGATTTTGGCTTTGCCCTCGTCTAGAGACATTTTTGCAAAAGCCCTTTTCATTTGCCTTATAGACTTGGTCATTTGTTAGCATTATGTGTTGTTATTTTAATTTTTTTTTTTTTTTTTATAATCTCTTTTACTTTATTTCTCCCAACACGAAACTATTGTCCATAAAAGGTAAACCGTTTTCTAGAAACCCAAAGGTTTGATTCGGCTATGACGAAACCAGGGCTGCTTCCTCACAGAAACCCCCCAAAAAACAGGGCTTGACATGAAGAGTGGTGCAATTCACTATCTGGCAGGAGTTGAGACAGATACACAATGTGCATTTTTTAGCTGGATTATTGGTTGTGTTCAACCTGTTGGCAGGTTTTTCATTTATAATCCCATTTACAATTAATGTGGGAATCCCAGTTTTGTAGGAGAAATCTAATCTTATCTTGTGGCTCTCTGAAAGATTTAAAAGAAAACTGTAGCAACAAATTAACTTGTGTTTAATTGAAAGATCAAGTGGAGGCATTTTATGTACTTTTAGAGCCCTCTTTGCTTCATATAACTCTAACAGGGGGCAGACATATTGCTTAGAATGTTGGGGCAGACCTTCCTTCATCTGCAGATCTCTCCCAAGATTCTAAACAATATGTCTGCCCCCTGTTAGAGTTAAAAAGCAATGAGTGCTGAATAATGTGCTTTATTTGTATTCTTTCATTAAAGCATCTCTGTACACACCATCTACACTTGATGCAATCTTTCAATTAAACATGAGTTATTTTTTTGCCTACATTTGTCCTTTAACAAGCCCTAGATTGAAAGCTCTGCAGCCAATGGCTGACACCATGAAAAGCACTAGTAATCACTACTACCAATGTGCAATAATCTGATGCTGATTGTGTGTTCCCCGATGGAATTGCCATGATAGAGTAGTACTGGCTGGACTACAAATCCCATTAATCACAGCTAGGTGGCAAATTTATAGTGAGGTTTAAAAAAAGAAATTCAAAAAAATGTTTCAGGAAACCCTGAATTTTTTTTAATTTCACAATTCCAGCAGAAACCCCCAAACACTGTATCCATTATCATTACACTCAGGGCAGGTCACCCATCATAAACAGTGTGTACAGGTGTGTTTACATTGAGAGTATTCACTTGTAGAACAATTAATGACCCAGAGAAGATACAAAGCAGGATATAAACCATACTTGTTTAATTACTTAACAGCTATAATAGCTGGCTGGTGAAAATATAACTTAGGGCTCAATAATGCAAGCCAATTACATGGGACAAGCAGTAACAGCCTTAAACGTAATCTAAAACCAGGTAAAAGCCAAATAATAGCCTTTATTATAGATATAATGGGAATGCAATCAAGGCAGATTTTTTTAAAGGCCCTGTGGCTGGCAAAAGGAGTTAGTCTGTTCTCACACTCCCCCCAGTGAGACCTCCTTTTGGACATGTCACAAAGGCCTCAGGCCTGCCCTAGATTTGGGCTGATGCTGCAGCCAAAGGATCTCCATGGTGATGTGCAGAGTTGCACAATGTCTCCACGGCAACGGGCCACAGGGTTCAGGGATGGTGCTGGTCTGCAGAAGGAAGGGGAGAGGGGTGTGGGGTTAGTTTGGATAATTTTTGTAATGCACAAGTAACCTAAAAATAAAAATAAATAATAAAATTTAAAAAAGCAGCAGAGGTCCAGCTCCAGACAGCTCTATCATAGGGCTAGGATTTTTTATTAAACCCATAGACTTACACTGAGCTAGAGAAATGGCCTAGTGGGCTAATGCACCAACTCCAGAGCCTGCTCAATCCCCAGGCTCTCAGCTTCAGTTACTAGCAAGAGTGAGGTCAGCTCAGTCTCTCACACTTCCAAGGTCAATAAAATGAGTACCATAAAGTTGGTTAACATCTCCTGGAGGGTGGGCAGTGATAAAACTACACAGGAAATACTTGGAAACAAGAGAATATCTCAGTGGGATCTTGCCACAAGCATATTTTGCAGTGACATGGCAGGCTTACAGGTAACCAGTGATAACATGTGAGAGTGCAAAAAAAAAAAAGAAATGCAGATTGTACCGAACCTGACTGGTGTTCGCAGGGATCTGCTGTTGCTCTAAAACAGGCAAACAGGGTATATTTCCCAGATGGCCCCATCCTTAGGGATCTTATACCTCCAGAAGAAGTTTGGTCCTAATGTGGACTGCTGAATCTCCTTTTTTTTTTAACAAGCGCGCAGTCATTTTCTCTCTGCTGTGCAGGAACAGTAAAGCTAATGTACCTCCAGCTAAAGTTGTGAATTTTGATACATTCCACTCAGTCGATGGTCAGAATCCCTCCAGTCCGCTCAGCTGCTGATACTGTTAAATTAATCCTCCCCAGTGATGGAAACTGCAGCAAAGGTTTTTGAACAAATCGGCAAAAATAAGCAGTAGGAAGAAAACTTAAAGACGACTTTTACTTGTCATCCAGTGGATTTTCATGTAACAAAAGGAGGATTTTTGCCTTTAAACTGTGTAAACTCTGTAAACGTTGCTTTTTGGCAGCAGTGGAAGAAGAAGTTCTCTGTTTGGGAAATGTTGACTCATTTAGAGTTGGCAGTTCCTGTGTTTTATCCTGAGGATATGTGTTTTGGAGTGTGTATCTCAGATACAGTATCTGTTAAAGTCTAGTATCTGGGCTCAATGATCATTCACATGCACCCAAGACAATGCAGACACAATGCAACAACCAAACACACGCACCCAAGACAATGCAGACACAATGCAACAACCAAACACACACACCCAAGACAATGCAGACACAATGCAACAACCAAACACACGCACCCAAGACAATGCAGACACAATGCAACAACCAAACACACGCACCCAAGACAATGCAGACACAATGCAACAACCAAACACACACACCCAAGACAATGCAGACACAATGCAACAACCAAACACACGCACCCAAGACAATGCAGACACAATGCAACAACCAAACACACGCACCCAAGACAATGCAGACACAATGCAACAACCAAACACATGCACCCAAGACAATGCAGACACAATGCAACAACCATACACACGCACCCAAGACAATGCAGACACAATGCAACAACCATACACACGCACCCAGGACAATGCAACAACCATACACACGCACCCAAGACAATGCAGACACAATGCAACAACCAAACACATGCACCCAAGACAATGCAGACACAGTGCAACAACCATACACATGCACCCAAGACAATGCAACAACCATACACATGCACCCAAGACAATGCAACAACCATACACAAGCACCCAAGACAATGCAGACACAATGCAACAACCATACACATGCACCCAAGACAACACAACAATCCTTTACACGCACCCAAGACAAAGCAAACACATACTGTTTTTTATGAACATTTGGGCAATCCAGTAATCCGAAAATTATAGTTCTTCAGAGCACTTGTTCTAAAACCAGTTTTTGTGGTTCCCCTCCCTCCTCATTAGTACAGGATATAGCGATTACCTAGTAGGATAAGTAGAAAACCTGGCTGCTGTTGGCCCTTGACTAGTTTGGGAACCACTGATTTATTATAGTTGTTAATCTAAAACAGTGGTTCCCAAACCAGTCCTCCCGGACACACACCACACCAGGTTTTATGCATATTGGACTTTTGGGGGATCTGTGAGGACTGGTTTGAGAACCACTGTTCTAGAGCACCAAGAACAATGTTAAACCTTTTGACACCACAAGATTGTTGTTTTAGAATGTTGTGTGAAATAAAGGTATAACTGACCCAACATTCTAAACATGTCCGCCCCCTGATAGAACTACACAGCGCAAAGATTCTAAACAACATGTCTGCCCCCTGATAGAACTACACAGCGCAAAGATTCTAAACAACATGTCTGCCCCCTGATAGAACTACACAGCGCAAAGATTCTAAACAACATGTCTGCCCCCTGATAGAACTACACAGCGCAAAGATTCTAGACAACATGTCTGTCCCCTGATAGAACTACACAGCGCAAAGATTCTAAACAACATGTCTGCCCGCTGATAGAACTACACAGTGCAAAGATTCTAAACAACATGTCCAATCCCTGATAGAGCTATACAGAGTAAAGATTCTAAACAACATGTCTGCCCCCTGATAGAGCTATACAGAGCAAAGATTCTAAACAACATGTCTGCTCCCTGAAAGAGCTATACAGAGCAAAGATTCTAAACAACATGTCCGCCCCCTGATAGAACTACACAGCGCAAAGATTCTAAACAACATGTCCACCTCCTGGTAGAACTACACAGCACAAAGATTCTAAACAACATGTCCGCCCCCTGATAGAACTACACAGTGCAAAGATTCTAAACAACATGTCCACCCCCTGATAGAGCTATACAGAGCAAAGATTCTAAACAACATGTCCTCCCCCTGATAGCGCTATACAGAGCAAAGATTCTAAACAACATGTCCTCCCCCTGATAGCGCTATACAGAGCAAAGATTCTAAATACCATGTCTGTCCCATAATAGATCTATACAGAGCAAAGAATCTAAACAACGTGTCTGCCCCTGATAGAGCTATACAGAGCAAAGATTCTAAACATGTCCGCCCCCTGATAGAGCTAAGCGGACACATTATTTGTATTCTTTCATTAAAACATTTCTATGTAAAACACCTACACTTGGCGAAATCTTTCAATTAAACCGGACTTCATTTAAACAGACACTCCCATCTTTTGGGGTCAACTCTGAACGAGTTTAACCCCAGAAGTATTAATGATAATTACTGGAAATCCTGCTCATATAGTGCTTGTTATATAGATTAACCATGTTCACAGACTAGGTCAATGTACAGGATTGTGTTTAGGTGTCTGTCGGTGTCTATACGTTTTGTTAGTGCTCCTTGGCATTTGAATGGGTCCTGCACACACAGGTCAACAGAGCCACTGACCAGCCACTGACCAGTCACTGGGTTAAAGGTGACACGCAGTGATCACATGTCGCTTACTCAATACATGTTTGCTTGTTAATATGACAAGGTACATTTGTCACCTGCCAGCCCCCTCGTATATCTGCCAGAGATAAAAGGTCTCTGATCCACGCTTTGTGTTTGCAGATGTCACATGTCAGATAATCCTGGCCATACTGCCAATATCAAGGGGAAAATATACTTTGAAACACATTGATCATTCAAATAATGATAGGATAGGAACCGGGGTTATAACTTCATTGATACTGAGAAATACAAAGCCGAGATTATAGATCTGACAGAGAGGCGGGGACTGTGAGGACAGAGACATTCGCCCTAGGTAATGCATTCTATATTCTTTAATTAATTAATTTATTTATCTGGATTCAATTTATTCCATAATTCATATTACTATATGAGCAGTTTTCAATCATTCCACAGGCAGTGGTGAGAACAAAGCAGAGTGCTAGCTCAGAGGGTTAATGTAGCCTCTGTTAAATCTGTTTAGCCCTGAGGTCTACAGGTTCAGTTCCTGGCAGGGTCAACTCTTTATCCATTCAAGGTTAGGATTATTGCTGCCTCTGTATCTTATCTGTCAGTATATCTGTCTATCAATCTCTGTACCTTATCTGTCAGTATATCTGTCTATCAATCTCTGTACCTTATCTGTCAGTATATCTGTCTATCAGTCTCTGTACATTATCTGTCGGTATACCTGTCTCTGTATATTATCTGTCAGTATACCTGTCTCTGTACATTATCTGTCAGTATACCTGTCTCTGTACATTATCTGTCAGTATACCTGTCTCTGTACATTATCTGTCAGTATACCTGTCTCTGTACATTATCTGTCAGTATACCTGTCTCTGTATATTATCTGTCAGTATACCTGTCTCTGTACATTATCTGTCAGTATACCTGTCTCTGTACATTATCTGTCAGTATACCTGTCTCTGTACATTATCTGTCAGTATACCTGTCTTTGTATATTATCTGTCAGTATACCAGTCTCTGTACCTTATCTGTCAGTATACCTGTCTTTTTATATTATCTGTCAGTTTACCTGTCTCTGTACCTTATCTGTCAGTATACCTGTCTCTGTACATTATCTGTCAGTATACCTGTCTCTGTACATTATCTGTCGGTATACCTGTCTCTGTACATTATCTGTCAGTATACCTGTCTCTGTTTATTATCTGTCAGTATACCTGTCTCTGTTTATTATCTGTCAGTATACCTGTCTCTGTACATTATCTGTCAGTATACCTGTCTCTGTACATTATCTGTCAGTATACCTGTCCGCCTGTCTTTCTATCTATATCTGATATTTAAAAGTAACGTTTTGATAGCTGATTGCTCTCTCCTTTCCTTGCCTACAGCGGGCACTAGTACCGGGGTCTCTGCCTGTCTGCTGACACTGATCGATCACTTATCTTGCTCTGCTGGTAAAGGAGAAGGTCTGGAATCATGCCTGAGCAAATCAGGTCAGTTTTATCTGTTATTTATCCTCAGATTGAACCTATTTACAGTAACAATGTGAGAGGAGGTCTAGGAACATCATCCAGCTGTCCACTATGGGGGAGCAGGAGATTTGTGGCCCCAGTAACACAGGTCTCTCTTCTCTGCTGTTTTGCCATACTGGCTGAGTGTGTCTGGATTAGAGTGACAGTCCAGCATGCTCAGTCTGCACTATGAGAGAGCAAGGAAGGGAGCTCTGTACTAGTGAGAGCGACAGACCTCCTGCTTCCTTCTAGAGAACCAGGGTCGTATATGTTGGAGAGTTCACTGGGCTCTTTGCGACTTGGCAGCCAGTCAATACTACACCACCAACTCGTATAGGCAGGCCACTGGGCCTTCATAAATCCGACACACAATTCCCCTTCTCTTAATAAGTTGATTATTTATTTACAGCTTGCCGGCAAAACTGATAAATGGGGGAATAGCTGGGCTGGTTGGAGTCACCTGCGTGTTCCCGATAGATCTGGCTAAAACCAGGCTGCAAAACCAACAAGGCCGGAGTATCTACACTGGAATGTAAGTGATAACGTGGGACATAGGGCTGGGGAGGGCCAGCTGATCTGGGTTTCCCATCGGAGAAGATGCGACGGGAAGCTGTGGGATGAGGACACAGAGGCGAGGGAACATCTTTTGTCTGTGATGTGAAATAAAAATCGTCGTGCAGGAAAGACGATGATATTAGGAGGAGTGGGGTTTAAATAGACATGAATCGAGGGCACAGTTGGGTTATGGGAGGCCATGCACGCCTTGTCTAAGCCTGGAAGTGAATTGCCAGCATCGTTCAGGCTATACTGTCCATTGTGTATCATTAACCGCTATGCTTGTATTAGAGATTGACCCCCTACAGGGTATATGCTTCGAGCCCCTTTAAAAAAAAAAAAAATAACACACGACCCTTGTAGTACACTAATGCTGTGATCTTTGCTTTCTAGAAGCCGGAAGGATCCTGATGGCTCCCTAAGAATTCCCAACTATTAATCACGAAAAAAAAACGGAAATTGACAAAGGAATTTAATACCTAAGGCCAAAGTGGCCGAGTTGGAATAATTCTCCCATCCAGCTGAATTTTTCCAACTCGGCTACTTCGGCTTTAAGTCTGAAGTCCCCTTGTCAATTCCCTTTTTCGTTTTCAATTCGAGTAATTAGCTGTACAGTGTACAAAAAAAAAAAAAAAAAACTGGTCTGTGTTTCTCATCCTAGTAAAGTTGAAAACAATTGGAAATGAGAGGCTTTGGTTATACAAATTGGCCAAAGCATAATGAATCTCACCCGCCACATGAAAGCACACGATTAATGTAGGATTGCCACCTTTTCGTTCCAAAAATACCAACTATGCTATTGTCTCTATAGACTTAACAGTGACCTCAAGTCCTGTTTTACTTACCTGCAGGTAAAATACCAGCTTGGGGGCATCCCTATCTCAATAGGGTGAGACCCTAATCTCACCCACTATCTACTGAAGATAGTAGAAAGCTGTTTATACCGCTACCAAAACGTTTTTCATTTGTTGGAGGAGGTTCAAAAAAATCCAACTGTACTTCTGTTAAATGTAAAACTAAAACATTGTATTATAGACGAATGTTCCAGGTAAGAACATTAATATGTCTGTGTCTCTCATACCCACAGTTACATTGCAATCTCGTCTGCTCTGTTTCTCACTCCTCTATGGTCCTTTCTGGGATTGAGTTGCTGGCAGACATCCGGCACCCTCCCTGTCCTGCCATGACTCACACTGACTTCTTTATACAGAAACCTTTTTAACCACATCCAAAATATTGCAAAATGTGTTTGTTATTAAAGATTATTATTCCCACTGCTAGAAACAAAAGACTCTCCTTTCTGTGATCATGTTATGTTTTTGTTTTTATACTGTTAAAAGAGATACTGTCTTAGAAATCATAAAAGAAAATGGATGTAGTGTGTTGGCAGAATTGCCAGCAAACGTATTATTTTAGAGTCTCCTATTTATGACATCATCTTATGACACTGTATGCAAATGACCAACTACAACGTGTCTGCGGGAGTCAGAGCGCCTGGGGTCACGTAGCAATCCATGAGGATCAGCTTAGAGCTGTGGCAAGTGTTGTGGGTGCAACTTGGAGCTGTGGCAAGTGTTGTGGGTGCAACTTGGAGCTGTGGCAAGTGTTGTGGGAGCAACTTGGAGCTGTGTCAAGTGTTGTGGGTGCAACTTGAAGCTGTGGCAAGTGTTGTGGGTGCAACTTGGAGCTGTGGCAAGTGTTGTGGGTGCAACTTGGAGCTGTGGCAAGGGTTGTGGGTGCAACCTGGAGCTGCAGCAAATGTTGTGGGTGCACCCTGGAGCTGTGGCAAGTGTTGTGGGTTCAGTCTGGAGCAGTGAGGTCAATCTGGTGTTTTAATGGTCATGTGCTCTCCCAAAGTAACATTTTAGACTGGAAGTTTGTACCATGTGTGCTCACTTGTCTTTCCCTTCACAGGTTTGACTGTTTAGTAAAGACTGTTCGATCAGAAGGATTTTTTGGCATGTACAGAGGTAACATCTGGGCACAAGATCAAAGACATCATGTTGCAATGTATGTCAGTAACATGGACAAACTTGAAAAGGAACAGGCAGAGACAATGCTAAGCTATGACACATGAAACACAAACACGACACAATGTACTGAATGCAGCCCATTACACCAGCCTGGATGGCAAAACAACCATTCCATTAATCAGCAGCGTATGTTCAGCATGGATCTAGGACACATCCTCGCGGTTCAGATTGGACGTTTAAAACTAACCCCTAATACTAACTGTAAAATGAACCCTAAAACTAACCCCTAATACTAACTGTAAAATGAACCCTAAAACTAACCCCTAATACTAACTGTAAAATGAACCCTATAACTAACTTCTAACCCTAATACTAACTGAAAAATGTACCCTATAACTAACCCCTAATACTAACTGTAAAATGAACCCTATAACTAACTTCTAACCCTAATACTAACTGAAAAATGTACCCTATAACTAACCCCTAATACTAACTGTAAAATGAACCCTAAAACTAACCCCTAATACTAACTGTAAAATGAACCCTATAACTAACTTCTAACCCTAATACTAACTGAAAAATGTACCCTATAACTAACCCCTAATACTAACTGTAAAATGAACCTTAAAACTAACCCCTAATACTAACCCTAAATGTACCCTAAAACTAACCCCTAATACTAAATGTAAAATTAACCTTAAAACTAACCCCTAATACTAACCCTAAATGTACCCTAAAACTAACCCCTAATACTAACTGTAAAATGAACCCTAAAACTAACTTCCAACCCTAAATAAACCTGATAACTAACTTGCCTCAATGATGCGCCTCACAGCGGCAAACTGTCTGGCTCTGTAAGTTCCGCGATGAAGTGGGTATAAAACTAATTTTAAAGATTTTAATACAAAGTGATCAGCCAATCAGGAAGAGAGAAGACTGGAGGGTGAGAAATCTTATATATAGTGTACTAAGCTCAAGAGACAGGGAAATGGAAAGGTTTCAATCAAAAATGATCTTTACATAGGGGTTATTTCTAAAAAAAATAAATCATAGGGCGGATTCTGAAAGGGGTACGGTCACCATGGCAACCATTAAAATGTTACATCGCTTTTGGCACTTTGGTCCAGAATTGACTTGGATAAAGAACACCCCTTGTGTTAGCAGAATTGGAAACCAATATATTGATTAAGAGAAAATTATGTTTCAAAAAAACACATTGTCTCTTAATTTATCCATATAATTGCATTTCTGCTAACACAATGTATAGATAATTTTTAATTCGCTACATTCACTGTATGAATCCACATTTAGCTGACAGAATCCCTATAAATCCATGGAATTTATTATAAATCATTATTTACCCTTTGGCAAAAATGAAAATGTAAAATCATCCATGTAATCTGAAAATGAACAAGTTGTCCTTCCTTTCTAACAGGGGCGGCTGTCAATCTTACCCTCGTCACCCCCGAGAAAGCTATCAAACTGGCAGCGAATGACTTCTTCCGAAACAGGCTGGCACAGGATGGGTATGTCAGTCCCAAAAACAGAATATTTCACCTAATACACGGCAGACTAGAGTTCAGGCAACAAGTAGCCCAGCAAGCCATTTATTTGGACTCCCAGCACTCTTAATGAGATCAAGCCAGGAGGGTCTTCAATTGTAAATCGCTGAGAGGAGACGTATCCGAATCTCATACCAGAGGTTGCATGATCCCTGTGATGTGTAATAACATCTTATAATTAAAATTATAGACGTAATACAATATGGCAGTGGGGTGGTGGGGCATACCACATTTTTTGGAAGAGGTGTGCTTTTTTATTCCTATGCTGGCATGCCCACCTGCTAGGGAGGCATGTCTACCTGTGCTAGGGAGGCATGGCCACCTGTGCTAGGGAGGCATGTCCACCTGTGCTAGGGAGGCATGTCCACCTGTGCTAGGGAGGCATGGCCACCTGTGCTAGGGAGGCATGGCCACCTGTGCTAGGGAGGCATGGCCACCTGTGCTAGGGAGGCATGGCCACCTGTGCTAGGGAGGCATGAGCACCTGTGCTAGTGAGGCATGAGCACCTGTGCTAGTGAAGCATGAGCACCTGTGCTAGTGAAGCATGAGCACCTGTGCTAGTGAGGCATGAGCACTTGTGCTAGTGAGGCATGGCCACCTGTGCTGGTGAGGCATGTCCACATGTGCTAGTGAGGCATGGCCACCTGTATTAGTGAGGCATGGCCACCTGTGCTAGTGAGGCATGAGCACCTGTATCTGATATCACTTTCCATTTAAGATCCCTACAAACATATAAACATAGAATGTGTCGGCAGGTAAGAACCATTCGGCCCATCGTCTGCCCAATATTCTAAATACTTTTATTTGTCCCTGTCTATCCCACACATCCTCTAACTCCTTCACTGTATTAACCTCTACCACTTCCACTGGAAGGCTATTCCATACATCCACTACTAGTAAAGTAATACTTCCTGATATCACCTTTAAACCTTTACCCCCCTCTAGTTTAAGACAAAGATGTCCTCTTTTTGTGGTAGGTTTTCTTCTTTTAAATCTACTCTCCTACTAAATGCTGTGTTTGCAGGAAGGAGCTGACCTTATTGCGCGAGATGCTGGCCGGCTGTGGCGCAGGCACCTGTCAGGTGATTGTGACTTCGCCAATGGAAATGCTGAAAATCCAACTGCAGGACGCGGGGCGCTTGGGTAACTGGCAAATGGGCACCAATCAAATGTTCCATCCTTTTAGGCATTGCCATGGAAGACGCTGACTGTTCCACTTTTAGACATTACAGTACCATTTATTTATATAGCGCCATCAATTTACATAGCGCTAGATAGAGAGCGTGGAGGGGGGCTACATACTGAGTTAGACAAACTAGAACAGACTGGTACGTGAGGTAGAGAGACATTGCCAGAAGGCGTAAGCTCTACCTACACAGACTGATCAGGGTTAATGTTTTCACCAAACACAGGGTAATACGTTCAGTTCCTTTTCTAAAATCAGCCAGTGAATTTCCCTGCACTCGCGGCGTCTGCTCCGTGAAAATGATCTGCACATGACCAGTCATATGAACACAACACACGTCACAGTAATATGTTCCTGGGGCTGTATGAATACAAAGAATCTGAATTCACAGGCGAGAGCTAACGGCAATCACTATACGAATACAGATCTGAACGTCCCATTGTACGGTTACTTGCTGATTTAATCTGTATATGTCTGACCTTAACTCCTCCTACTTCTGATTCCATGCATACAGCTGTATGATCGGCTACCTGAACTGATCTGACATTAACTCCTCCTACTTCTCATTCCACACATACAGCTGTATGATCGGCTACCTGAACTGATCTGACATTAACTCCTCCTACTTCTGATTCCACGCATACAGCTGTATGATCAGCTACCTGAATAGATCTGACAGTAACTCCTCCTACTTCTCATTCCACGCATACAGCTGTATGATCGGCTACCTGAACTGATCTGACATTAACTCCTCCTACTTCTCATTCCACGCATACAGCTGTATGATCAGCCACCTGAATAGATCTGACATTAACTCCTCCTACTTCTCATTCCACGCATACAGCTGTATGATCAGCCACCTGAATAGATCTGACATTAACTCCTCCTACTTCTCATTCCACGCATACAGCTGTATGATCGGCTACCTGACTAGATCTGACATTAACTCCTCCTACTTCTGATTCCACGCATACAGCTGTATGATCAGCTACCTGAATAGATCTGACAGTAACTCCTCCTACTTCTCATTCCACGCATACAGCTGTATGATCGGCTACCTGAACTGATCTGACATTAACTCCTCCTACTTCTCATTCCACGCATACAGCTGTATGATCAGCCACCTGAATAGATCTGACATTAACTCCTCCTACTTCTCATTCCACGCATACAGCTGTATGCTCGGCCATTTTTGAGGAAGACTTCACTTTTTCCCGCTGCCCTGCACAATGTATCATTCATATGTGTTCAGAGGGAAATCAATTAATGAATAAATCCTCCTTGATCTATTAATTAATGGGTTCCAACTGGACAAACTGTCATACTACATTCTGCAAGGGAGCAGGCAAAAGCTAAAAAGGGGGGGGGGGGGGGGGGTCCAAGCTGAAGCCAAATGCTGAGAGCTTAGTGGGAGGATCAGTCGAAGCTGCAAAGTGATATTTAAGAATAAAACAAACCTATGACGATTAATCTTGAAAAATCTATCTATGTACAAAAGCTATGAAGCTATAGTCATAACAAACAGGTACTGAGGGACCAGCATGAGGGTCAGCTCTGTGGCAAAGGTGGAGCAGTTACCATGGATACCGATGGAATGTTGCTGTGCTTATTGTTCCACTTTTAGAACCTTGACCCAGATTTTCTATTCATAATCGACTCCCCCAAGTCAGACCCTTACACATCTCAGGGTTCACCATGGACCTTTTTTTTTAAAGTTTTTTTACAGCCTATATTCTTTGGGGTTTTTTTTAGCGACACAGAAGGTGTTATCTGTTGATGGATCCACGGCAGTTCCTCACCCAGCTGCTGCCGCCCCAAAGAGGCCTTCTGCTCTACTGATCACTAGAGAGCTTCTACGCAACCAGGGCATCACGGGGGTGTACAAGGGGCTCGGGGCCACACTACTCAGGTGAGCATATTACTCATCCAGTGTCTTTTTTCCTGAGACCTGAGACCCTATGACTTTCAGAATTCCTCCTTTCTGTATTTGGCAGGGATGTCCCATTCTCTATCATCTACTTCCCCCTCTTTGCCAATGTAAACAAGCTAGGACAGAAGTCTGCCGATGAGAAGGCCCCATTCTACCACTCGTTCCTGGCAGGGTGTTTTGCTGGATCTGTGGCAGCTGTTGCCGTGACACCACTAGACGGTAAGTGGGGCGATATGTACCATTTTCGTCTTTTGGGCCCTTAACCTCATTTTTGCCCAACAACATAAAATAAGCAAATTCACCATTATTTTTAATACTATTAGAATTTAAACTGAAGCCCAAAGTTGTCTTCATGGAACGCCTCTGGTTCTCAGGAATTAAAGACCTCGGTAATGTGACTCACCTGTATGCAAGCAGGAACGCCAACCTTGTGATACCAGAAGTAAAAACACTAAGTGGGACATTCAATTTTCCTAAAATGTATTGAATAATGGCAAGTGAGTGAGGTCCATAGGGACCCCAGGAATGTATCTATGCACAATAAGTCCTTGAGATTTTACCCCAGTTCCCTGCAAATCTGCCCTTGGACTTTTTGAGAATATGCCCAGTTATAGGCACCGTGTCTGTACAAGGTCAGTGAACGTCAATAGGACATCACAGAATTGTCCACCATGACCAGAGCTGGTGCCTCCCCCTGGTTATACCTATACCCAGGAGAGGGCTGGCTTCTTTCGGCCTAGGGGGGGATAGCGAAATCAATTTAATGGACCATGGTTATGATCAAAGATAGACACAGATGGGTTTATTAACTAAAATTTGACTTTGGAGGTGGACTTTCTTTTTGAGACTAAGTCAAAGAGGGAAGTGCTCATGCCATTGTACAGAGCACTGGTGAGACCTCACTTGGAGTATTGTACGCAGTACTGGAGACTGTATCTCCAGAAGGATATTGATACTTTGGAGAGAGTTCACAGAAGGGCTACTAAACTGGTACATGGGTTGAAGGATAAAACTTACCAGGAAAGGTTAAAGCATCTTAACATGTATAGCTTGGAGGAAAGACGTAACAGGGGGGATATGATAGAAACATTTAAATACATAAAGGGAATCAACACAGTAAAGGAAGAGAGTATATTTAAAAGAAGAAAAACTACCACAACTAGAGGACATAGTCTTAAATTAGAGGGGCAGCGATTTAAAAGTAATATCAGGAAGTATTACTTTACTGAGAGGGTAGTGGATGTATGGAATAGCCTGCCAGCAGAAGTGGTAGAGGTAAACACAGTCAAGAATTTTAAGAATGCGTGGGATAGACACAAGGCTATCCTAGCTATAAGACCGGGAACGGGGGACTAATAAAAGTACTCAAAAAAAATTGGGCAGACTAGATGGACCGAATGGTTCTGCCGACACATTCTATGTTTCTAAATTTGGCACCCGAGTTTGACTTAGAAAAAAAACAAAACAACAGGTTCAAATTTTCCCCATTGAAAAATAATGGGCGGTGAAATGATGGAAGTCAAATTTGGCACCCGAGTTTGACTTAGTCTCAAAAATAGCTTACACCGTTTTGCCTCCAAAGTTGAATTTTAGTAAATAGCCCCAAGAGAGACAGAAATATGGACAGAGCCCCCCCCCCCCCCCCCCCCAGTCAACCAACATGAATTTTTTTTTTTTTATATATATTTTTATTTTATTGCATTTTTATATATTTCTATTATCTTCTGTACACATATGTATGATATTATATTAGTTTTTATATTTTATGTAAAAACGTATGTCTATATATATATTTATTATCTTTTATCTTAAGTATTATGGATGTATATCTTGTTATTGTTATTTTCCCCATATTGTAATCTATATTCAACATTTTTTTTTATCATTTCTGTAACTTATGTCTTTTAAATCTCAAAAAAAAAAAATATTTGAAGAGAGATATTGACAGAGCAGATATAGGGGTTGATAGACAAGACAAGTGTATGAAAAGTTATAAATTGCTATGCTCTGGGGCATTAAGAAGTCAAAACTACTCATGCTCCAGTCCATTTAGCCATGTTAGAGGCCCTGGGGGAGCCAAGTACATCACCGGTGGCTTCATGGAAGCAGGGGTTCAAAAAAACATTGAATTGTCCTTTAACACGTACATATGGCCAGGGATCGAAAACCATCCTATGGATCAGTAAAACACCAATTCATTTCAGTACTGTACTCTGCTCTGCTCCTAGTTCTAAAGACCCGGATTCAGACCCTGAAGAAAGGACTGGGTGAAGATACGTATAATGGGATCGTGGACTGTGCCAGGTGTGTAATGATATATGGGGGTTACCTGCAGACATTGGCACATGCCATACATTGAGATATAGGCATTCTGCATAAATCAGAATTTATCACAGGAAACTCCAATCAGTTACAATGATAAAGCTGACATCTTTAAAACCATAGGCTCAACACAGCTGAGATCAACACTGGAATATACAGATCAAACACTTTTCCAAGTGTATAGAAGTCTAAGTAGCAAGTATCTCTTGGTTTTGTGCTGCCCTAGGCAGACAAAATTCAGGCACCCACGTTGCACACCCAGGACATGCCCCATCACCCACGTTGCACACCCACGACATGCCCCATCACCCACGTTGCACACCCCCGACATGCCCCATCACCCATGTTGCACACCCCCGACATGCCCCATCACCCACGTTGCACACCCACGACATGTCCCATCACCCACGTTGCACACCCCCGACATGCCCCATCACCCACGTTGCACACCCACGACATGCCCCATCACCCACGTTGCACACCCCCGACATGCCCCATCACCCACGTTGCACACCCACGACATGCCCCATCACCCACGTTGCACACCCACGACATGTCCCATCACCCACGTTGCACACCCCCGACATGCCCCATCACCCACGTTGCACACCCACGACATGCCCCATCACCCACGTTGCACACCCACGACATATCCCATCACCCACGTTGCACACCCCCGACATGTCCCATAACCCACGTTGCACACCCACGACATGCCCCATCACCCACGTTGCACACCCAGGACATGCCCCATCACCCACGTTGCACACCCACAACATGCCCCATCACCCATGTTGCACACCCACGACATGCTCCATCACCCACGTTGCACACCCAGGACATGCTCCATCACCCACGTTGCACACCCACGACATGCCCCATCACCCATGTTGCACACACATTAAATGCCCCATCACCCCCATTACATGCCACCATCATCCTCATTACATACCCCCACCACGTCCATTACATGCCCCCATCACCCTGATTAATTGGAAGGAGCTAAAGCTTGCTGAACGGTGGGGGATGGAGCGAAAATGTTTGCTAGTGGGTGTTAAAGCACACTTCTGGAGCATCTTCAAAGTGCCGCCCTCTGGCAAAGTGCCGCCCTAGGCGACTGCCTTGTTTGGCTTGTGGAAGATACACTACTGCGAGATACCAGTATTTGTATCCACTAAGACACTAAGAATTAGTAATATTCACAGTTTATATGGTTTTTGAATGGGACGCTAATGGACAATTCACTTGGACATTCCAAAAATATTCTTTGCCCAAAATATTGGGGGAGAAATCATTTTGTGAAGTTTGTTCCCGGTGCAGGAAGAGGCGAGGGAGCCAGAGCCTCAGAGGAGTTACACAAGAGGCTTTATTCATGGAAGAGAGGATTACAGGGAATTATGTATGATGTCACTTCCCTGCAATTCTCTCTCTTTTGTGAATAAAGCCCAAGATGATGGTGGTGAACTAGAAGAGGGAGAACAGACAGCGCTTTACTGGCCTGGAAGTTGTCATGTTATGGTGATCCCCTTAAAGGGACACTACCACTTACATAAGATGTAACTATATTACCTGTGCATTTAAAACAAACACATATATAAGACATATGCCACTGTTTTTTCTTCTCTATGTTTGGATTAAACACAGTGAAGGAGTTTAAGCATGCGTGGGATAGGCACAAGGCTATCCTAGATATAAGATAAGGTCAGGGACTAATGAAAGTATTACTTTACTGAGAGGGTAGTGGATGCATGGAATAGTCTTCCAGTAGAAGTGGTAGAGGTTAATACAGTGAAGGAGTTTAAGCATGCATGGGATAGGCATAAGGCTATCCTAGGTATAAGATAAGGCCAGGGACTAATGAAAGTATTACTTTACTGAGAGGGTAGTGGATGTATGGAATAGTCTTCCAGTAGAAGTGGTAGAGGTTAATACAGTGAAGGAGTTTAAGCATGCGTGGGATAGGTATAAGGCTATCCTAGATATAACATAGGGAACTGGGGACTAATAAAAGTATTTAGAAAATTGGGCAGACTAGATGGACTGAATGGTTCCTATGTTTCATAAAAACGTTAAAATAAATTAAGTGTTTATCTCTTGGCTCCATTTTGTGAATATTTCCTATGATGCAACATCGTCCAAAATCTTCCAACAAGTCTCACTTTACAAATGTGGCCAGTACTTGTATGACAATGTCATAAGGTACTCCCCAGTTCTCTTACTGTCTCCTGTGTAACATTGTGGGCAGGACTAGGAGGCTGTGTACAACCTTTTTTTTTACCTGCCTTCATACACAAAGAGAGGAGATTGTCCTGATCAAACAGGATCATAACTCCGCCCCCTTGTGATGTAATAGTTACATTACCCTCCCATTCAATGCAAGTCTATGGTCAGAATTCTGACTTATAGACTGCATTCTGTGTCCCCAGCCCCAAAGTGAGATACAAGTGCACAATTGCAAATCAGATTCTACAGAGAGCGCCTTTCTAATAGTTCTATGTTTCCTGCAGGAAGATCTGGCGTAACGAGGGTCCCTCCGCTTTCATGAAGGGGGCTGTGTGCAGAGCGCTGGTTATAGCTCCTCTCTTTGGGATAGCCCAGGTGGTATACTTTATTGGAATCGGAGAATTCATCCTTGGATATTTCAAATGAAGCCTGAAGAAGGCTGCGACAGACTGCGGGGTGAAGTCTTGTAATATCTTCTGACTTCCGCCAGCAGGATTCTGGGGGAGATGATGATGGCTTTGAATTGTCGAAACTATTGCAAGCTGGAGTCTAAAAAAAAAACGGCATCTTCCAAGACCGTGATTCTTCCAAGACCGTGATTCTTCCATTTACACTTATTATACGAGATTGTGCGGTGGAGATCGGAGAAGCCATATTTGCACAGGGTGGGCGTGTCCCGCTGTACGCTATTACTCTGTAACAGATCACTTGGACATGTCATGTGATGCCAGCTCATTAAGTGTTAATTAGACCCCTTGGTCTTGCAAAGCCCCCAATGCCATGTAACATTTGCACTTTATAGGCAGTGCTGGATTTCCAAAAAATGCACGAAAGTGGCACTTTTTTTTAGGGGCATATCAGGGCAGCTGTGGGTGTGGCTTAATGTTAGCTCCACCCACTTATTGTCACGCCCTATCTAATATCCCCATGCCCCACTCACTCTGACCACGGGCCATTCATTTGTAAACCTCCACCTTTTATGTTATTATGTAGGGCGTGTCTGGTAACATCTGTGTAGAGGTTTTTGTTTGTTTTTAAATTATAGTCAATTAACCCTTACAATGCTCTGGCAAAGTTCTAAAAAAGTGGAGCAATCGCCGTGGAGACCAATGGAATGTTCCTGCGGATTGTTCCATTTTCAGAACTTTGCCACAGGATTGATCGTCCTGCCCACCCCTCTCCTGAAATTAGAATCCACCACGCTCTATTCCCTGTGTAATATTTGACATGCTCCCCCTGGTGGACACAGCAGACACTACCATGACCAATGGAACAAATACAGCAACCATTAGAGTAAGAACTAGCTAAATCAGCAAGACCCCTAGACCACCAAAATATTAACCCTTTCATATCCCATCACTAACCTTTTGTTTGTTTTTTTACCAAAAAAAACCCCTCAAATCTCACCTAGTCAGAGCCTTAAAAAAAGGCTCTGTCACCTAAATACTGCTAATCCTGTGAATGTAGAGGATGAAAAATGCTCATTAATGATCTATACATTGTTAGTAGAATGGCATAAAATATGTATGCCCTCACCCGTGGCTTGCTATGCAAATGAGCTACTATTCAGTGGGAAATGTGTAATTTGCATAGCATGCCACGTGATGTCATAACCAGGGGACTCCAGACAGGTTTAAATCGTATTTTTCTCTTGTACAAACTGCAAGCACATGCATAAATGGACACAATGTATAGACCTTCTTGTTTTCTGCATTTACAGTGTAAATGGTTAGGTGACTGAATCCATGTAACCATTACATCACTGTAGAAATGGCCAATGCAATTAGGGATTTTCATTACCACTTACCCCCAGTACCTTACCCCAATCTCAGTCTAGTCTTCTCTCTGGGTTGCAGCGGCTAATCCAGAAAGTGTTTCTGAACAGAATGACATTACATTACATTCCCTTCCTGTCCAGACAGACCCTACGGGATTTCCAGTAATGTTTACAGTCTGCCTTAGACCTTGTAACAGTCGTCCATTATAAGTGTTACCAAGTCTTTAATATTCTTATATTTATATATCTGGTCGGTGCTTTAAAAGGGACCCCATCACCTAAACACTAAGTACTCGTTAAAGGTATCACCTATGGATTGCTTATACTGTGAATGTAAAGAATAAAAAATGATTGAAAATGATCTATACATTGTATTGGTAAAACTGCAAGAAAATGTCTAAATTAGGAGAAAAATGTGTTTTGTCTGTGGGTCTCCTGCTTATGACATCACCTGTGACCCAATATGCAAATTACACATTGAAACCCAGTTCATTTGGCACAGGTGATGTCATAAGCAGGAGACTCCACCGACATTGGAAACCCATTTTTCTCCTAATTTAGACATTTGCTTGCAATTCTGCTAATATATAGATTATTTTCGATAATTTTTCTATTCTCTACATGTACAGTAAAAAACAATGTTTAGGTGATACAGTCCCATTAAATGTAGAGAAGAACTGAAAAGATTGTGCATTGGTTGGCATGTGAGGGCGTACTAGGTTGCTTCACGCCGAGGGGCGGAGCTTAGTTTCGGTCCCTTTAAGAGATTTCTTTTAATCCTTTTATATAGTAGATATTGCCAGTTTTTATGCGGTTTGAAAATTATGTATAAAACATTAAACTGACAATAAATAGATATAAACATCTCCACGTCTGTTGTTTTTATCAGCATTCAGTGAATGGCATTAACCTTTAACCTTTTCGGCCAACATGGTACTCCTACACCCTGTCCTAGTGGCCCCTTATTCTGGGAGCCCATTTTATCACAAAAATTATAAATGTAGCTGTTAATATTCTAAAATGGCATTTAAAAAAAGTAAACGAAAACTTTGCCTGTGGAGTCTCCTGCTTATGACATCACCTGTGGACTTGATATGCAAATTACACATTTCTCATAGAAAACCAGTTCATTTGCATACCGTGGCACAAGATGATGTCATAAACCTTTGCCACCCACAGTCGCATATTTGTTTGAGATCTTGAAATTATAATCTGGCTTCTGGGGGAAATAAAACAAAATGGCTGAATTGTGGAGGAAAAAAACCAATGGAATAAAAGGTACATGGTCAAGACAATTGGAAATCAGGGGCCAACATGGGGGTCTGACCTCAAATCCTAACGAAGGTATGGTAAATATACACCCGAAAATATCCTGATTGCTTATTTAGCACAGATGGGCCCGTTTCAGGGGTGGCTGTCTGAATCCTTTATAGATCTTTTTATTTATTCTCCCTGGTTGGTGAACTCCTGTCTTCCGAGACACTGGGCGGGTAGTCAATGACCACAGAACCTGGAAGACGATATCCACACAACTTTATTGCAATAAATAAAGACAACATCACATTGGATACCAGAATGAAAGCCTGGCAGAGGTTTCTAGGGAGGAAGCCACATATACAGAACATTTAAAACCAGGAGCTGGATTTCAGGCGGCAGGGGTGGTATCTAGACACTAGAGGGCAGTCGTCTACGCAGGTGTATTCAGGTATTAGAGCTCCCTGCATCGTCTAGGAGAGAAGAGAGTAACATCTGTCAATGGCAGACAGAGGAACTGTGTTGTGACCAGGGGATTTACAGGATTGGGCAGCTGCTCTCCCAGACTCAAACAGTTTTATTCTCAGTGTTTATGCCCCATTCACTCAACTCTGTCTTCTTTTGGGACTATCTGGGGTCAAGAGCAACCCTGCTTTCAAGGCTCAAACCACCATTCAAAATCAGTAGGTGTTCATTAGACCCCTGGGTCTTGCAAAGCCCCCACTGGCATGTAGCATTTGCATTTTATAGTCAGTGCCGGATTCCCATATTGCACAACAGTGGCAGATCAGGGCAAATGTCTTACCCAAGAGAAAGCCAGAGAGGAGATCCTGATGTGCTCAGAGATAGAGGGATTACTCTCTTAATAAATCAGTACTAGGAATGATATTACTAACAGTGATTTAATACCAAAACCCTGTATGCCAGATCTTGCATTTCTGCAACCCTAGGGCTGGTGAAGATACACAGCACACGTGTAGACTCACCTCCGTACCCATCCACAGGTTATCTTTAAATAAACTGATTGCATCCACACTAAAAAAGGTCTTTGCCTAACATTTGTATATAAGCACTTATCGATAGACCTCCACCATGGTTATATTACTATTTAGAGATTTTTCTGTGATGGCAGATGCTTAATGTTTATACATGCATTAGGTTATTACACTATGTGTGTGTATTCACTGTTTACAACAGTTGGATACTACAAAATACATGGTTTTAGATGAATCCTACTGGCTTGAAAAGTCCACATCTGTTTGCTCTCATTAGATATTCATTGGCTAAATTTATATAGGTTTAGAAACACTACTGGTCACAGGAAGAGACAAGGTTAGATATTGGATGTTGAGAGAGAAGTAATGTACAATTAGTTAATCAATGTGCTTCTTGGCTCTGGCTAGTATGGGGGCGGAGGGGTTGAATAATAACAGTTACAGCAGACACACAAAAATATATAGTTTTTAAACAAAGAGCAGAAACATACTAAAATAAGGAACACAAAACAATCAGAATTGGACCCCTCTAGGGCAGTAGGACATGCGTCTACACACCCTCTTCAAACTCAGTCCAAAAACTTCCGGTTTGTGTTGGCCCCAAACAGAGCTATTCTGATTTCTGGCATCATCTGTGAGGGGAGAAGGAAAGGGAAATAGGTTAGGAACATAGATCACACAGCATCTAGAACTGAACACTGCCAGCTCTCTCTCTATCCAGTTAGTAAGGGGCACAGATCATACAGCATCTAGAACTAAACACTGCCAGCTCTCTCTATCCAGTTAGTAAGGGGCACAGATCATCCAGCATCTAGAACACTGCCAGCTCTCTCTCTATCCAGTTAGTAAGGGGGCACAGATCATCCAGCATCTAGAACACTGCCAGCTCTCTCTCTATCCAGTTAGTAAGGGGCACAGATCATCCAGCATCTAGAACACTGCCAGCTCTCTCTCTATCCAGTTAGTAAGGGGCACAGATCATCCAGCATCTAGAACACCGCCAGCTCTCTCTCTATCCAGTTAGTAAGGGGCACAGATCATCCAGCATCTAGAACACTGCCAGCTCTCTCTCTATCCAGTTAGTAAGGGGCACAGATCATCCAGCATCTAGAACACTGCCAGCTCTCTCTAAATCCAGTTAGTAAGGGGCACAGATCATCCAGCATCTAGAACACTGCCAGCTCTCTCTAAATCCAGTTAGTAAGGGGCACAGATCATACAGCATCTAGAACTGAACACTACCAAGTATCTACAAGCTCCTTCATAGCGCTTTATATACAGTTAATAAGGGAAAAGACTGCAATGCCAAGGTTTGTCATCATTGCACTTGTCTAGGAGTCTGTTACCTGCTGAGCGATGAGGTCCAATCGGCTCTCCAGGGTGTTTGACACTTTAATTTTTCCATCGCCATTGTAGATCTCTATTCCTCCAGCTCTGAACACAGAAAAGCAGGGGGTTACACATACACCCCGACACATCAGAGCAGGGGGGGGGGGGGGAAGGGGGTTACACACACCCCGTCACATCAGAGCAGGGGGGGGAGGGGGTTACACACACCCCGTCACCCCAGAGCAGGGGGGGGGGGGGGGGAGAAAGGGGGTTACACACATCCAGTCACCCCAGAGCAGGGGGGGGGGGGGGGAGAAAGGGGGTTACACACATCCAGTCACCCCAGAGCAGGGGGGGGGGGGGGAGAAAGGGGGTTACACACATCCAGTCACCCCAGAGCAGGGGGGGGGGGGGGGAGGGGGTTACACACACCCAGTCACCCCAGAGCAGGGGGGGGGGGGGGGGGGGGGAAGGGTGATACACACACACCCAGTCACACCAGAGCAGGGGGGGGGGGGGAAGGGGGTTACAAACACCCAGTCACACCAGAGCAGGGGGGGGGGGGGGGGGGAGGGGGTTACAAACACCCAGTCACACCAGAGCAGGGGGGGGGGGGGGGGGGAGGGGGTTAAACACACCCAGTCACACCAAAGCAGGGGGGGGGGGGGGGGAGGGGGTTACACACACCCAGTCACACCAAAGCAGGGGGGGGGAGGGGGGAAAGGGGGTTACACACACCCAGTCACCCCAGAGCAGGGGGGGGGGGGGGAAACGGGGTTACACACACCCAGTCACCCCAGAGCAGGGGGGGGGGGGGGGGGGAAGGGTGATACACACACACCCAGTCACACCAGAGCAGGGGGGGGGGGGGAAGGGGGTTACAAACACCCAGTCACACCAGAGCAGGGGGGGGGGGGGGGGGGGAGGGGGTTACAAACACCCAGTCACACCAGAGCAGGGGGGGGGGGGGGGGGAGGGGGTTAAACACACCCAGTCACACCAAAGCAGGGGGGGGGGGGGAGGGGGGAAAGGGGGTTACACACACCCAGTCACACCAAAGCAGGGCGGGGGGGGGGGGGGGGAAAGGGGGTTAAACACACCCAGTCACACCAAAGCAGGGGGGGGGGGGGGGAAGGGGGTTAAACACACCCAGTCACACCAAAGCAGGGGGGGGGGGGGGGGGAAGGGGGTTACACACACCCAGTCACACCAAAGCAGGGGGGGGGGGGGGGAAGGGGGTTACACACACCCAGTCACACCAAAGCAGGGGGGGGGGGGGGGGAAGGGGATTATCACACCCAGTCACACCAAAAGCAGGGGGGGGGGGGGGGGTTACACACACCCAGTCAACTTTTAGCCCTGGTGCCGTTTAGGATTACATTTCCTATGCTGCCAATGCCAGCCACTGGCAAGATTTTCATCATGGGAAATGTAGTCCATAGCAGCTGCAGTGCCAAAAGGTAGCATTGGTGACTTCTGTTTGCTTGATATATCATTTCCCACCATGTTTATTATTAAAAAAGGTGTAAGAACAATAGAAACATATCACATTTCTTGATAAATACGAATCCAGGGCTTACATTTCCGGGGACAGATGGTTCTCTTGGTCGACCCCCACCTCTACGTTCTGTTTGGTAGCCGCTTTGTAAATGGGGATTGCCCTTTGTACTCCGGACTAAAATAAAAGTATATTTAGTGTACCAATGTTACATCACATGATAACCATGCAAAACTCTGCCCACCACACTATACCTTTATCAGAGGGAGATCTTGCTTACGGCAGCGAATCACCACATGTGGCTCCAGAAGTTGATACAAACCCTGCAAAAGGGGGAGGCAGAGGGTCTTAGAAAATACGGCTTGGAAATAAAAGCAACAGCATTGCACAGAGAGGGGGGGGGGGGGGGGGGGGAGTACCTGCAGAATAAGACCATCTAACAAGGCTTGGTAACGAGCTGTATCCTTCACCACACGAGCCAGTCGCTGCTTGGCTTCATTCAGTAAGTCCTGTACAGAGAGAAGATACAATTCATAACACAGTAACCTCCAGACATCATATACTACATACCCCGCATAGGAGGCAGCAAAATGGATCTCCTGTGTAAAACAAATCAAACTGTTAGGAGCCAGCAGGATGATTTTAGGAGCCAAGGCTCCTGGTATTGGCCAAATCATGTAATAATGTCTTTAGATTTTAGGGAGTTAGATCAAAACTTTTCCCAGAGTACGTACATTTTTCTACGTAAGAGATCTCACGCGCACTTAATTCTAGTCTGGGGAAAACCAGACTCCATCAATTCTTGGCCAACTCCCATGACCATAATCCACCGCCTTTACATGGTAAAGGCTGAAAGCTGCAGAAGATTTGAGTGAACAGTTCAAAGCAAAACAGGTTTCTGCCCCCAGAATCAGACCAAATCTCTTTCCCTTTTACGAAGTATTGGGAAATATTTTGCGACAGACCGTTGGATTTCAGTTAACATGTCTGAGACCCCTGAACCCGTAGCGTCAAACAGAGGCAAGATTTCTGCAGATCCTAGTAAGGACTCGGGCAGTTTCTATCTCAGCTTGTTCTGTTGCAGGTCAGTTAGACGCAAATAGCCCAGTATCGCTACGACTGAATGATTTAATGACTTGGGGTGGAAAATTAATCCGTTTTTCGCCTGCTTTTTCTGTATTCTTAGCTCTTCATTTTCACCGAGAAGAGAAACACAGGCAGCCACGACATGGGAGTACTTATTAATCCTATCTTTTGCTAAAGGGACACAATATCAAATCAACTTTGATGCATCTGGTAGTGTTTATAATGTTCATGGTACAGGTTTTGTAAACCAAAGAAAATCCTAGATTCCCAATTGGGTCATCATTTTGCAGTGTAAGAAGGGGTTTCAGCCCCTCCATATCCCTTCTGATGACAAAGTCAGACAAGAAACCGTGACAAACAAGAATACTGAAGTTATTCAAATCCCAGATTAGATTTAAGATGTAAACTTACAGAAATCAGGTCATCTCGAGCTTTCAACACCTTCAGCCTCGCTTGGTTCATCAAATTTGACATCTGACTGTAAAGGGACAAGATTGGAGGGTCTTTAAGAAAACTATTCTGCGATTTACAGTCATTTTTATTTATAGCGATCAAATAGAGATCACAGATACCGGGGACAAGCGTCAGAATTGGCTACACACACAGCACAAGCAATAAATTGCTGAATTAACAGGACCCTTGTTGCTTCACATACATTTTCTTCTGCTGCTCAATCTGCTTCTCCTTCTTCTCGTAATACTCCATGATTTTCAGGCGTTGTGTTTGGACCAGTCGACCTTTCTCTATGTTAAACTCTTCTTCTGCCTGGAGTTGGCGGAAGAGATTTAAACAGAGAATGAGAAAGCGGAAGGGGAGGTAATAAAGGAACAGGTCATTGCTGAACAGGTAGTACATAAAAAGGGCATGTGGAGGGGTGTCTACATTGATACAGGAATAGATCGACACGAACCAGTGCATTATAGTCACCTTAGCGTCAATTTCTTCCGCTTTTTCATTGGCTTCCTGTTCAATGAACGCCATCATGTGCTTGATCTAGAAATTAAACGGATAAACAAGGGTCATATTGTCACCTGAGCCTCACAATACTGGGGCACAATTAAGAATAAAAACAGACAATGTTTTAAAGAATGACTAGATCTTATATCTCTAGAAATTTTCCAAAAACTTTAATTTTTTTTTTTTTTTTTTTTTAATGGTGCTCTTTTTTTTTTTAGGGAATCTCTCTAATTGGTTCCCCAGAGGAGAGGCTGGGTAAACCCATTTTTTTTACCCACCAAGCTGGAAAACTGATGTTGAGTGTATCAATCCCCAGGAGAAACCCTGCAAAAGGTCAGTTTTCAAAGTAAATATTGGCAAAAAAAAATATTATAAGATATTACTGAATGCACCTTTATTTCCAACATGGCTGACTATAAAAACAGCCGTGTACACAGGGTATGGACCGGACTTCCAATGCTTAGCAGAGGAATGTGGCACATCCATGCAGGATAGCAAACACCAAAAATGCCCAGTCTCTCATCTCCATGCTACTCCCAGGCATTAAATGGCACTTTCACTGCTACAGTGAAGGACCAGAGTCGAAAAAAAGCCAGCAAGTTAACAGGATAAATACATTGATTATTATATCGCCCCATCCAGACTCCTGCATAGTTTAATTTCAATAAAAGTCACTCTTTCCTGCTCTACACAGGCAAATTGTAAGACATACCACAGCAGCGCTCAGATGTAATAAACCAGAGAGGCTACGCATGGGTCGGCAAGATACAACGGAGGGCCTGTATTAAAGTCAATTATGGGGCGTAGTTATCCAGTCACCATGGAAAGTGCCTATGATTAGATCACGCTACTCCAGAGTGGAGCTTGCACAACCTACGGGACAGCCTTCTTGGCATATTATACTGCACAATGTCAACGATTCTGGAACCAGAGAAATGGACCTTGCATAAAGTCCTATGTAAAATGCTTACGTTAGCAGCGCTGGCTGCTGGGAATGTAATCCCTTGGATATTGCAATATTCGCTAAATAGGTAGATAACATGTAGTTTATCTATACATTGTGCAGGGACAATCCTGGAGATTACCGATAAGCAGGGGGAAAGCTCAGTCTCAGCACAATGTATAGATATATTGGTCATCTCACCTCAATTCACCTGCAGCTCACCGTTTTGTCAATAGCCCCCTCTATGTGTGAGGGTTTTTTTATTATTATTTTTGATATGTGAATATGTACAATTCTTTAGATTCATTTAATCTTTTTGCCAACCTACAGTTTATTATCTACACAGTTAAATGTAGCCAGCACCGTGGGGTAGAATAATTATATTTAAGCTTGATAGTTCGTTTCTAAGATGGATGATCCCCAATTCCTGTTCTAGACTTACTAGGGAGGTAATATAACTCCACAGTGGTGGATTTTAACAGCTAAGCAGATTCATTGGATGTTCAGAAAGGTCTTGTTTTGTAGACATTCAGATGCTGGGCAGGGGCTGCAAAGTACAGCATCTTTAGTGTAAACATTGAACTCTGGCAAAGTGTCAGACCTACAAGACTTATCAAACTGTTACTCCCTAAGACCAGGCAGGGGGGCAGCAGAGGGGCAGCAGAGGGCATCTAGCTACCAGCCTCAAAATTCACTAAGCTCTACATGCTTAATATGCCTGTAGAAAGGTGCGTCCAGCTGTACCAATCAAAATAAATTCAGATTTAATTTCAAGGAACAGTAAGAGCTATATGAAGTATAGACACGGTGGCAAACACCATGAGATGCTCATTTGTCTTATAATTAAACTGGAATTTATATTGATTGGTGCAGCTATGGGGGGGGGGGGGTGGAATACATAAATGGTGCATTCATCAGGCAGAAGTGGTCTTTGATCAAATCATTTCATGTTGACAAAACTTTTTTTTTCCTTTGGGGCCGACAAAGCTGCAGACCTGCATTTTACAAGATGGGGCCGAGTGTGTTGAGGGTGGGAATGTGGAAAATCCTGTACAGATTTACTAAAAACAGTCCACAAGGGGACGGCAAGTTATACACAAACAAGAGACCAACATTAGTCAAGCGAGAACCAGTCCTGACAAATATTTGTAGACTTTAGAAGCCAGACTTGTTGAGCCAGAGTCAGGGGAAAGGCCTTTCATAGAGCTCTATGTAAAACAATACAAATAAAGTTATAATTCAGCATTAGGAGTTTAAATAGTAAGGGTTCCTTGTGATTTTTTTTTTTTTTGTTTTTTTTTTTTAGGCCCTAAAGTAGCATGATAAAGTCTACAAAGAAAATTGTAAAGTAAATTGTATTTGTAGATGAACCAGGACAGAGAACGCTTCCATTACAACACATTTCTTCCTTTTAAATTTCTGTAAAGATTTTGGGGTATGCACGTTTATTGCAGAAGTTTATGGTAATTTAAGGCTAATTAAATCTCGCACCACCAAAATATATAGGGGGTTAATGTATAAAAATGTCAAGCACTGCACAGTTTGTTCTCCATAACCTAGGATGTATAAAGTAGCAAACGCTTTGCAGTGCATGAGATTGACTTCCGCCAGCGCACCGATACGGCCAAAATGTACGTATTCAGCCAAGTCAGCACAGACTCCCTACATTTGCCGGGAGTCCGCTTTATACATTGGTGCACACGTCAGTTGCACCAGCCCATAGTGCCGTGTGAGGGCTGAAGGGAAACATGATCTGTGGATCTGTTCCTGGATCTACTGCTTGGACGGGAGAGTCAACCCCAGTCCAAGGAACCAGCCGCATCCAACGCAAAAATCCAAGTGTCCAGCCCCAGCTGGAAATATACAGAACAATACACTGCCATCTGTACAGATCCAGAAGGGAGCAGATCAGACTAAACCTACTATTTACCGTCAACAAAAACCTGCCAAGAACTGAAGAATAGAATTAACCATGTGAAGCCCACTCGGGAAGAGATGCAAATTTACAGGAATCTAGTAAACAGCCTACAATATGAAGCCAATCTATGCCATAATGAAGACTATGTCAATATATTTGACTATGAACCCAACAATAAAGTGCCATGCTTGTGTCTTCTTTGGTACTGAGAGAGGAAGAAGTAAGCAGTTAATATATAAAGTATTGAAATTCGGCAAATGTTGTCCTTTAACATTAAAAATAAATGTTATATTAAGTTAAAAGGTTGCATGAAATAAAATTAAAAAATATTTTATTGATCCTTCTCACTCCATCTTATGTCAAGAAAGAAAAAGTTGACCCAAGTTTCTAAACATGACAACCCGTACACAAAAGTTTGGAAAAAAAAAAAGATTAAAAATAAATAACAAAACTGAGGCCTTTAACTATTTTCCCCAGGCTGCTCCATCACAGTAAATGAACAGACCGAAAGGGTTTTGGTTCCTCAATCTCTTGTGTTACAAATCATGTGATCTGAGTCGGTCACAGAATTCTTCCAAGAGGTCAGATGATTCAATTAGGTTTTTGTTCATTAAAATACTAGTTGCCTACTTAAGGTGTTTTTTTCTCGTAAGAGAATGAAAAGGTATATTTAGAAAGCACGGACCATCTGCCAAGTACTATCTCAGATTAGGAATTTAAATTATACTATTGCCTTTAACTTTATAACTGAAAGGGACATGAACCTTTTTAAAATGTCTTGTTATAACAAAATGTCCTTGATATGCCTTCCTTCCGAGATTTTGTAATCTGTAATATTTTGGTCTGTCGTATTGTTTAACAATCTATGCACAAAAGCAGAATATTTTGGGTAAATAGACTTTGCTTACCATCATCAAACTGAAAGATCATAGGGGGGGGGGGGGGGGGTAATTCAATAGCTGCAGTTCATTTTTTAAGTAAACAGACCCCCTCCTCATCGCAGGAGCTTTTAAGAATTGTAGACTGTGGCACCCACTAGCACTTGGAACTGTGGCAGAAAACTCCAGACACAGACCAGTATTTGATGGATTACATTTTGCAGAAAGTATGGGTCATAGTATCTGATGGAGGAGATGCCACATTCTTCCTTCACATCAGCAGTGGGGGGGGAATGCATGTTTTTGTTTTGTTTTTTAAGAAACAAACATTTGAATTGTTTTAGGAGCCTTGACACCCAGGCTCAGGAAAATTGATATTTAGGCAAATCAATATTTTGTTGACCCCAGATCATTGTGCTACAGGAGATAAGTTCTACCATCACTTCTGAACTCTTAACACCATCTGCATTCTAGCCAAATTGTAAACCCGCTCATATGACCAGCCTTACACATAGACAAGATCTGCTCCCTTTACAGCAAATAACAGTCACCCTCTACTGTAATGCAAGACCCCACTGGGGGTAAACTACACTCCCAATAACACTCAGCCAGCAAAACAGCTTGCTGAGCATCATAGGAGTCATAGCTGGAGAGCCATAGGTTAGCAGTTACACATGTATCCCAATACACAATTATTGTGCATGGCTGCATTATAGGCTGCCACCCTTGCCCCTCACACATACCCCCCTGCACTCTGTGCCCCCCTTGCCCCTCACACATACCCCCCTGCACTCTGTGGCCCCCCTTGCCCCTCACACATACCCCCCTGCACTCTGTGGCCCCCCCCTGGTGGTGTTTACCTGCTTCTGCACGTCAGCATCGCTCAGGGCCATGGTTCTGGCTGACTCAGGCGGTGGACTAGGGAGAGAAAGAGACAGAGAAGCCGGTGAGAGGGTTCGGGGGGGGGGATTGGTTGTCAGTGCAGCCGAGCTCGGTGGATGATAAAGGCCTCAGCGAAGCGATACAGTGACCAGCAGCACCGGCTCCTTCCTCTTATACACAGGTCACCTGACTGCCGCCGAGCGTCGCCCCCTTCCGGATCATGTGATCACGGGTTTCCATGGATACTGCTGGCAGCTGGCCACGCCCACTCAGTGTCACCTTTGCAGATAGAAAGGTCACCCTGATAGGGTGTGTGTTTATTATGAGGGCGATTTATCATCTGACCCCACAGATAACCTCCTCAGTGTATTGTCTATCAATAAATGCATCCTCTGCCTCACTGAAAAACAGATTCCCAAGGCTGATATTGTATATAAACAGACAGTACATACATATGCATTATATATAATATAATAAAGATATGATATAAAAGCATGTTTAGTTGCCAAAATCAAAAATGTTTCCACAGAGCATGCAAAGTGCAGCCAGGCAGTATGTAGTTTGCATTTCCACACACAGACCCAATCCAGTGAATTCATCCTGTAGTAAAGATGAATTGAGGTGAGATGAACATTTAATCTAACAATTTTATTTTTATTATGAAAGCAGAATAAAAAAAACAGGATGACATATATATATATATATATAAATGCAATCTCGCCATTTTAAATACGTTTTGCAGAGATAAACTTGGTGGGTTCCCCCCTGCCCCCAAGCAAACCTTTAGTGAATAGCCGCCTGTGTGCTTATGCATCATACATACTGCAGGACTGACTGCATCCTACATACTGCGCGACTGACTGCATCCTACATACTGCAGGACTGACTGCATCCTACATACTGCAGGACTGACTGCATCCTGCATACTGCTGGACTGACTGCATCCTACATACTGCGGGACTGCATCCTACATACTGCAGGACTGACTGCATCCTACATACTGCAGGACTGACTGCATCCTGCATACTGCTGGACTGACTGCATCCTACATACTGCGGGACTGCATCCTACATACTGCTGGACTGACTGCATCCTACATACTGCAGGACTGACTGAATCCTACATACTGCGCGACTGACTGCATCCTACATACTGCAGGACTGACTGCATCCTACATACTGCGCGACTGACTGCATCCTACATACTGCAGGACTGACTGCATCCTACATACTGCGGGACTGCATCCTACATACTGCTGGACTGACTGCATCCTACATACTGCAGGACTGACTGCATCCTACATACTGCGCGACTGACTGCATCCTACATACTGCAGGACTGACTGCATCCTACATACTGCGGGACTGACTGCATCCTACATACTGCGGGACTGACTGCATCCTATATACTGCTGGACTGACTGCATCCTATATACTGCTGGACTGACTGCATCCTATATACTGCTGGACTGACTGCATCCTACATACTGCTGGACTGACTGCATCCTACATACTGCTGGACTGACTGCATCCTATATACTGCTGGACTGACTGCATCCTATATACTGCTGGACTGACTGCATCCTACATACTGCGCGACTGACTGCATCCTACATACTGCAGGACTGACTGCATCCTACATACTGCGCGACTGACTGCATCCTACATACTGCAGGACTGACTGCATCCTACATACTGTGGGACTGACTGCATCCTACATACTGCAGGACTGACTGCATCCTACATACTGCAGGACTGACTGCATCCTACATACTGCTGGACTGACTGCATCCTACATACTGCTGGACTGACTGCATCCTACATACTGCAGGACTGACTGCATCCTACATACTGCGGGACTGACTGCATCCTATATACTGCTGGACTGACTGCATCCTACATACTGCAGGACTGACTGCATCCTACATACTGCAGGACTGACTGCATCCTACATACTGCGGGACTGACTGCATCCTACATACTGCAGGACTGACTGCATCCTACATACTGCGGGACTGACTGCATCCTACATACTGCGGGACTGACTGCATCCTACATACTGCGGGACTGACTGCATCCTACATACTGCAGGACTGACTGCATCCTACATACTGCAGGACTGACTGCATCCTACATACTGCGGGACTGCATCCTACATACTGCGGGACTGAGTGCATCCTACATACTGCAGGACTGACTGCATCCTACATACTGCGCGACTGACTGCATCCTATATACTGCAGGACTGACTGCATCCTACATACTGCAGGACTGACTGCATCCTACATACTGCTGGACTGACTGCATCCTACATACTGCTGGACTGACTGCATCCTACATACTGCTGGACTGACTGCATCCTACATACTGCGGGACTTACTGCATCCTATATACTGCTGGACTGACTGCATCCTACATACTGCAGGACTGACTGCATCCTACATACTGCAGGACTGACTGCATCCTACATACTGCGGGACTGACTGCATCCTACATACTGCGGGACTGACTGCATCCTACATACTGCGGGACTGACTGCATCCTACATACTGCGGGACTGACTGCATCCTACATACTGCAGGACTGACTGCATCCTACATACTGCGGGACTGCATCCTACATACTGCAGGACTGACTGCATCCTACATACTGCGGGACTGACTGCATCCTACATACTGCGGGACTGACTGCATCCTACATACTGCAGGACTGACTGCATCCTACATACTGCAGGACTGACTGCATCCTACATACTGCGTGACTGCATCCTACATACTGCAGGACTGACTGCATCCTACATACTGCGGGACTGCATCCTACATACTGCGGGACTGCATCCTACATACTGCGGGACTGCATCCTACATACTGCGGGACTGCATCCTACATACTGCGGGACTGACTGCATCCTACATACTGCAGGACTGACTGCATCCTACATACTGCGGGACTGACTGCATCCTACATACTGCGGGACTGACTGCATCCTACATACTGCGGGACTGACTGCATCCTACATACTGCAGGACTGACTGCATCCTACATACTGCAGGACTGACTGCATCCTACATACTGCGGGACTGCATCCTACATACTGCGGGACTGACTGCATCCTACATACTGCAGGACTGACTGCATCCTACATACTGCGGGACTGACTGCATCCTACATACTGCGGGACTGACTGCATCCTACATACTGCGGGACTGACTGCATCCTACATACTGCTGGACTGACTGCATCCTACATACTGCGGGACTGCATCCTACATACTGCGGGACTGACTGCATCCTACATACTGCAGGACTGACTGCATCCTACATACTGCTGGACTGACTCCATCCTACATACTGCTGGACTGACTGCATTCTACATACTGCAGGACTGACTGCATCCTACATACTGCTGGACTGACTGCATCCTACATACTGCAGGACTGACTGCATCCTACATACTGCGGGACTGACTGCATCCTACATACTGCTGGACTGACTGCATCCTATATACTGCGGGACTGCATCCTACATACTGCGGGACTGACTGCATCCTACATACTGCAGGACTGACTGCATCCTACATACTGCGGGACTGACTGCATCCTACATACTGCGGGACTGACTGCATCCTATATACTGCTGGACTGACTGCATCCTACATACTGCTGGACTGACTGCATCCAACATACTGCTGGACTGCATCCTGCTGGACTGACTGCATCCTACATACTGCTGGACTGACTGCATCCTACATACTGCTGGACTGACTGCATCCTACATACTGCTGGACTGATTGCATCCTATATACTGCTGGACTGACTGCATCCTATATACTGCTGGACTGACTGCATCCTACATACTGCTGGACTGACTGCATCCTACATACTGCAGGACTGACTGCATCCTACATACTGCGGGACTGACTGCATCCTACATACTGCGGGACTGACTGCATTCTACATACTGCAGGACTGACTGCATCCTACATACTGCGGGACTGACTGCATCCTATATACTGCTGGACTGACTGCATCCTACATACTGCAGGACTGACTGCATCCTACATACTGCGGGACTGACTGCATTCTACATACTGCAGGACTGACTGCATCCTACATACTGCGGGACTGACTGCATCCTATATACTGCTGGACTGACTGCATCCTACATACTGCAGGACTGACTGCATCCTACATACTGCGGGACTGACTGCATCCTATATACTGCTGGACTGACTGCATCCTATATACTGCTGGACTGACTGCATCCTACATACTGCTGGACTGACTGCATCCTATATACTGCTGGACTGACTGCATCCTACATACTGCTGGACTGACTGCATCCTACATACTGCTGGACTGACTGAATCCTACATACTGCTGGACTGACTGCATCCTACATACTGCGGGACTGACTGCATCCTACATACTGCGGGACTGACTGCATCCTACATACTGCGGGACTGACTGCATCCTACATACTGCGGGACTGACTGCATCCTACATACTGCGGTACTGACTGCATCCTACATACTGCGGGACTGACTGCATCCTACATACTGCTGGACTGACTGCATCCTATATACTGCTGGACTGACTGCATCCTACATACTGCGGGACTGCATCGTACATACTGCAGGACTGACTGCATCCTACATACTGCAGGACTGACTTCATCCTACATACTGCGGGACTGACTGCATCGTACATACTGCAGGACTGACTGCATCCTATATACTGCTGGACTGACTGCATCCTACATACTGCGTGATTGCATCGTACATACTGCAGGACTGACTGCATCCTACATACTGCAGGACTGACTGCATCCTACATACTGCGGGACTGCATCCTACATACTGCAGGACTGACTGCATCCTACATATTGCGTGATTGCATCGTACATACTGCAGGACTGACTGCATCCTACATACTGCTGGACTGACTGCATCCTACATACTGCTGGACTGACTGCATCCTACATACTGCGGGACTGACTGCATCCTACATACTGCGGGACTGACTGCATCCTACATACTGCGGGACTGACTGCATCCTACATACTGCGGGACTGACTGCATCCTACATACTGCGGTACTGACTGCATCCTACATACTGCGGGACTGACTGCATCCTACATACTGCTGGACTGACTGCATCCTATATACTGCTGGACTGACTGCATCCTACATACTGCGGGACTGCATCGTACATACTGCAGGACTGACTGCATCCTACATACTGCAGGACTGACTTCATCCTACATACTGCGGGACTGACTGCATCGTACATACTGCAGGACTGACTGCATCCTATATACTGCTGGACTGACTGCATCCTACATACTGCGTGATTGCATCGTACATACTGCAGGACTGACTGCATCCTACATACTGCAGGACTGACTGCATCCTACATACTGCGGGACTGCATCCTACATACTGCAGGACTGACTGCATCCTACATACTGCGTGATTGCATCGTACATACTGCAGGACTGACTGCATCCTACATACTGCTGGACTGACTGCATCCTACATACTGCTGGACTGACAGCATCCTACATACTGCGTGATTGCATCGTACATACTGCAGGACTGACTGCATCCTATATACTGCAGGACTGACTGCATCCTACATACTGCGGGACTGACTGCATTCTACATACTGCAGGACTGACTGCATCCTACATACTGCGGGACTGACTGCATCCTATATACTGCTGGACTGACTGCATCCTACATACTGCAGGACTGACTGCATCCTACATACTGCGGGACTGACTGCATCCTATATACTGCTGGACTGACTGCATCCTATATACTGCTGGACTGACTGCATCCTACATACTGCTGGACTGACTGCATCCTATATACTGCTGGACTGACTGCATCCTACATACTGCTGGACTGACTGCATCCTACATACTGCTGGACTGACTGAATCCTACATACTGCTGGACTGACTGCATCCTACATACTGCTGGACTGACTGCATCCTACATACTGCGGGACTGACTGCATCCTACATACTGCGGGACTGACTGCATCCTACATACTGCGGGACTGACTGCATCCTACATACTGCGGGACTGACTGCATCCTACATACTGCGGTACTGACTGCATCCTACATACTGCGGGACTGACTGCATCCTACATACTGTTGGACTGACTGCATCCTATATACTGCTGGACTGACTGCATCCTACATACTGCGGGACTGCATCGTACATACTGCAGGACTGACTGCATCCTACATACTGCAGGACTGACTTCATCCTACATACTGCGGGACTGACTGCATCGTACATACTGCAGGACTGACTGCATCCTATATACTGCTGGACTGACTGCATCCTACATACTGCGTGATTGCATTGTACATACTGCAGGACTGACTGCATCCTACATACTGCGGGACTGACTGCATCCTACATACTGCGGGACTGACTGCATCCTACATACTGCGGGACTGCATCCTACATACTGCAGGACTGACTGCATCCTACATACTGCGTGATTGCATCGTACATACTGCAGGACTGACTGCATCCTACATACTGCGGGACTGACTGCATCCTACATACTGCGGGACTGCATCCTACATACTGCAGGACTGACTGCATCCTACATACTGAGGGACTGACTGCATCCTACATACTGCGGGACTGACTGCATCCTACATACAAGTTCTTAGCATGGGTAAGGTTGGCAGCTTTGATATATGTATAAACGAAGATATACTGTATTTGTAAATGGATATTTACACTGTACTGGAATATAATTAGGGATCCTGTCAGTCCAGTATCCAGAAATAAAAATCATAAATATACTGACCGCAGAGGGGCAGCAGGGGTATTTCAAGGGGGGAAGGTTAAATGTCACATGGCAATAGTGCTAAAAGTGGAGTAAACCGCTCTGGTTACCATGTCTTTTTGTAGAGCAAGTACCTGAGACCTGTGTCAGTGGGATTATTAGCAGCAGTGACTTTTATTTGGGACTTTCTGGCTCTCATTATAAGCTCAAGGACATGACTACCCATCCTAGGATACGTCTCCTTACAGACACATTATTATTATTATATTTTATATAACAAGGAGCGCCAATCAGGGGAAGCTAGTCTATTAAAGAGACAGAATTTAAAGTGACAATACCAAGGATCTCTTGCCCATTGGTCAGCTGCCTGAGGATGGGTTATTGCTAAGTAACAGCACTCCACCTGTCCTGGACTACAGCTGGCTGAGCATCCTGAGAGCTGGAGTACACAAGTCAGAGGCCTAGAGGTGCGCCTGTGATTTGAGGCACATTTTGTTATATATACTGATTGGCCCAAGCAAGACTTCAAATCTAAACAAGGTTTTGTTTATTTTACATGGGATGCTCATGGCCATGGTATTGCCCAGTACTGGTGCACTTGGATATACTCTTACCCCTGGCCATCCCCAGCCCTGGGAGCTAGGTGCAGCCATGCAGACTTGATACGACACCACACCTCCATGGCTGACAGAATGGGACTGCTCCGGACTGTCAGACACAGGTCCCAGGGCTGTACCACCTCACTATCAGGGGGTGACCTAACAAGCCACTGGGGCCCTCCAGCTCTTTGTGAACTCCAACTACCACGATGCCTTGCAGTTTAAAGGCTGTTGGGGGGAGTCTGGGATTTGTAGTCCAGCAAATAATAATACAAAAAAACTAGCCAAAGCTAATGTCTAAATCATCTGCTCAATGAAGAGAGAACTGCAGGGAATTGAGAAGGGAATTTACATTTATAGGCCAGAGTAGCCGAGTTGGAAAAATTCTCCAATGCAGCTGAATGGGAAACTTTTTCCAGCTCGGCTACTTTGGCCTTATATCTGAAATTCCCTGCAATTCTCTCTTTATTGAGTAGACCCTGAAGTTATATAATTAACACGTGTTAAGTTTTAAATAAATAAAAATGTATTTATTAAATTTTAATAAATCTGTTATTATGACGTATTATTAAAACTATTACTAACGCAGTAGGATGGGTTAATGCTAATTAACAGCACTCCACCTGTCCTGGACTACAGCTGGCTGAGCATCCTGAGAGCCGGAGTACACAAGAGACGTCAGAGGCCTAGGGGTGCGACTGTGATTTGACAAATATTTTGTTATATATACTGATTGGCCCAAGCAAGGCTTGAAAGCTAAACAAGGCTATTTAATACATTACAAGCATTCATTTTGTAGTAATTAATATGTTATTATGACGTATTAAAATTATTACCATGCCCTAACTCCGTAGGAGATCGGCTGCCATAATGTCGGCACAAGAACATTGGCAGATTCAAGATCATTTTGGTGGTCTCTGGGCAGCCCAAATTTGGGGGAGGACCTCCTCACCGCCATCCTGGTGAGCTGTTATTTTCTCTGTAGTTATTTTTAGCCCTGCATTACTAAGAGACCATATGCAAGGTAACATCCACATCCACAGCGCTAGAGATCACAGTAATCCAGCTACTCGAGATCCCTGAATTCAGGTCCGAATCAGCAGTTTGGGTCATGTAACGGGATGGCTACCCACGGCAGGTAGCACCTCTGCTCCTTAGCCCCCCGTTTAAAGCTCAGCATTCACCCAGCATGTCTTTCCTGGAACTTTGCTTTCTGTTCCCAAATAGCAGACATTTATTTGTTAAAAACCACAGAATTATAAACAGACAAATTTGACATCAGCTAGGTGGGAGGCACAGCAGGACTAGTTATAACATGGTAAGCCTGAAACAATAAAAGAAAAAAAGAATTTAAAACAGGTTATTAAATAGTAGAACATGACAGTAGGACAAAACCCAATAAAACATGATACCTTAAGATACAGACATCCAGACTACAAGAGACAATAGATGACTCACAGGACAGTAAAACACTTATGGATTAGTTAAGTACACATTTGAACACTAACAAATAATAACATTTCTTAACACCTCCAAACTAAGCATTGCACAAACTACTTGGAATAGCTGTGTTGAATTCCTTGCTGCACTGAATAGGTGCCTCAGATCCCTGCCAAAGTGTGTACAGGGTAAACGACCTGAGTAGTGACAGTCTGTTGGGGCTTGGGAAACAGGAGACAACATATATTATATACAATTCTAAAATATTTATCTTATATATTATAATGGTATATTTACATTAATAAAAGCATTTTAAAATTTTAATAAAAATGTAATATATATTTTATGTTAATTTACTATATTTATATGTATTATCATGTTGTTGTTGTTGTTTTAATGATTTTTATTTTATTACACATCAGGCCAATTCGGGAGAACTTCGGCTATTTCAGTTATAGCCCAAATCCTGGTTATATGTTCATAAAAGATGATGACTTCCCAAAATGGCCCAGAAATAAGCTGTAGTCCTCCCCGCAGAAGCCTGATTTTGATGTCAGGAATCAGCTGTGATTTCAGAATAAGCGGATATATTCTGGTGCAAATTTTTGTTTGAAATTCGGTTTACGATGTGCCAACGATGTTCTCCAAATACGTCCGCAATTCTGGGGCACCATCTCGGTGCCAAAAACCAGAGCTAGCTGAGCTGATTTTTTTTTTATGTTTCTTGTCCTTTGGAGATGATGCACTTGATATAGCTTTTGACCATCCTTCCCTTCTCACAATCCTTGATCTGCTGGAGAACCTATCCCATGCTATCTTTTTTTTTAGCATAAAGATATTATTCATAATAAATTTATAAGACTCAGGAGTCGACTCAGTATGAACCAATATATCCTGAATTGGATTTGGATCTGGAACTTTAGACAAATTTCACAAATCTCCGAAATGCGGTCAATCGATAGCCCTGAATATGGGTCGAAATTGGTAGCATTAGAGCCGCTCGGATAAAGACATTTTTGCCATGAAAATTTTAGACTTCCGGCTACCCAAAGTGAGCCGATCAAACCCTGAATTCGGGTAACAGAGGCGGAATTCGACCATTTCAATGCTCTTGATCTGAGCTGGACAATTCAACCTTAAATCCCTGTAAACTATTCTACAAAAAGATTTTAAACTGCATTTTGCCACATGGACATCAACCCTTGTTTCTCTGCAGCTCATACACGTTCCAACAGATTCCCCAATCCCCGGCAGTGGAGCTTGAGTGTCAAAACTACCACACTCTGTCACTCAAACTAGTAGTGTTACTGCACATGCGCACCATGCCTGTCACTCAAACCAGTAGTGCTGCTGTGCACCATGCCTGTCACTCAAACCAGTAGTGCTGCTGTGCACCATGCCTGTCACTCAAACTGGTAGTGCTACTGTGCACCATACCTGTCACTCAAACTGGTAGTGCTACTGTGCACCATACCTATCACTCAAACTGGAAGTGCTACTGTGCACCATACCTGTCACTCAAACTGGTAGTGCTACTGTGCACCATACCTATCACTCAAACTGGTAGTGCTACTGTGCACCATACCTGTCACTCAAACTGGTAGTGCTACTGTGCACCATACCTATCACTCAAACTGGTATTGCTACTGTGCACCATACCTGTCACTCAAACTGGTAGTGCTAATGCGCACCATGCCTGTCACTCAAACTGGTAGTGCTACAGCGCATGTGCACCATGCCTGTCACTCGAACTGGTAGTGCTACTGTGCACCATACCTGTCACTCAAACTGGTAGTGCTACTGTGCACCATACCTATCACTCAAACTGGAAGTGCTACTGTGCACCATACCTGTCACTCAAACTGGTAGTGCTACTGTGCACCATACCTATCACTCAAACTGGTAGTGCTACTGTGCACCATACCTGTCACTCAAACTGGTAGTGCTACTGTGCACCATACCTATCACTCAAACTGGTATTGCTACTGTGCACCATACCTGTCACTCAAACTGGTAGTGCTAATGCGCACCATGCCTGTCACTCAAACTGGTAGTGCTACAGCACATGTGCACCATGCCTGTCACTCGAACTGGTAGTGCTACTGTGCACCATACCTGTCACTCAAACTGGTAGTGCTACTGTGCACCATACCTATCACTCAAACTAGTAGTGCTACTGTGCACCATACCTGTCACTCAAACTGTTAGTGCTAATGCGCACCATGCCTGTCACTCAAACTGGTAGTGCTACAGCGCATGTGCCCCATGCCTGTCACTCAAACTGGTAGTGCTAATGCGCGCCATGCCTGTCACTCAAACTGGTAGTGCTACAGCGCATGTGCACCATGCCTGTCACTCAAACTGGTAGTGCTACAGTGCATGTGCACCATGCCTATCCTATCAATCAAATTGTGATACTGAGCATGTGCACCATGCCTATCACTCAAACCGGTAGTGCTACTGTACATCATGCCTGTTACTGAAACTGGTAGAGTTACTGCACATTTGTACTATGCATTCTCCAGTCTCCCAGACACCAGAGAATGAGATCGGGATTGCAGTCAAGAATACCGCTATCCTGTCAAGCTTCTAGCATTAATTAACATTAAGAATTAACATTGGCCTGATGCTAATTTTTTACCAGTCTCCTGGTAAAATACCGGCCAGGTGGCAACCCTAGCTCTACCCTGAAAAAAAAGGCACAGAGGTAGAACTCAGTGGGACAGGGTCTCAAAACAGGGACTATCCAGCACAGATCGGGACAGTTGGGAGGCATGCATACACATAGTGTGTTACTGGGCTGCGCAATTTAAACTATGTATTCTCTTTGGTACGTTTACGAAACGCGTAAGGACGGCGGCAGCAAGGAACCTGCGAGGTAAACATTTTTATCAGGAATTATGTTTAGAAGTAATATTTCCAGGAGACCTGTAAAGTGCCTTTGTCACATATGTTGGCTCCTGAGAATACATACAAATGTAACAAGATCCACAGCATGCATTGCAAGGAGCAGAGTTACCATGTTCAGCTTACATTTCTAGGCTAATGGAAAATAACTTTATTCTAATTCTTTATTTTTTACACAGTAAGAATGTTTAAGGTGATATTTAAAGGTGACACCTAAGGGCACAGGACGCTGTGTCCCTTTAACATGTCAACCACTCCAGCTGCTCAATTGCATCCCTAACCCCGCCCCTTCCTGCGCTTTGTTTCCGCTGCCTGCGTTCCAAACCTCGTCTAGGATCAGAGCCACGCCCCCTGGCTCGCATGCTCTTTCCCTTTGAAACCCCGCCCATTTCCGTCCCTCGGTCAGCTGATTGGCTGGATTCCTCCAGGGGGGGTGAGAAACTCCGTCACTAGAGCCTGTGCGTCGTAACGCGGCACAGCACGCCTTCGCGGTGAGCTCCGCCCCCCATCATGGCTGCTGCTCCTGTGTAGAGCGGGAGCCGGGAGAGAAGGACCCGCTTAGCCCGAGCTGCAGCCGCAGGTGAGAGGGGGGCGTGTGCCGTGATGGGGGAGCACAGTGGAGGCATAGATACACTCCTCATGGGGCACTTTAAGCAGTACCACGTGACCAGAAGACAAATTAACCCTCACCTGGGGGGCAAATCCAACCCTCACCCTATCAGGGCAAATTAAATACCTACTTGGGGCACATTAAGTGCCCACTGTTGGTGTAGCTAATATACCTTCCATAGCCAACCATGTTGCTTCATATGGATCCATGCAAACTACTTTACTGCCCCCCTTCTTATAGTTACCATCTTTAAAAACTGTAAGGACAAATATGATGACTTTTTTTTTTTATATTTCAAAATGTACCCCTAAAGGTTGCCCCCTCCTAATACATGTGCTCTCATAATGCAAGAGAGACATTATCAGGCTGTCTCAATTGCTGTAATATATATAAAAATGGAATATATTGTTTTAATGCAGCCCCTTAATGAAATTGTACTGCAGAGTTGGTGCCTGGCTTATAAATAAATGTTAATATTAAAGTTCCTCTTTTTTCACTCTGCAAATTAGTTCTGTGAGATCCACACCCAGCAGCTATCCCTCCTCTCCCCCCCCCCCCCCCCCCCCCTTTACCTCCTCCCATACATCCCTGCATGTCATTCAGTGGGAAAGTATGCTGTCACTTTTACTTTGTCAGTTAGGGGTGTGAGCATCCTAATGGTAAAAGTTTCGAACTACCCCCCAATCTAATTGAGACATACATGAACAATTCATATGTTATATCTGTTATTAATTTACAGCAGCACTTTGCAAGTTTGCAGTTTTTATATTGGAATGCCAAAATATAATTATTAAAACCACAGCGAGTATAGATCACTCACTTTAGGCACAATTTCTTTGTATAATTCTATATAGAACATTATATATACTATGACACAGAGAGGAACGTTATAACATTCTTCAAGTGTCTGTCTATATACTTGTAAACTTCCTGATAACACTTTTTTATTTTATATCTATTTGTAAGACATTTTAAATGTGATATTTCTCATATGTCACGTTTGTTTAAATCTTACATTATTTTTGTACAATATTGGGATCAAGGGAAGGAAAAAATAAATAAATGATCCAGCACGATCAGAGATCCACAATCTCTGGTGAACAGAATTGTGTTCTGGTCTAATAAATATGAATACAGATCATTTTTTTCGGATTTACAGACTATTAAAGAGAAACTTGGTTTTGTTTTTTAAGGAGAAACATGTTTTAAGCTGATACATTTCCCAGTGGTGAGGCAAATATTATTAGCAATATTATTGTCCAGTAGCAGCAGATATCCCATGATACTACTTTAATACTATATGTAACTAATGTAGTATGCATTTTCCTTAAAGGACAATGGATGTAAAAAAAAAAAAGATTGAAAGATTGCTTCAAGTGTAGGCATTTTAAATAGCCATGCTTTAATGAAAGAATACAAATAGTGCACCTTATTGTGCCCTCTTTGCTCTGTATAGCTCTCTCAGGGGGCGGACATTTTTATTCAGAATCCTGGGTCAGAGGAAGGAAGATCTGACCCAACATGTCTGCCTTCTTATAGTGATATACAGAGCAAAGAGGGCTCAGTAAGGTGATTTATGTATATTCTTTCATTAAAGCATTTCTATTTAAAATACCCACAGTTGATGCAATCTTTCAGTTAACCAGAACTTATTTTTTTCCGACAGTTGTCCTTTTAATGTCACCGCTTTTTCATAGCCTGGATTTCTTGTTCAAAAGCATGTGCTATACACCGTTTCCCTTTTGGTCAATGAACAGGCCCAGTTAAATTGGGAATTATTATAAGCAAATCCATCTCTCCCCACTGTGCGGAGACAGGCTGAAAACTGTGTATAAATTGATTTTAAAGCATTTTCTGCTCTATCTCATTGGATCTCAGCCGCTCTCATATACTCCTTTTTGGGACCCCCTGACCGGTAAAACATTCCAGAAGAGACTTGACATCCAAGGCAGTCTAGATGGCCACAGCCGGAGACAAACGGTTAATTACAGTGGTTATAGTTTGACTTGCTCTAGCAGGACTGTAAAGAGATGTATAAACCCTGTAGCATTACACAGCAAATTCTTTTTGATCTGCAGACCTGCCCGCTACACTCTAATCCTCAAGTGCAGCAATTAATATAACGCTTACAAAATCTCAGTAAATATATATTGATCTATGTTTTCCGATTTTGGCAGATCTTCAAGTTGTAGAGGGGTGAAATGTGGAACTAAGGTAGTAGCAATGTAATTATAACACAATATTTGTAGACTGATCAGCCTGGAGACAGCCTGGTTATTTTTTTTGGAAATAGAAACATAGAATGTGTCGGCAGATAAGAACCATTCGGTCCATCTAGTCTGCCCAATTTTTTTTTGATTACTTTTATTAGTCCCCCGTTCCCGGTCTTATAGCTAGGATAGCCTTGTGTCTATCCCACGCATGCTTAAAATCCTTGACTGTGTTTACCTATACCACTTCTGCTGGCAGGCTATTCCATACATCCACTACCCTCTCAGTAAAGTAATACTTCCTGATATTACTTTTAAATCGTTGCCCCTCTAATTATAGAAACATAGAATGTGTCGGCAGGAAATGGTACTTGGTGTTGTATACAAAATACCTGCCTTGTGGACTTTTAGGAGTCAGGACTTTTTCAAGCCCTTTATGTAGGTATACCTGTATTCACACATATTATTAAAAAAACTAATTAAACACCTCCTTAAAAAAAAAAAAACAACAAACACAGCAGAAAAAAAAAATCATGGCGTCTTCCTGTGGAAAGCACCCCCCCCCCCCCCCCCCGAGACAGAATACCCAAATTTCAGACCAACTTGTTGAAATCTGGACCCTTTGCAACCTTAATTACAGTAAAGAGTTAATCAAAGGCATAGGGTAACGCAATGTGACTTCCAGCCGAGAGACCATTCAGATTATCTCTTAATCTATACATTTGCTCTCAGTTCTAACCACGTGGCCTTAGTCATTTTTGTAAGGTGCATTCCCACACTTCATCTCTCTCTTTATTCTAGCTGAATGTAGATTAGCATGCTATATTGCACTATTGTCTGTCTGTACTCATGACCTTGTGGCTTGGGAAGATAGATTACCTGCAGACAGGTGTGCAGGAGCTCAGCAGAGACTGATTCCCTTGTCTAGCCCTAGGTTGTATTCTTTACTAGTCATGTGAATGGGCTATAAATGTATCGGGCTCCTATTAAACCATAGCCTTCACTTGCATATATTGGTCAAGGTCGTGTCCTCTGTGAAGTTTGCTGTCACTGAGCAGTCCAGGCCTCACTTCTTAGAAGGATTTCACTGCTCCCGTTTGGGTTCAGACGTCTGACTGCGTCCACACTGCTTCATGTTGTGGTTTAAAAAAAGGGTTAGAGTGAAATGCAGCGGGTTTAGAGTGAAATGCAGCGGGTAACACAAGTAGCAAATGATTAATGTCAGAAAAATAATACTAGTGGTACAGGTATGTGGGCCAAATAATCTTCTATAAATCTCATTTATAAAAGGCCACCCTGTTGTGGACAGTTGAGCAATTAATAATCCCTTTCTTTGTAATGATTAACACAGTTTTGTTTATTACCTGTTCTCTCTGTATTATTAATGGCAATTGAAGAGCCTTTCGATCCCACAGGGCAGCATCATAATGTATTTCGCCTTGGTTAAAGGAATATGTATTTTTAGATGTACGCACATTATAGATCATTGATTATTGACCATCCTGGGACGTGAGTCATCAGTATTGCCTTGTGATGTTAATTATCTGCCGCACCTGATGTTTCACACTCTATGAATGGTTAAACATAGCCGTGGACATGGAATGCGTTGGTCGTCGGAGACATGTACTGAGTGAAATGCGTGGGGCACTTTTCAGGCTTGAATTATATTACCCACCTACTATCAGTGCTTTTTAACTGTTAAGTATGCATAATAAACTTGAAAAAATTTAAAAAAAAAAAAAAAAAACATACATATATATATATATATATATATATAAAAATCCAAACAGTAGTGCACTCGACTTTAAAGCAATAAATGGTTCACTACCTAGGTGCAGTGCAATTTTTCAACAATATATCCATCAAAAAAACAAATAAAAAACACGCACTCATAGGATTTTTAGAAAAATAGAAAAAACTGTATTACATACTGACTGTCATATACATCGACGTTTCGGCTCCACCTGGTTATCTTGATAACGGCTCCAGCCGAAACGTCGATGTATATGACAGTCAGTATGTAATACAGTTTTTTCTATTTTTCTAAAAATCCTATGACTTGCAATGTGTGCATACATATATTACACAGGAGCCTGATCAGAGCAGATATATAATAATACCAGGTGAATGATAACTATACTAGCAATGTGTTCACACATATATTACACAGGAGCCTGTACAGAGCACACATAATAATACCAGGTGAATGATAACTATACTTGCAATGTGTGCATACATATATTACACAGGAGTCTGTACAGAGCACACATATAATAATACCAGGTGAATGATAACTATACTAGCAATGTGTGCACACATATATTACACAGGAGTCTGTACAGAGCAAACATATAATAATACCAGGTGAATGATAACTATACTTGCAATGTGTGTTACATATATTACACAGGAGTCTGTACAGAGCATACATATAATAATACCAGGGGAATGATAACTATACTTGCAATGTGTGCATACATATATTACACAGGAGCCTGTACAGGGCAGACATATAATAATACCAGGTGAATGATAACTATACTTGCAGTGTGTACATACATATATTACACAGGAGCCTGTACAGAGCAGACATATAATAATACCAGGTGAATGATAACTATACTTGCAATGTGTGCATACATATATTACACAGGAGTCTGTACAGAGCAAACATATAATAATACCAGGTGAATGATAACTATACTTGCAATGTGTGTTACATATATTACACAGGAGTCTGTACCGAGCAGACATATAATAATACCAGGTGAATGATAACTATACTTGCAGTGTGTAAATACATATATTACACAGGAGTCTGTACAGAGCAGACATATAATAATACCAGGTGAATGATAACTATACTTGCAATGTGTGCATACATATATTACACAGGAGCCTGTACAGGGCAGACATATAATAATACCAGGTGAATGATAACTATACTTGCAGTGTGTACATACATATATTATACAGGAGTCTGTACAGAGCAGACATATAATAATACCAGGTGAATGATAACTATACTTGCAGTGTATGTATACATGTATTATACAGGAGTCTGTACAGAGCAGACATATAATAATACCAGGCAGTAATCATAAGAGAATGAAAATATAATATACTGGCATGTAAATACATTTAAAAAGATATTTAATATGATCTGATAAACAACCATTTATAATCTGTACTAAACATTCTGTTAATTCCTAGGACCCTCTGTTCTGTCATCCCTTGAAGGAGCTAATGGCGTCATCAGCTACAGTCCCCATCGGTTTCCACTATGAAACACAGTATGTTGTGCTCAGCTATTTGGGGTTCCCCCCACAGGAGAGGACAGCAAAGGAGCCCCCTGCAGCCGAGACGGGTGAGCTGGGGTTTATCTGTATCACAGAGCCTCCCTCCATTTCAATAGAAATATATATACAGGTTTGCGGTCTAAGTGGGATCACGATCGCTGTGTGTATATGTTTGTGTTTAATTATATTGGTGTCCCCTGCTTATGACATCACCTGTGGCAAATGAAAGAATTTTTAAGGGGAGATGTGTCCTTTGCATGTGATGTCACAAGTGATGTCATAATCAGTTGACTCCACACACACATCAAGTAATGCATTGCTTGCAATTCTGACACAGTGATACATTTTTATTCTCTGCAGTCACAGTATAAGCAGTGTTTAGTCCCTTTTAACTAAAGAAGTTAATGTTTTATTGCACTTGAACAAAATAAACATTTCTACCTGCTTCTCTCCTGCTAATACACGCAGTAGGGCAGCTTGGAATTTTTAGGTCCATGTTTGCTTAGCAGCGCTTTTCTGCTAGACTCCCACCAGACTTGGATTTACATATTCCTATGGTGAAGGATTTGAGGTCTATAAATGTAGAGCTTGCACCTTTTTTCCTGTAGGATATAAATATTGCTATTACTGGGCACCCAGGGCGGAGTGGAAGCTGAAACAGATAAAAATATATAAATAAATGAAGAGAAGTAATTCTCATTCACACGCCCACTATGATCCAGTGCACAGTAAAATGCAGAGATGGGGTGAGGCGTTACAGACGGAGCGCTTTGCAGACGCTGGGCATCCATTTGGTAGCGTCTGGTATCGTCACACGTCTCTCTCAGCCCACCGAGGTTGTTTCTATATCGTGTTGCTATCAGAAATTCAGGACTCTCCATGTTTCTTTAGCCAGTAACAATGCAGCCTTTTGATGCGTGACACAGCGCCGGCCTCTCTCCTGCCTGTTTTCCGCGTGACTTCTCATTGTGTCTGACAGGCTGTCGAGTGGAATCAGGCTCCCCGGAGTCAGTGAAGAGGTGCAAGTGAGGCCTTTCCCAGCCTATCACCGAGCGGCACGCTGTCTCTCCACTACCCCAAGCGGTTTCCCTCCATGAATACTGGGTGCGGCCCCCAACCCCTGAAACAATAAGAATGCTTTGTGTAATAGTATTGTGATTATTATCATCCACGATACACAAAGACTGAGACAAACATAGGTCGTTGTGTATAACTGTCATTTCTGGGGCAAAATACTGAAAGTGGCCTAATCAGCAGGATCATTCTGTTGGCTTCTGTGGCCAGCGTAACACTTTTATAAGTGCCCCCAAAAATGTCCCTTTTATACGGAACCCCCCGTTGTATCCATATGAATATCTCTGTAATGGTCATCAGTGTAAGATACAGAAAATCAAGACAAAAAAGTTAAAGGGACATCTTTACCTAAACATTGCTTGTGAATGTAGAGAATGAAAAACTATCTATACATTGTGTTGGCAGAATTCCAAGCAAAAGCATAGATTAAGAGAAAAATGTGATTGAAATGTGTCTCCTGTTTATGACATCATCTGGGGCTTTATATGCAAATTACGCATTTCCTATTGAAAGTAGTTTGCATATAAAGGCAGATGATGATGTCATAAGCAGGCGACCGCACAGCGACACATGTTTCACTTCCTCTGTGCTTGTTATTCTGCAAACACAATGTAGAGATGTAGATTTTATACTCGACATAAACCGTAAAGTTTTAGGAGTCCATTTAACACCTTTAAGTTCCCGGACAAGGCTGAGTTAAAGACACAGGATGATGCTGCCTAGTTAATACTGAATATTTGTTGTCATTAGTGTTAAAAAAAACAAAAAACAACAACCTGCTTCTTTGCATCCAGGAGCCCAGCAGCCTTCCCCACCTCGTATAGCCAGGGAGAAGCTCGACAAGATCAAGACTGACATAGAGGAGGAACTGAAACATCTGGAAGATGAAATCTCTGCTGGTGAGGGGGTCTGAAGGGGTTAAAGGTTATGCTGAGCATGTCGGCTTTCAACCCCATAAATTTTATATTATTTTAAATGTTTCAGGATTGGAATAAAACATTTTACACTTAACTTACCCAAATCTCTATTTCCATGTGTGCATGTGCATGTTTCTCTGACTGGCCCCTTATCATGTCTATTATAGAACTGTAACATGTTTTATAATTCATTCAGGACTCCGGAATGAGGGGCTGGATTAGAAGCCTGCCTTAAAGTCTCCTTGTGTAATGTAAATTGCAGCATGCATGCTTAAAGAAGTATTAAACCTTACAAATACTAATTTTCCATATAAAAAGGATCACCTAATTACTTGTCTTTTTGTCCAGAAACAAACAGCTTGCTTAATAATTGTAAGCCTGTTCTGTCCTCCCTCTTCTACTCCAGTGCCAGCATCTCGTGTAACTCTTCTGAGGCTCAAGTTCCTCTCACTCTCTTCTCATTGTCTCACTTTCTCTTTACTGTGATTCATACTACTTTTTCTCATTCACAAATACTTTCCTCCCTTTTTTTTAGGCCTGCTCTGCGAAGCAGTGAACAAATATAACAAGATGTTTTCTGGATGGTAGCTCATAGAAGCTTCCTATTCTGAAACATCAAAGAACAGGGAGAAATGTCTTTCATGTTTAAAAAATGCTTTTGCAGGGTTAGTCTCGTATTAACCCCTTGGCCGTGTATGTATATGTCCAAAAATAAATGGTCCTTGCTGATTGGACGTATGCATAGGTGGGCTTGCACTCTCCCAGCAGTACGAAACGGCTCTTCTGGGGGCAAATATTTGATTGTTGTGATTAGAACAGTTTAAACCAATTAAAAATATCTTCGCCTTAATTTCTGGCTGTGAATTGTCCAGCCGTCACTCCTTTCCCAAAACCTCAAAAATGACAGATATGTCTAAAGATTTTTAGTGGGTCCCTTTCTCACCTTTCTTCCCCCCCTCTTCTCCAGCCTTCCCCACTACCGGTTTTGACATGCACACCTCCCCGGTGTTCAGCCCGGCCAGTCCTGAGACCTCCATTGAGGAATGCCTGTCCCAGCTTTCTGAAAAACTGTCTCTTGAAATTCGGGATCCACTGGACAAAGCCACAGAGAGACTCCTCAGCACGTACGTTACCATATGGATCTTCTGCATCCAATAGCAATGTGTACTATTTCCAGGTTTCTCACCAGGTTTGAAAAAAAAAGGGGGGGGGGGGGAAGAGACTCACCAGGTTTGTAAATGGGGGACGACGACTCACCAGGTTTGTAATGGGGGGGGGGGGGCACTCACCAGGTTTGTAAAGGGGGGGACTCACCAGGTTTGTAATGGGGGGGGGGGGGGCACTCACCAGGTTTGTAAAGGGGGGGGACTCACCAGCTTTGTCCCTGCTGTGTATAGATGTCAGTGAGATTAAACTCACCTGCACCTCATGTTTTAGTGAATAGCTCCAATATCTCCTAACCCCATCTTTCCACATGCATGCTTGTCTACAAGAGCCATTGGTAAAGAGGAATCCCGTGGCAACTTTATTTAAAGTAGAGGAATTGACAAAACATTGCATTGGTTTCTATGGCGATTGCCCCAGAATTGCTCTTTCCACAGAACCCATTTTGTTCTCTCTGTATTTGTTTGTACATCTGTAGCTGAGTTAAACAAGATCTTTTTATTTCTATCGATTTATTGTAGCATTCATAGTAAATTCACCTTACCAGGCCGCCCTGCCTTAGGGTGATGTTTATATTTGTTCGGTTTTAGCATGAATTAATCTGCTTCTCTGGCAGTGGGATGGTTAAGTATGTTTCCTCGTTTGGCTCATTAACCCATTTCTGCCTAATTCTAACAGGAGCCTAACGTACAATGTGTTTAAGACAGAAACTGAGAATACAGCCACGCACGTCACTGCTTGGAACAAGGTATGTACGCCCCCCCTTCCTGTGTCTGTGTTCACCCTATGCAACATATTCCAGGATTTATCGATGATGTATAACCGGGCCTTTCCAAAGAAATGTTCTTTTCCTGTCATGTAGTACTTCTTATACTGCCTATACACTGGGTTGGTCATTTTTAAACCTCTTAATCAGTTTGTTCAATGCACTTGCATACAACATTTCTGACTAAGCCTGTACTTCCTGTCATTATTCTTTGGGGCACCTTGCATCGTCGGGCAGTTCTAACACTTCTATGCCATCTTCTCCCCAGTGGCATGCTAGGGGTCTGATTTTAGCTGCAGTTCTTGTAGGCGCACGCTCCGAGGTGCATGTAAGATTTAAATGAAAATGATTTCTTCCTATCGCAGTACAAACGTGTTTGCCTTCACGTGCTGTAATGATCTGCCCTTCCCTCTAGCTGTAGGAGCTTGCCCCACCTGCCCCAGGGGCAGAGGAGGTGGCAGGCAGGTGTCATTCTCTCTTTGATGATCGCTCATGCCTTCCCAGCATTAAGCCAGGGATTATTACTCCGTGTTTGCATTGTGTTTAACTCTTGTAACTGCAGAGATATATTATATATATTGCCATGTTTTCCTAGATATTAAATATAGGCACGAGCCTGTGTTTGCCATGCGTCTGTGCTGTCCCATGATTATGACATCACCTTGTGGCTTTGTATGCAAATTACACACTTCCCGCTACAGATGATGTCATAACCAGGTGACACCACAGACACGTTTTCTCCTATTTTATGTATTTTCTTGCACTTCTGTTCATACATGGTATAGATCCCCCCCCCCCCCCTTACATTTACAGTATAAAGAACATGTAGGTGACCAAGATCCCCCCGCCCTGCTTGACAGTTACTCACTGGCTCTGTCTGTTTCTTTGCTGCAGGTGCTTGTGCCTCTGATTCTTTCACAGAGCCTCCTCCTGGAGCTGACAAGACGTGGGAACCCATGCTTGGAGAACCTCATACAACTCACGGTTTCCTACATAGAGGAGCTGTGTGCAGACTACATTATCCAGCAGGGAGGATGGGTGAGTACAGGGGGGGGGGGAAGATACCAAGAATCACACCGACCTTTGAGCTTCACTCCCATCTCTCTCAGCCGGTTCAGCTTGCCTACCTCCTCTGTGGGGGTTGCAGTGTTCCCTATGGTCATCTTGGTCAGCTGCCACTGACCACCTCCAGCTCCTTCTGTTTACACCTTGCTCCCGGGTCACCTTTGCTACCATATTGGTTCTACAGGTGCAAATGTTCAAAGCAATTAAACAGTATGTGGGTCTGCAGAGCTGGCCAGTGGAGTATAGGTCCCTCTTTCAGGACTGCCCAACAAAAGCAGGTCAGTTAGTAGGTATGGATAACCGTAGAGTAGAAATTCTGATACAGGCATGAGTCAGGTTGTGTGGTCTGAGGTTGGGCATTTTTACATTTATTTCTACTTTTAAAGAGAGGAAACCTCCCTTCCTCCCCCTCCCTGAAAGATTCCAGTGTTATGGGAGTGGCAGTCATGTCACAGAGAATTTTCCCTGCACACAGTGATCTCAGACAGTTCTCACCCGGCCAGATTCACTTTCATCTCCCCCCCCAGACGCTGCCCCTGGATTAGCGACTCCATCAAGCTGGTTTTGACTGCACAGAAGGTAACGTCCCTCGCCGAAAAGCCCAGATGAGTGGGGATAATTTCCTGACGGATTAAGCCCCGCATGCCTTTCAATTTCCCAGCGTGCAGCTGTCACGCAGGGACCCCTGGCCCCCTACCTCCCATTCACCCCAGGGCAATTCCTTTGCAGACTGGAATAGCATCACGGCTGATTCTGGGTGCCGATTTAACCGCTTCAGTCCTGTAGCCCAGACCCCACTTTGCACGTAGCGTATTAATCTTTAACTTTTATTACCCTGATTGCACCTCTCTCATGGCTTATGCTCTTGCAGAACCCTCAGTGTGCCACTCCGAGATCTTAACTCTTTGTATGCCACTCCGAGGTCTTAACTCTTTGTATGCCACTCCGAGGTCTTAACTCTTTGTATGCCACTCCGAGGTCTTAACTCTTTGTATGCCACTCCGAGGTCTTAACTCTTTGTATGCCACTCCGAGGTCTTAACTCTTTGTATGCCACTCCGAGGTCTTAACTCTTTGTATGCCACTCCGAGGTCTTAACTCTTTGTATGCCACTCCGAGGTCTTAACTCTTTGTATGCCACTCCGAGGTCTTAACTCTTTGTATGCCACTCCGAGGTCTTAACGCTTTGTATGCCACTCCGAGGTCTTAACGCTTTGTGTGCCACAAAGGCAAGGCTAACCAACAGGTAAACGTCCTGCTGTCAAACTACAGTTCCCCACGATGCACTGCAAGCAATCCTTCCTATCATAAGCTCCTGGGGCATTATGGGAAATTCTGGCTAGCTCCCCCCTGCTTAAAAGGTCTTCACGCCTTAGAAATACACTTATCCCTTTTGAAATGTAGAATTTTTCCCTTAGATTTGGAAGAGCTTTGGATGTGCCGTTCAACACAAAAGGGTTAACTTATAATACAAAGAGGGGTTATGACGAGCTGTGATGTGAGAATTCATGCAGGGGGGCTCTCCAGTCTCAATTTGCAGGATCCAAGCCCTTTCTTAACACTTGCAGGATGTAAACGCACCAGAAAGGTGAATTCACTGTACACCTGGGTGGGGATTTTGCTGCTTTGATAAACCCATGCGTGTCGATGCAGTGCTCATAAATATTTATCAGATCTATCATTTCAATTCTTCTTAAACATTCTACAAATCCACCATCCTTTTTTTTTTTTTAACTTTTTTTTTTTTTTTTAAATTAGGCTTTTTTCGGTTACTAGTGCAAAATGGTCTTTTAACTCCTCAGATGGCTGGGTCACATGACTGAAAGCTTGAATTAATCCAACCCGAAAAATATATGAACGGGAGGGGGGGGGGGGGGGGGGTGATGGCAAGATGGGATGTCCTTAAACAGTTATTTCTGAGCGGGTAATAGGAATTGTCCTCCTAATGCTGTTATCCTCATTGTATAACATGTATAGCTTGGAGGAAAGACGTAACAGGGGGGCTATGATAGAAACATTTACATACATAAAGGGAATCAACACAGTAAAGGAAGAGAGTATATTTAAAGGAAGAAAAACTACCACAAGTAGAGGACATAGTCTTAAATTAGAGGGGCAACGATTTAAAAGTAATGTCATGAAGTATTACTTTACTGAGAGGGTAGTGGATGTATGGAATAGTCTTCCAGCAGAAGTGGTAGAGGTAAACACAGTGAAGGATTTTAAGCATGCGTGGGATAGACACAAGGCTATCCTAGATATAAGATAAGGCCAGGGACTAATGAAAATATTACATTACTGAGAGGGTAGTGGATGTATGGAATAGTCTTCCAGTAGAAGTGGTAGAGATTAATACAGTGAAGGAGTTTAAGCATGCGTGGGATAGGTATAAGGCTATCCTAGATATAAGATAAGGCCAGGGACTAATGACAGTATTACTTTACTGAGAGGGTAGTGGATGCATGGAATAGTCTTCCAGTAGAAGTGGTAGAGGTTAATACAGTGAAGGAGTTTAAGCATGCGTGGGATAGGTATAAGGCTATCCTAGATATAAGATAAGGCCAGGGACTAATGATAGTATTACATTACTGAGAGGGTAGTGGATGCATGGAATAGTCTTCCAGTAGAAGTGGTAGAGGTTAATACAGTGAAGGAGTTTAAGCATGCATGGGATAGGTATAAGGCTATCCTAGATATAAGACCGGGAACGGGGGACTAATAAAAGTACTCAAAAAAAAAAAATAAAATTAAAAAAATTGGGCAGACTAGATGGACCGAATGGTTCTTATCCGCCGGTGACACATTCTATGTTTGGATGTGTGAGCAGGTGAGATTTCCAGATCTTCACTGCTTTGTACAATTACAAGTCCATTTAGTGTCATCTGCTGTAAAATATCTCTGATTTCACGTCTACGGGGCTTCCTTGTTCACAAGAGCATACAATCTAACTCGGGTGCAGCCAGTGTGTATTCTAAGTTTCACGGCCGCTCGTGTCGTATTTATTTCTTCCTGTGTTCTAAATGACTATTTGATGACCGGGGATAGAGGAAAAGTCCTAGCAGTGGATCGATTGATGCCACAGCAAATATTTGTTTTTGTTTGTGTTATTTTTTTTTTTTTTGCTCTGTCTCTCCTGCCTGCATGCTGTATATTCCCAGCACTGCCTTGGCATCACATTGCTGTTTGCCCTGCAGCCGACTAAGAGCATAAACAAAACTGGGTCGCTGTACTCGTGCTCGATCTGCTCGTCCCCGTCTCATAGACTCTGCGACTAGCCGGGCATAGTGCAGCTCTATCACTGCTCCTTACTCTGCACCGGAGTATTACCTGGTAAGAGAACGCTTATTACTGACCGTCGGATGAGATTATAATTGAGGATTCCTTTTAACACCAGCTGAATGTTTATATGGTTTTTTATTACCTTTTTTTGATTTCTTTATGTTCTTTATTTCTTTTATCTCTCAAGATTTAAGGAGTTTGGATAACTCACTAGCAATCATCCGATATCGGCGGAGACATATGTCTCTCTGTTAACATCCTTTTTTAATATATATTTTGATAAGATTATGCTATTATGCAGGAAAATTATGTTTCATATTTTTTTTAAACCAAACGTTACCCTCTTGTATATTTTTTTTAAAGAAATCTTACCTTGGGCTTGGGAAATGGAGGCAGCCCATCTCCTGTTAGAATCTGAGACGGGCGAATTATTCAAGTTGTGAGGTCCAGATTCTTGTTTTGATTTTTTTATTTCTTTAACATCTAGTATCTGAATTCTTTTTTTTTTTCTGTGTATTACTACGCGGTATGCTTAATCTGATAAATGTGCATGGAAGATTTGATCAGATCTAGCGTGTTAATATTTTGCGTTATTATATATTTTTAAACCGGTTTCTGCTGGGACTAGCCATCAGTCCCGGTAAGAGCCATGTTTCTGCCCCATTGGTTAATTTGTAATGCTCTGGTGGTCTTTGGCCTATTCCATCCCCACCCCATCTATGCTAGTTTATGATACAGGGGGTTTTATTACCCACCGATGGAGCAGGGAGCTTCCAGGACTGGCATTTGATCAGACTGTTTCGGTTTGGTATCTGCACTGGTTTAATCCGACAGTATTAAACTACCAGCAAGAAAAAAATGAATGAATCTTTTGCTTACTTATATGATTACAGAGGGGTCTAGAGCCAGCAGGCATCACCAGGTCTTATAAACACAATTCTTTATTTGGACTGATGTACCATGCATCCTTTTATTCCCAGAGGCTGGCTGAGAATGATGGGATTTGAAGTTGGCATGACTGTCTATTGGCTGGTAATGACGTATAGCTACATCTCTGCTCTCAGACATAGTGTATAATAAATCATTTAAAATGCAACGGCAGGGGAACCAGTGTAACAAACCGTAATACTCAAGGTCAAGTAGGGAAAATTTCTTTAACCTTCTCTATGCCGGCATTTGGGCACGCACCTATGGGAAAATATAATATTTACAGTAGGGCATTCAAGTTGATAGGGGAGTATTATTATTATTATTATTAATGCTATTTCCTTTTAACCCACTGCTATCCAAGGCTGTGTAAAATGGAGCTGGATTATGGCGGTCCTGATTAATTTGTCTGCAGAGCTGACATTTTTTGGTCTGTTATTGTAACACCCTGGAATGACAGCAGTTAGCTTTGCAGACCTTACTTATAACCCGCTTCTGAATTTATAACCCGACCCTGAAACGCGTCAGATCTGGGTGTCAGCCCTTGTATGTATTGCAGGCAGGTGGCTGGGATTCCTGCCCTGTGCGGGGATGGGATGCCATGTAAGGCTGCAGACTGAGGAAGGAGAGGGGGGGGGGGGGGGGACGACACAGTAAAGAAATGACTCCCACATCTGCTGCCTTTAGCTCTCACACAGCTGCCGTGACCTGATCCTGCTCACCAAATCACTTCTGCTCTGCTGCTAACGTGGTGCTCAGCCACGCCAGCCCGCAAGCAGTTTAAGCTGCTAACCTTTGCTCCACACAATGAGTATATATCTCAGCTGCATGCGTAAAGGTTTGTGGATTACATACCTGTTGTCAAGCAGCCAACACGCCTGGCTTGTTGGATTGTTTGTAGACTTTAGATTCCACAGGGTTTTGACTTATGCAGGGCTAAACCAAGCCCCATCGCAGGTATCCCTAAAACAGTATAGCGTAACTAGACTATAATATTGGGGTCCTTGTTCACGGAAAAGGGAATTGAGAGGGAAATTTAAACTTAAGTCCAAACTAGCCGAGTTAGGAAAAATTCTCAAGTGCAGCTGAATTGGAGATTTTTTTCCAACTCGGCTAGTTTGGACTCAAGTTTGAAATCCCTGTCTCAAGTCCCTGCAATTCTCTTGAATCATGAATCAAGCCCTATATGTATATTCAGGATAACCAGAAAGGATATCTCTAGTAGTTAAACTACAATTCCCATGATCTCCCAGCAGTCTGGGCTGTCAGGCCATCCATAGAAGCATGCTAGCACTATCCTGAGAGATAGCTACCCCCGGGTGTGCAGCAACTAGTAGATCTGACTCGGCCCCGTATGCAAATGAGGAAATAATCTACACGCTGGTTATGTTTTTTTTTATTTATTTTTTAAAGCTGTACTACTGTCTAAATGCTGTTGTGAATGCAGGTCCTCTATAAACCATTCTACACTCCATTCGTTGTAACGTCAGCTCGGCTCGCTGGTCAGAGTTTGGTTATACTTTTCATTGGACGTTGGTTTGTGCAATAATGAGTGGTTTGCTTGGCACCTTGTATTACAGTAACTCTCTACAGCGCCCCCTGCTGTATGTTCCAAATACACAGCTCGTTATGTAACCTTCCGTCTGCCTTTCTGAGCTGCGATCAAGCTGTTATTATTGCACAAATTCCTATGGTCTGCACAGCATCTAGAACCCAAAGAACCCAGGCTACATGTTATCTATGCTTTGTCTTACCCATACGCTCTCCCTTGTGCAAGGAATGATTGAGGAGAGGCAAGTTAGGGGAGAAGAATAACATTTGAGGGATTTGGCACATTTCCCTCCCAAATTTCTTGCCACAGGACCCTTATTCCCCCAAATGCCTTGCCACAGGGCCATTAATCCCCCCAAATGCCTTGCCACAGGGCTATTAATCCCCCCAAATGCCTTGCCACAGGGCTATTAATCCCCCCAAATGCCTTGCCACAGGGCCATTAACCCCCCCCAAATGCCTTGCCACAGGGCCATTAACCCCCCCCCCAAATGCCTTGCCACAGGGCCATTAATCCCCCCCAAATGCCTTGCCACAGGGCCATTAATCCCCCCCAAATGCCTTGCCACAGGGCCATTAATCCCCCCCAAATGCCTTGCCACAGGGCCATTAATCCCCCCAAATGCCTTGCCACAGGGCCACTAATCCCCCCAAATGCCTTGCCACAGGGCCACTAATCCCCCCAAATGCCTTGCCACAGGGCCATTAATCCCCCCAAATGCCTTGCCACAGGGCCATTAATCCCCCCAAATGCCTTGCCACAGGGCCATTAATCCCCCCCCAAATGCCTTGCCACAGGGCCATTAATCCCCCCAAATGCCTTGCCACAGGGCCCATTCATTTCCCCAAGTCCCTTGCCACAGGGCCCATTCATTTCCCCAAGTCCCTTGCCACAGGGCCCATTCATTTCCCCAAGTCCCTTGCCACAGGGCCCATTCATTTCCCCAAGTCCCTTGCCTCAGGGCCCATTCATTTCCCCAAGTCCCTTGCCACAGGCCCATTAATTCCCCCAAGTCCCTTGCCACGGCCCCAAGTGATCTGGAGGAATACGGAAAAATCTCTTCGTTTTCCAACCCTAGTGAAAAGTGACTGATTCTTTAACGTATGTCACGCCAGCGTATGTTGGGATTTACACACCTGTCGGAAGTCTGCTCCTTACATAAGCGCACACGTGGATAGTGGCGCTATAATGTCCACGATCCACGTGTCTTTTTATAAGTATCCTTACCATTGTGCTAAAGGTTTATAGGGGATCACAACCTTTATATGATTTCTTTTAAAGTCCACACCCTGATTTGCCATAAGGGGGGCCTGTACACTATTCCCAGCTGGGCTGCTTACTTTTCAGGGCCAAAACCATAATTACAGCGCAGTGCTACATATTGCGCCCCCTGTGATATTAGAAGGTTACACCTAACTTGCCAGACTTTCTGCGGATGACAACGCACATTATTATTATTACGAGTAACTTTTAATGGTTTCATTCTCCCCAGTCACTTACTGTAAAAGTCAGAAAAACACTTCAGCCAATAACTGATGTCAGAGCATCTCAGAAATGCAGTGATCACTCTCTGGGGGTCAGCAGGGAAATCTCATCTCTTCCCAGACCTGGCCTCTCCATGGGAATTCTGCACTTTGTATATCTTCATCAGATCTGATTTCTCATCAATTTGCAGCCTTCTGAGAAATGGGATTAGTTCTTCCCCTGAAGCCAGTCATATAATAAATCTTTACCCACGTGACTGGGCATTCCAGCTAGGGTACGGGCTTGGGAGGCTTTCTCCTATTTTAATGCGTCAAATATTTATTGTTAAGGTTTTGTTTCACCTAATACTTTTTGTTTTGTCCTTGTCCAATATGCTGGAACAAACAACTTGCCCATGAATCTACAGCATGTTCTGTGCTGCTGCTGCTTCTTCTAGTACAGTGCTGGCATCTTGTGTAACTCCTCTGAGTCTCTAGCCTGGTTGATAAAGGGGTATTCCCCCGAAACGTTTCTGTTCTGTGATATGCCACTATGGCGTATTAAAGTGCTATACGTTTTGTATTTAACCAGAGTGCTGTGGTTATTTTTTCCACTTGAATACTCTATTTGTTGAGGGGTCTGCCTGTTTCCTCCTATTCCATGGTCATTCTTCCGAACTGTTTGTGTCCATGTTTTTCTGGGTTTATTCCCTCTTTAAAAGTTAAGAGTCCTCTGGAGCTCAAGCTGTTGTGGACAATTTGTTGCATCATCAGGAAATATAAATGGTCTCCATGTCTCTGGCTTGGTTTATTTCATTGTTTTGTCTTTCCTTTCTCTCTTTCTAGGGCACCATTTTTAGCCTGGAATCCGAGGAGGAAGACGTGCAGGAGTTGATCGACGAAGACAGCAACGACATCTACATTCTGACCAGCGATAACTCCGAGCAGGTGAGCCCACCCGAGAGCCTCGCCGTCATCTCCTCCTGGCAAACGGAGAGTTTGCCCACCTCCCTGGGTCCGGAGTCCTGGCAACAGGTGCCCATGGATCCCGAGGAGCTGAAGAGCCTGGACAGCAACGGAGGTGCCGAGGAACGTAGCGAGAACAACTCCTCCAATTCGGACATCGTCCACGTGGAAAAGGAGGAGATAGCAGCGGTTATCGAGGAGGCAGCGGCAGTTATCGAGGAGGCATCGGTGGTGGGAGAGAGGCTGGAACAGGAGGAAGAGGTTGAAGTTGAGGTGGAAGAAAGGGAGATTCTGGTGGACCCATCGTTTGAGACTCAGGTGCTGACGGCAACATTGCCGTCGGCACCAATGGAAGAGCAAAGGAGCCCTACACCGCCTTCCATTCAACTGGCTCCACCAACCGTAGACGCACTAGTCAAGGAAGTTTTGGAAAAAGTACCCCAAACTCTCCAAGAGGAGGCCAAAGAAGAGAGCCTGATATCCTCTCCAGCAGAGGAGGCGAAGGTAGAACGCCCTGTCTCTCCCATAATTCCTTCATCGCCCCCTACAGAAGAAAAACCTGTGTTCATCACAGAAGGAAAATCCATCCTGTTGTACGGAGGTGCGGCAGCAGTAGCCATATTGGCAGTGGCTGTGGGGATGGTGATGGCATTGAGAAAGAAATAGATACAATTAGTCCATTGCCTTCACTTTCTGCTCTGTCCCAACCAAACCTGAGATGAGCCCCCCTTCACCAATCATGCTGTTGTTGCGCTTATCCCAGCCAGGTTCACTGTTTTTTTTGTTTTTTTTTAACCAGCCAGGAATTCATGTTAATCTGGCATGACCATTCCTGCTCAATAGTGGAGCTGTCTGGAAGCACTTCCTTGTTCTGGAGGTCCGTGGTCACTGACCAAGTATGACACAGTTTAAAATTAAAATGTCCGCCACCATCACTGCCAATGAAAATTGTAAAAGTTACTAAAGCAACAGCTGGTCCACCGTGGCTTAACCATCAATTGCAGCTGACCGTTACTCAATACCAAAAAAATAAAAATGATTAAAAATACAACCAATAAAATGTAGATGCCAGGTTTTAAATAAGATGTAAGACAAATGGTTTGGCAAGAAACCTAGTGTGTTTTTTTTTTTTTTTGTTTTTAATTTTGCTTAATTTTGGCAAAGATGTATTTGTTTAATTGAAAGATTACATCAAATATAGCCTTTTTTTAATTGAAGTGCTTTAATAAAAGAATATAAATAAAGCACCTCGTTGAGCCCTCGTTGTTCCATGTAGCACTATTGGGGCTGCCATTTTAGGTCGGATGGGTCAGGTCTTCTTTCATCCTCCCCAAGATTCTAACATGTCTGCTCCCTGTTAGAGCAAAGATGGCTCGGTAAGGTGCTTTATTTGTGTTGTTTCATGAAGGCATTTCTCAATTTCAAATGCATACATTTGATACAACCTTTCAATTAAACATACATTTTTATTATATTATTTTTTTTGCACACCGTTGTTCTTTGCACCCCTTCGCCCCCCTTGTCTTGTCACATATTTTCCAGGGAATTACAATTAAAATAGGACATTCCACTAAATTAATTAATTTTGTTTTGCTTTATATAAATATATGTTTACTGCCAGAGTTCAGAGATGGCTTATTTTTTTTTTTTTATAAGCAAATAGCACTTATTTTATGTAGCTGTATATCAAGTGTAATTGTCCTGGTCCCAGAACGTTCATTGGCTGAATTAATAGAAAGGAAATCTTTCTAACGCCCATTCATTGCCCCCCCTTTGTTTTTTTCTTTTTCATTTATGTCTCACCAATATAGGAAATCTTTATTTATAGCTTAAAAGGAGCCTTTTAATTTAGGCTGAAGCAGTAGAATAATCCATAAAAAAACAAAACTTAAAATGACTGAGTAACTTTGGATTTTAATTTCTGCCAATTCTCAAGGTATAAAATAAAGATCTGTACATTTTGCAACTGCAGCTCTGTTATGTGGGCTTCATGCATTCAGCCAGTAGAGGGAGCCAGACAGCAATTTGCCTGTACAAGGGGAGGAGCCAGACCACCTCTTTAAAGGGACACCACTCTTATTGATATGTTTATTATCCTATACAACTTTATCTACAGTGTATATTACTGTGGAAGAGTTTTTGGAGCAATATAGACATCAAACATCATAAAAACTATAAAATAAGATCTCAGTCTTTTTTTTTTTTTTTTTTTTAGCAAAAGATTTATTTTACAAACACAAACACAAACCACTTGCACGTCTGTGAATGTATTATTATATAATGAAATCTGATATCTACAAGATGGATTATTAAATTGCTGGTAATTTTATGCAATTTAGAGTTTGCCGAAAAGCTAAATAGGAGCAGTGTAAGAAGGATTCTTATGGTAGTGTCCCTTTAACTGGATGCATAGGATGATTTCTTACTCAGGTGAGCTTGTACTAATTGCATAGTTGCCAACGTCGGCCATGTTTCCAGGGACACATTTGTTCCACATGCTGCAGAAAGAGCATGCAAAGTGCAGCCCGGCAGTATGTAGGATGGATATACGCACAGACACAATCCAATTAATTAATCAGGGTGGAGATCTCATAGGACCTGCCATGATTAATTAATTGGATTGTGGCTGCGCGTATATCCATCCTACATACTGCTGGGCTGCACTTTGCATGCTCTTTCTGCAGCATGTGGAACAAATATGTGTCCCTGGAAACATGGCCGATGTTGGCAGCTATGTAATTGTGTTTTTAGTCATGTGTTATTTGAAAGATTGAATCAAGTTTAGGGATTTTAAATAAAATATGCTTCAATAAAACAGTACGAATAAAGCACCTTATTGAGTCTTCTCTGCTCTGTACAGCTCTATCAGGAGGCGGACATGTTTAGAATCTTTGACTGGATGAGCAAAGAGCTGGCCCCAAGATTCCAAACATGTCCGCCCCCCAGATAGACCTATACATTGCAAAGACGGGTCAGTAAGGTACTTTATTTGTATTCTATTTAACATGTCTACACATGCAATCTTTCAATGTCACATAACTTTCGCTGACAAACCGTATGTGAATTACCCACTGATGGTTTGAAATAATCACAGAAAGCTTTGTTACCCAGATCTTCTCTCTATTGAAGTAATGCATCCTGGAGAGAGATCGTTATATGATAGGCAGGGGTTGACAAATATTTGAGGACTTAAGTAGCTAGACTGATCGAGATGGTAGTCGGCCAAGTTCTTTTTAGGAGCCAGGGCATGGCGTTCCATTATAAAACAACCCAAAAATGTAGCATCTGCCAGGGGGGGGATCATGGGTGCGTGAGACGTTACCTGTCTGAGGTCAAACCTTTTTATCCCCGACAAGGATGACGCTGGTTAGGTCGGACTATAGAGAGAAACCCCTTTTAAGCATTTTACCGTAGGGCCACTATATAATCCATGCTAAATGGCTGGTTGGGTAGAAATATGATACAGTATAGCACGCTCTTTTTCATAGAGGGGAGGGGGGGGGGGGGTAATAAAATAACATTACTGGGGCAAAGTTCCAAGAACACTGGCATTATGGGAGAGAAGCTGCGTTCAGGTTCACTTGAGCATGATGGGAGTTGCAGGCTGTCCAACCCAAACCTGGTCACAGAGTACATTACACAGCAGGGAAAGGGGACCAGCTGTCTAATGGACTGTCTCCTTGGCATCAGCTGGCTTGGACTCAATGAAACCAATAACCCTTCAGGGGTTTGTTTTTTTCTTATTTTTTTTTTTTTTAAAGTGTATGTCTTTTGCCACTGGGAAACTTTGAGGGCGCAGGGGGTCTCAACACTACCCTTAAAATGCTAAAAATGTGAGTACTATGCCCAAACAACTAGTTTGATTTTTCTCTACAATTAAAACCCAACTATCACATTTATATTTACACCAACTGCGCTGCTGGGTTTGTTTGTAAAATATTAAGATTGCGGTAACGTCTAGCGGAGACGGGTGTAATATGGTATAAATGAATACCATGGCTCGAGAATGGAACGGACTGATCGAAGTGTAAACACTTTATAAAATATATGGACTATTTTTCCCCAATCTGGACTCTCGTTTCTTTATTCTCTGGTTCTCGGTATTTAGCTAGTTACCTGCATGATCACAGGTTGCTCAGTAAGTGGCCTTTGTGGTTCTGTAAGAAAATCTGCATTGATGGGAGACATTATAGGAGCTTTACACATTGCACTATAAATGTTGCATTAGCAGAATATAGAGGTTTTTAAAGACATCACCGGTGGGGAATATGTGTCTAAGGTCCTGTGTGCTCCTTTACTCCAAGCTATACATGTTAAACCTGTTCACCCAAGAGAGAGGCGGAATACATGAGAATATATATATATATATAAAGGAGAAAATCACCAGGACAAGAGATAAATTAGAGAGAGTCTAAGATTAGAGGGGCAGAGGTTTGAAAGCACAAGTGTAGGCATAATGCTTTAATGAGAGTATAGAAATAAAGCAGCTTATTGAGCCCTCTCTGATTGTATAGCTCTATCAGAGGGTGGACATGTTTAGAATCTTGGGGCAGATGATGGAAAAATCTGACCCCAGATGTCTGCCCTGTGATAGAAACATGTGTCGGCAGATAAGAACCATTCAGTCCATCTAGTCTGCCCAATTTTTGTTTTAGTACTTTTATTAGTCCCCCGTTCCCGGTCTTATAGCTAGGATAGCCTTGTGTCTATCCCACGCTTGCTTAAAATCCTTGACTGTGTTTACCTCTACCACTTCTGCTGGCAGGCTATTCCATACATCCACTACCCTCTCAGTAAAGTAATACTTCCTGATATTACTTTTAAATCGTTGCCCCTCTAATTTAAGACTATGTCCTCTGGTTGTGGTAGTTTTTCTTCTTTTAAATAATAGAGCTATACAGACAGAGCAGGCTCAATATGGTGCTTTATTTATATTCTTTTATTAAAGCAGGTCTATTTAAAATGCCTTAAACCAGTGGTAGGGGTTAATACATGAAAGAAGTTTAAGTATGGGCTCTGCATTTGTACCAAATAAGATTTCAAGTTATTTCAGGAGGTAGAAATCTGGGCAGAGAGTAGATGGGGGTAAACAGTTCTTCATTATGTTTCTGAGACAATAAAGTCTATTGGAGGGGTTCGAAAGAAGTCCACACATTACATGATGTATGTCCAGAAGAGAGACTGGTATCATAGAGCGAAAAACATGGACTACAAATTATAAGAACATCAATTTATTAAAGGGGGGGGGAACAACTTTTATTTTTCCTCGTTGAATGAAAACCAGTAAAAAAACATTGTAGCACCTATACCTGCCAATGGCTGAAGGTAGATATGTGAAACATTTAAACCAGAACTGAAACAAAAGGGCGAAATGCGTTGGGGAACAACTACATAAATGAACTCATGCAGAGGGTGAGGCTGGGTGATTAGAAAAGTAGACCTGTCACCTACAGTAAACGAAATTATTTTATATTAAATCGCTATGGCGTAACTTGCGTCAGGGGCCAATTCTGGTCCTAAAATGTGGGGTGAGTAGGGTACAGCTTGCATTTTGTCACCATTGTTTTCAACCAGGGGTAAATTGCAGTCACGTTAGCAGAAAGTTTGGCCCCTGACATGGGACCTGTCAAAGCATTTCGCCTGAATGTGCATGTCATCGGACCCACCCAGTGTATTCCACAATTGTGATTTGTTGCTTTTCGAGGGGGCTAACCTGAGGTTCAGTGAACAAATCCCAAAAAGCTGTACTCCCCCCCATATTGTAAAACTGTGCCGCATCTTGTAATATGTAGCAGTTAATAATACTTTTGCATTCAATTTGTTTTGTGCTTTAAACATATTTCACAGTATGACGTATCACTAGCCAACCATTCTGAATTATTAGTAATATGTATAACTTTGGTGCTCTGGTTTTTTTACAGTGTTGGATGGCCAGGAACTGCTTTAAGTGCTTCAAGGACAACTGTCCACAAACAAATATTAAATTAGAAGATTGCATCAAGTGTAGGCATTTTAAACATACATTCTTAAATGAAAAAAATACAAATAAAGCACCTTGTTGAGCCCGGTTTGCTCTGTACAGCTCTATCAGGGGGCAGACATGTTGTTTAGAATCTTGGGTCAGATGAAGGAACATTACCCAAGATGTCCACCCCCCCGATAGAGCTGTCAGAACAAGGAGGGCTAGATAAGGTACTATATTTGTATTCTTTCATTAAACATTTCTCTTTAAAGCCCTGGGAAAACATCTCCAATGGACCTGCCTGGTACGGCCTGCAGTTCTGATGACAACGGCAGGTATAACAAGTGTTTCGGGAAGGGGTGTAAATGACAGCTAAACACAAACACCGCAGAAGTGTCACGACAGATAGAACATGACAATAACAGTTCGGTCCACTACCAAGGGGTTAATATGCCTACACTTGATGCCATCTTTCAATTCACCAGAAACTTTTTTTTGCGCAAGTTTGTCCTTTGATAAGTTTATAAAAACTGAAAACATAAGTCATTTTATAAAAAAAAAAAAACAATCATGGGGCAAAAGTTCTAAAAAAAAAAAACCAAAACGGAATGTTCCACTTTTAGAAATTTGCCCTAGATGTGCAGAAATAGCCTCAATGCTCAGCTGATATTCAAATATAAAGGTTTTATGGCGGGCACACTTTAATTCTAGAGCATTACAGCAAAGCCTTAATAAAAGTGTTGTTGTGAGCATTGGGAAATCATGGTAACCTGAGTAAATACTGTAGAAAAATAAAAGTTTTGTAAAATGTTGGTGGGGGGGACGGGACAGATGGAGCCCACCCCAAAATATTATTACATTTACGACAGCCCAATGTGCTACATATTTCAAGTTGTGACCATTACAAACGCTGGCGATCCCCCCACGTGTAGAGAATACAGACATCATGACTGACTGATCTCCGCTTCGGCTCTGAATTCACCTCTGCAAAAGAAACAAAGAAAATATCACTGGACCTAAAAATGTAATAAAATGGTAGAAATCGCGGTGGGAGGTATAATATAAGATTAATATTTACTTCCTGCCAGCACGTTACCCAGTGAACGTGTTAAAGGGGCTCTGTCACCTAAACACTGTGTATACTGTGAATGTAGAGAATAAAACTAATTCATTTGTACATTGTATTAGCAGAGTGACGAGCAACGATTCAGAGACACTACCACTTACATAAGATGTAACTAGATTACCTCTGCATTTAAAAACACATAAGACATATGCCACTGGGTTTTTTTCCCCATCTATGTTTGAATTAATTGCATATGAAAGCAAAAATAAAATTAGCTTTTTATCTCCTAGCGCCATTTTAAGAATTTTACCCATGTATATACAGCATTCTCCAAAATCTTCCAGCCAGTCTCACTTTACAACTGCGGTCAAAGCTTGTATGAGATCCACACCGCTTTACAAGATCTCTCCCTCTTTTAGATCCCCACGCTCCTGTACAGGATCTCTTCCTCGTTTAGATCCCCTCACTCCTGTACAAGATCTCTCCCTCTTTAGATCCCCACGCTCCTGTACAGGATCTCCCTTGTTTAGATCCCCACGCTCCTGTACAGGAACTCTTCCTCGTTTAGATCCCCTCACTCCTGTACAGGATCTCTCCCTCGTTTAGATCCCCACGCTCCTGCACGGAATCTCCCTCATTTAGATCCCCACGCTCCTATACAGGATCTCTTCCTCATTTAGATCCCCTCACTCCTGTACAGGATCTCTCCCTCGTTTAGATCCCTGCTTTCCTGTACAAGATCTCTCCCTCGTTTAGATCCCCACACTCCTGTACAGGATCTCCCTCATTTAGATCCCCACGCTCCTGTACAGGATCTCCCTCATTTAGATCCCCACGCTCCTGTACAGGATCTCTTCCTCGTTTAGATCCCCTCACTCCTGTACAGGATCTCTCCCTTGTTTAGATCCCCACACACCTGTATGGGATCACCCTCGTTTAGATCCCCACGCTCCTGTATAGGATCTCTTCCTCGTTTAGATCCCCTCACTCCTGTACAGGATCTCTCCCTTGTTTAGATCCCCACGCTCCTGTACAGGATCTCTTCCTCGTTTAGATCCTGTCACTCCTGTACAGGATCTCCCTCATTTAGATCCCCTCACTCCTGTACAGGATCTCTCCCTTGTTTAGATCCCCACGCTCCTGTGCGGGATCTCCCTCGTTTAGATCCCCACGCTCCTGTACAGGATCTCTTCCTCATTTAGATCCCAGCACTCCTGTACAGGATCTCTCCCTTGTTTAGATCCCCACGCTCCTGTACGGTATCTCCCTCGTTTAGATCCCCACGCTCCTGTACAGGATCTCTTCCTAATTTAGATCCCAGCACTCCTGTACAGGATCTCTCCCTCGTTTAGATCCCCACGCTCCTGTACAGGATCTCTTCTTCATTTAGATCCCAGCACTCCTGTACAGGATCTCTCCCTCGTTTAGATCCCCACGTTCCAGTACAGGATCTCTCCCTCGTTTAGATCCCTGTGCGCCTTTACAGGATCACTCCCTCATTTTTGTGTTTTATATAATGCATATAACATATTTTCCATATGAAAGTATGATTCCTGAGTCATTAAACACCCACCTGTCTGGTAAACTGCTGTAAGTAGGTCATGTAGTTCTGTTCAACGAAACTTGCCGTGTAGCGGAAGAAGCGTTCCATGAGATAGGGGACGGTGCAGCTGACCTTCTTGGTCAAGGTCATGGCAATGGCCAAGGTGGCCTTTTCCTGCTCAATGCCAGTGGGAAGGTTCTCAAGCACCGAATTGATCAGCTCCGTAAAGCGCTGCAGAATAAGACAGGATGTTACACAAGCCAGAGGTGTTTATTTATAGTCAGAATACAAGAACATATTGCGTGTTTGTAGGATTGCCACCCAATGGGCACTTTACCGGCAGGCTTGTGACCAACATAAAGTCTAGGGAGGCAACTTTAAAAAAAGGTGTCAGACCTACAAGTTTGTTGCAAATAAAATATTTCTAATAAACTTTACAGAAAAAAAGCAGCATATAAATTATATAGACAACAAAATTGAGTAACACCCTCAATACTTTGCTATTTTCTATATTATTCTTGAATTTTTGTTCTTATCCAGTATCCTATAGCTTGACCATAAACCATTTAAATTACACTTTTAATAAGACAGCGGAGTATGAGTTCGTGGCAAGATGGCCGTCTGCAGAATATTACAAGAGAAATCAGCTCTAGCCCCTCCACGATGGCTGCGGTCCCCTAGGGTAGCCAGGGCGTTGCTGGTGCTTCCATAGACTTAACATTGGTCTCAAGCCAATTTTTTACCGGCTTGCCGGTAAAATACCGGCCAGGTGGCAACCCTAGCAGTCACAATTAAATGCTCAAGGGGGCGCTGAGGTGCTGCAAAGCCCTCCCACAGTTACCAACGCTAATGGTCACCCCAAATAAACAATTGTGTCCGGGACCCATAAAGGGGGGAATAAAAGCCGATTTCCTTTATTTAATAATGGCTCGGAGCTTCCTGCGAGGAGAGACCGCCTACTCAACATTATACAAAACTTTATTGCAAGTGGAAAAGTACAAACGGTGGCAAGATACGAGTATGTTCAACAGACAAAGAGAAATCCACCATTCCCATACCGTCCAACGCTCGCCCCCCCCCCCCCCCCCCATTATTTAGGACACTGGGGGGTGAGTGTCAGCGCTATCACACATGCGCGGAATGCGTGGTCGCTCAAGCTGGCAATATAACTGCACATAATCCTGCGTGTGCTCAGTAGCCAGTCTCCAACGTCCCAGACATCAGAGACTTATTTTTGTGTGTGTGGGGTAGTGGTATTAAGTCCTACCTGACTCTACCTCTGTCCCAAAACAGTGGGATTGCCTCAGAAAAAAAAAATCGGGACTGTCCTGTGCAAAGCGGAACAGTTGGCAGGCATGGAATTCATCCACCTTAAAATCAGCTTAACAGAGCTACTTTTTCATATATATATATATATATACTAACGATCTGTACACACAGCTATGCCACATTTTCTTTAAAAAATCATCTATATTTATTTACACACCAGCCATGCCATTGCCTCTCTAGACATAAGGATCTACTCAATAAAGAGAGAATTGTAGGGAATTTCAAAGTAATTTTTTTTTTTATTATTCTTTATAAATCTTTATTGAGTAGAGCCTTTAACATTGGTCTCAAGCCAAACGATCTACTGTCCTGCAGGTAAAATACTGGGCAGGTGGGAACATACACAGAGGTCCCCTGTCGAGAGGATGGGTCCTCTGGGGAGAATGTGATGCTGTAATGGAAGGGGGCAGGGATGCCCTAGCGATGCTGGGATTGAGCGGGGGGGGGGGGGGGGGTGGATTGACGGGGGGCAGAAGTTTGCAATTCCCTTTTTTCGTGCAGTAAGCCTGTAATATTTGATTTATTTTTTGGGGGGGATGTCCTTCCACACGTGGGTGCCAGATGTCCTATATATCATTTTATTTTGTTGGTGTTACCCACCTGCTGGGACAGGCACTCATTTAGGAGATCTTGGACCACACATTCTACCACTTCCTTCTTTATCTTCCCTTCCTTATCCAGTTTGTCCCCCAGTTCTGCCAGCTGAGCGCCTATCCTGCGACACAAATCTTCATCCACGTCCCCCACGTCTAACAAGAAAGAGAGAAGGGGGGAAAAAAAGTTTCAGAGCGAAGGCCGACCCATCGCCACAGTCTGCCTGTGGTCTGACTTAAAGACAACTGTCGGCAAAAAAAAAATAAGTTCTGTTTAATGGAAATATGGCATCAAGTGTAACCCTTTTAAATAGAAATGATTTAATGAAAGCATAACATAGCTCTTTTTGTTATGTAGAGCTCTATCAGGGGGGCGGCCATGTTGTTTAGAATGTTCGCTCAGATCTTTCTTCATTGACCCAAGATTCTAAATCAACATGCCTGCCCCCTGATAGAGCTCTACAGAGCATGCACTGTGACTGCGATCTGTATAAATAACACTTTTATATGCATCCCAGCACTACTTACTGCAGCCGGGTATTTAGGTTTTGTGCTACCTAGCTAAACTCCAAAAACATTGTCAAACCCCTTCCTCGCATAACATTTTCCACTACGCCAGATTGCACCTTAATCCTTACCTAACAAAAGTGCCAGGTTGCCCCCACATCCCTGGCCACAGAGCCAGACTGCCCCCACATAAATTAAAACAGAACCAGATTGCCCCCACATATCTTAAAACAGAACCAGATTGCCCCCACATATCTTAAAACAGAACCAGATTGCCCCCACATTTCTTAAAACAGAACCAGATTGCCCCCACATATCTTAAAACAGAACCAGATTGCCCCCACATTTCTTAAAACAGAACCAGATTACCCCCACATATCTTAAAAGAGAGCCAGACTGCCCCCCCATATCTTACAACAAAACCAGATTGCCCCCACATATCTTAAAACAGAACCATATTGCCCCCACATCCCTGTCCATTGAACCATATTGCTCCCTGGTAATCTAGTTGGGGCAGCCAGGATGGCCCATTGTTGGGGGGATGTATGGGTACCACTGCACTCAACATCCTGCTCTAGAACCATTCATATCACTTTAATTACTGTACAGGGGACATTGTGACCATACCCGCCATCCTGGGTACTGGTATATTCCCATCCGTCTCCAGTTCACCATCAGAGCCCTGGCTCTGCACCTTGTCCTCCAACAAGCCGAGTGCAAGATTAAACTCGGCATCTTGGGATTTGTCCTGTTTCAGGAAGGTCAGGAGAATCAGCTCCACATCCACCTTCATCCTGAGGGTTTCTGCAGGGAGTCAAAGCATAAAACATCCGATATCAACAAGAAAGCAAAGGACGGCTTTCAAAGTGCAATGGGATTACATATCATGCAGCAAGGTAAACCGAAGACACACAGACACCTTTATATTCTGGATGTCTTTCTACTTTATTACCAAAAATGCATCTTCCAAATATTAATGTGCTCCAAAGTACTTCAAAAATACCTCCATTTGTTTTAAATACATAGGGATAAAGGAGAGAGCGCAGGTAACTTGTTTTTCTTTTGTTTTTACTATATATTGGGGCTGATGTGTACTGTAGTCATTGCAGCCGCCCAGTGATGGGACTGAGCGCAGGACTTTTCTTTCTGTACTTTAAAATGCATGTTTTACATTTAGCATTGCTTAAAATATAAAATACTTATAGCTAGTAGAGTTGAGCGGACACCTGGATGTTCGGGTTCGGCCAAACTTCAAAAAAATGTCCGGGTCCGTGCTCAAACTTGACCCCGAAGCAGCATTGAAGTCAATGTGGACACGAACTTTTGGCCACTAAAATGCCTCTAAAAAAAGAGGGCTGCAAAATGAAGTAAAATGTGGATAAGAGTGTCCCCATTCATAAGAATAGGGACTCTATTTCGGTTTATAGAAAGCCCATAGCATTACATGTATTCTATAAACCGAAAGTCTATAAACAGAACGTCGTTCGGTTTATAGACTTTCGACTTATGGAATACATGTAATGCTAATGGCTTTCTATAAACCGAACTAGAGTCCCCATTCATAAGAAATTCTTATGAATGGGGACTCTATGTCGGTTTATAGAAAGCCAATAACATTACATACAATGTAATCGCCGAACCCCGAACTCCAACACGAACATACAGTGAAATGTCCGTGTTCGGGTCCGGGGTCCAAAAACCGTAATGTTCGGTACGAACCCGAACAGTGCGGTTCGGGTTCGCTCAACACTAGTCATTCTTCTTTATTTTTATTTTCTGTAAGAACCTATGAAAATAATTTAATTCAAATGAATGGAATTTCCCGTCTTTCTAGTGATGTCATCAGACAATGTTTTGCACTGTTAAGAGATCCTCCTGTGTACAAGAGCAGGTTACTCACAGTCCACACAATGTATTTTATTTGAGCAGCACAGAAAGAGAGTAAAGGAAACAAATCATTATATCCTCAGTGTCTATATCTGAGTAATCCCTGCGGTGGGGGAGGGGCTTGAGTCAAATATCTAAAATATGCCTTAAATCACACTAGAAAAAAAAAAGCCTGTGCATTTTACAAGCAGTAATCTTCATCTTGCACCAAAGTGAGTTTGGGGACTAGACTGTCCCTTTAAAACAAGTTACGGTTCTCCTATAGTTTTACATCGGATCAGTAAGTGTCCCCAAAAATATTCTTAAATACAAGATGCATCTTTTAAAGATCTGTCCTATCAGTATTTGCTCAACACAGACACGTTAAAAAAAACATATTCTCTAGCATTTGGTTGCAAGTCTACTAACACAATGTATAGATTTGTTATCCTTTTTTCTGACAAAGTAATAATTAATTAGTTAGTTGCTAGAAACCTAGGCATTCTTGAATGATTACATGGTGTTAGTATTTCCCACTTCTGCTGGAAGGCTATTATAGGTATCCACTACCCTTTTAGTATAGCCATGTCCTTTTGACTTCTATTTTCTGTTTAAACAGCTTCCTTCCGCAACTAAAACAGGGAGGAGGGAGGGGAGGGAGGGGGGGGGGGGGGGGGTGGGGGCAGAAAATGATTGGAAATAATACTTTTTTCTAGAGATCAATGTATCTAGAGGGGCCATTTGTGTAGAGCTTCCTTTAGACCCTTTGTAGAGAGCAGTATAACTCTACACAGACCCTATGGAAAAAGCAGTGTGTCCTCTAACCCTAACCCTAATCTTTTTTACACAGAGCAATAGAACTAACCTTAGAACCTTATATAGAGCAATAGAACTCTCCTTAGAACCTTATATAGAGCAATAGAACTCTCCTTAGAACCTTATATAGAGCAGTAGAACTCTCCTTAGAACCTTATACATAGCAATAGAACTCTCCTTAGAACCTTATATAGAGCAATAGAACTCTCCTTAGAACCTTATATAGAGCAATAGAACTCTCCTTAGAACCTCATATAGAGTAATAGAACTCTCCTTAGAACCTTATATAGAGCAGTAGAACTCTCCTTAGAACCTTATATAGAGCAGTAGAACTCTCCTTAGAACCTTATACAGAGCAATAGAACTCTCCTTAGAACCTTATATAGAGCAATAGAACTCTCCTTAGAACCTTATATAGAGCAGTAGAACTCTCCTCAGAACCTTATATAGAGCAGTAGAACTCTCCTTAGAACCTTATACAGAGCAATAGAACTCTCCTTAGAACCTTATATAGAGTAATAGAACTCTCCTTAGAACCTTATATAGAGCAATAGAACTCTCCTTAGAACCTTATACAGAGCAATAGAACTCTCCTTAGAACCTTATATAGAGTAATAGAACTCTCCTTAGAACCTTATATAGAGCAATAGAACTCTCCTTAGAACCTTATACAGAGCAATAGAACTCTCCTTAGAACCTTATATAGAGTAATAGAACTCTCCTTAGAACCTTATACAGAGCAATAGAACTCTCCTTAGAACCTTATATAGAGTAATAGAACTCGTCTTAGTACTTTATATACAGAGCAGTAGAACTCTCCTTAGAACCTTATATAGAGTAATAGAACTCTCCTTAGAACCTTATATAGAGTAATAGAACTCGTCTTAGTACTTTATATACAGAGCAGTAGAACTCTCCTTAGAACCTTATATAGAGCAATAGAACTCTCCTTAGAACCTTATATAGAGCAATAGAACTCTCCTTAGAACCTTATATAGAGCAATAGAACTCTCCTTAGAACCTTATATAGAGCAGTAGAACTCTCCTTAGAACCTTATATAGAGCAGTAGAACTCTCCTTAGAACCTTATACAGAGCAATAGAACTCTCCTTAGAACCTTATATAGAGCAATAGAACTCTCCTTAGAACCTTATATAGAGCAATAGAACTCTCCTTAGAACCTTATATAGAGTAATAGAACTCGTCTTAGTACTTTATATACAGAGCAGTAGAACTCTCCTTAGAACCTTATATAGAGTAATAGAACTCTCCTTAGAACCTTATATAGAGTAATAGAACTCTCCTTAGAACCTTATATAGAGTAATAGAACTCGTCTTAGTACTTTATATACAGAGCAGTAGAACTTGCGCTACGTAAATTGCTGGCGCTATATAAATACATGGATTAGGATTCCCTCTCACGCGTCTTACCTGTCCTGCCTGGAAGAGATGTTTGTAGTTCTGAATGTGAAAGTGGATTGAGGTTCCTGGAGATTGCTGGAGACAATTTATAGACACGTGGGGAGGATACAAGTTATATACGTCACGCTCTCAGGGGAAATAGGAAATACCCAGACACACAAACAGGCCAAGCTTCCCCACTGCGTGTCCTGCAGCGCCTTGTACCTTAAAGGGACAGTATCAGCTAAACATTGTTGTACTGTCAATGTAGGGCATAAATAATTATCCACAATTATGTATACATTGTATTAGCAAAACTGCAAACAAATGCCTACATTGGTAGAACAATGTGTTTAAATGTGTCTGTGGAGTCTCCTCCTTATGACATCACCTGTGGCACGGTAGGCAAATTAACTTATAATGGTATATGTGTAATTTGTATAGCTCTATCAGGGGGCGGACATGTTGTTTAGAATCTTTGCTCTGTATAGCTCTATCAGTGGGCGGACATGTTGTTTAGAATCTTTGCTCTGTATAGCTCTTTCAGGGGGCGGACATGTTGTTTAGAATCTTTGCTCTGTATAGCTCTTTCAGGGGGCGGACATGTTGTTTAGAATCTTTGCTCTGTATAGCTCTATCAGGGGGCGGACATGTTGTTTAGAATCTTTGCTCTGTATAGCTCTATCAGGGGATGGACATGTTGTTTAGAATCTTTGCTCTGTATAGCTCTATCAGGGACTGGACATGTTGTTTAGAATCTTTGCTCTGGATAGCTCTATCAGGGGGCGGACATGTTGTTTAGAATCTTTGCTCTGTATAGCTCTATCAAGGGCGGACATGTTGTTTAGAATCTTTGCTCCTATAGCTCTATTAGGGGGCAGACATGTTGTTTAGAATCTTTGCTCTGTATAGCTCTATCAGGGGGCGAACATGTTGTTTAGAATCTTTGCTCTGTATAGCTCTATCAGGGGGCGGACATGTTGTTTAGAATCTTTGCTCTGTATAGCTCTATCAGGGGGCGGACATGTTGTTTAGAATCTTTGCTCTGTATAGCTCTATCAGGGGGCAGACATGTTGTTTAGAATCTTTGCTCTGTATAGCTCTATCAGGGGGCAGACATGTTGTTTAGAATCTTTGCTCTGTATCTCTGTGTGCTATCTTAGCTGTAGTTTTGTATCCAATGAGCAAACTATGATTCCATTATCCTTTCATCTAATGCTGTGCTAGCAAACCTGGCCACACGACTCAAATGATTCATTACGGTGACCGACTTTCTGAAAATAAACCGACTCAGAGTTATTTCCAAACCATGAACATTACACAACGCCGAGAAGACTACAGTACAGACGACAGGAAGGGATGCAAGATGAAACGTGGAACACCCACATCACGCCAAAACAGGGACTCATGCCACTAGTCAGTACCATTTCCTACACCACCCCCCCCCCCCCCCCCCCCCCCTTACAGAAAACATACCCAGCCATACGTTCATGGTCCAGCAGTTTATCACACATTTTGGCACAGACCAGGCAGGGCGGTTGAATTGTTTTAGGAACGTAGACTTGGAAATTGTTGAAATGGGGGGATTTACATTAAAGCCAAGTGGTCTACAGAAACCTCACCGAAATTGCCACGAGCACTTTGTGTGTTCGTGGACTAAACCCTCTGTGCTGACCTTATTTTATATACATTGATAGAAATGATTATTTCTAGCTAACTATATAGCGATGTGAGCTATGGTGTACCCCTCTCTTTGACTGGCTAACTATATACTCACAGACACTATGTTATATCGTTGGTAATTTCTTACCAACTATATAGTGATATGAGCTGTGGTGTACCCCAGTCTCTGTCTGGCTAACTATATACTCCCAGACACCATATTATGTCACTGTGAATTTCTGGCTAACTATATAGTGATGTGAGCTATGGTGTACCTCTGTCTGTGCCTGACTAACTATATATTCACAGACACTATGTTATATCGATGTGAATTTCTAGCTAACTATATAGTGATGTGAGCTATGGTGTACCCATCTGTGCCTGACTAACTATATATTCACGGACACTATGTTATATCGATGTGAATTTCTAGCTAACTATATAATGATGTGAGCTATGGTGTACCCGTCTCTGTCTGGCTAACTATATATTCATGGCCACTATGTTATTTCGCTTTGAATTTCTAGCTAACTATATATTGATGTGAGCGATGCTGTACCCCTGTCTGTGTCTGGTTAACTATATATTCACGGACACTATGGTATATCACTGTGAATTTCTAGCTAACTATATAGTGATGTGAGCGACGCTGTACCCCTGTCTGTGTCTGGCTCACTATATACTCACAGACACTATGTGATATCTCTGTGAATTTCTAGCTAACTATATAGTGATGAGAGCGACACTGTACCCCTGTCTGTGTCTGGCTAACTATATACTCACAGACACTATGTAATATCTCTGTGATAGCTAACTATACAGTGATGTGAGCTATGGTGTACCCCTGTCTGTCTGGATAACTATATATTCACGGACACTATGGTATATCTCTGTGAATTTCTAGCTAACTATATAGTGATGAGAGCGACACTGTACCCCTGTCTGTGTCTGGCTAACTATATACTCACGGACACTATGTGATATCTCTGTGAATTTCTAGCTAACTATATAGTGATCTGAGCGACGCTGTACCCCTGTCTGTGTCTGGCTAACTATATACTCACAGACATTTATCTACTGACTAAATGCTAGTTATTTAGGTATCGGAGGGGGGGGGGGGGGGGGGTCCAGGTGGAGTGTGCAAAGGGGGCATTGTTTCAGCCCGTCTAAGTGTCTTTCATGCAGTGTGTCTGGAAACCTTACATGCAACAAACATGATTAACTCATTAATCCCCCTTCCCGCCAACGTGGTCATTCTGTTCACTCCCAGCCGGCCCTTGTACAGTGCGTGTTGTTATACAGAAACAAAAACAAAAAAAATGGCCGATCTGTCAAATGGCTCTTAGCAAGGAATCATTCAAACATTGAATTAAAAAATAATATATTTATCTCGCTAGCATTGCTGGTTAAACAGAAATATCTAGTGAATGGTTTTATCTGCCCCCCTAATTACAGGCGCAGATTGCCCCCCGGATATAAATTCTATGGTCCCTGATTTAACAGTCACCGGTGACCATTTATTTTGATCACAGAGAAGGATAATATTTCTGATATACCGCATACAGTATATACGATATGTATCTATTACATATGACGCACAGTTTGTTGGAAGGCTCACGGAATCTTTTACGCAAACCGATCTCGTCCTCCCGGGTCCACAGAAACCTGCTCCACGTCTTCTACTTCTTCCTACTCCCTGACCCCCCCCCCCCCCCCCTCTGCCTACCCTTGTCAGCTTTCCACGCCCCCCCCCCCCCCCCCTTAGATCCTCCTCTTAAAGGTGCAGCTGCAAAGTCAGAGCATGAGAGCAATGTAGATTTGCAAATAAATATTCTTAAAAAATGTTTCTCCAACACCTTACGGTACCGATAAAGGTTACTGTGTTGGAGTCGATGATTGCTCGCAGGTGTACGGGATACGTCAGTGTTTTCCACAAGATCTCTACCTTTCTGGATAAAGCAGCATGATGGGCAGATTCCTCAATGCACAGCAGCATTTGTATTGTTTTTATCTGTTTGTATTTGACTCACAACTTATACAACGAATAAAAAGTAATTATTTTTAAAGTACAATTATAAACTCTCTTTTTAAATATCTGTCCTGACTGTCTATCTGTGTGTCTGTCAGTATATCTGTCCTGTCTGTGTGTCTGTCAGTATATCTGTCCTGTCTGTGTGTCTGACAGTATAGCTGCCCTGCCTGTCTATCTGTGTGTCTGTCAGTATAGCTGTCTGTCTATCTGTGTGTCTGTCAGTATAGCTGCCCTGCCTGTCTATCTGTGTGTCTGTCAGTATAGCTGTCTGTCTATCTGTGTGTCTGTCAGTATAGCTGTCCTGTCTGTCTATCTATCTGTGTATGTCAGTATATCTGTCCTGCCTGTCTATCTGTGTGTCTTTCATTATATCTGTCTGTCTATCTGTGTGTCTGTCAGTATACCTGTCCTGCCTGTCTATCTGTGTGTCTTTCAGTATATCTGTCTGTCTATCTGTGTGTCTGTCAGTATAGCTGTCCTGCCTGTTTATCTGTGTGTCTGTCAGTATATCTGTCATGTCTGTCTATCTGTGTGTCTGTCAGTATATCTGTCTGTCAATCTGTGTGTCTGTCAGTATATCAGTCCTGCCTGTTTATCTGTGTGTCTGTCAGTATATCTGTCCTGTCTGCCTGTCAGTATAGCTGTCCTGTCTGCCTATCAGTATATCTGTCCTGTCTGTCTGTCAGTATATCTGTCCTGTCTGTCTGTCAGTATATCTGTCCTGTCTGTCTGTCAGTATATCTGTCCTGTCTGTGTGTCTGTCAGTATATCTGTCCTGTCTGCCTGTCAGTATATCTGTCCTGTCTGTCTGTCAGTATATCTGTCCTGTCTGTCTGTCAGTATATCTGTCCTGTCTGTCTATCTGTGTCGCGGACATCAGGATTGCGGCCCCCATCCCCCCCATACAGTATGTACCATATATATTCTGATTATCATTATGATGCTGCAATCTCGCTGGAATGTACCCTCCCTGTACTTGGTATTGGGGTTACATTGCACCACAGAGGAAGTAATACCGGCTCTGGGAATTATGATGTATTAATGGCATAATCCAGGGTCACAAGCCGGCACAATGCTGGTGTGCGTTAAAGGGGCACTGTCACCTATTTATTGCTTGTACCGTGAATGTAAACGGCTCCCGTTTATAGGGCTGGGGGAGAGGGGGATAACCTCAGGGTAAATACCCAGTGATAGGGAGGGGTATAACCTCAGGGTAAATACCCAGTGATAGGGCTGGGGGAGAGGGGGATAACCTCAGGGTAAATACCCAGTGATAGGGAGGGGTATAACCTCAGGGTAAATACCCAGTGATAGGGCTGGGGGAGAGGGGGATAACCTCAGGGTAAATACCCAGTTATAGGGAGGGGGATAACCTCAGGGTAAATACCCAGTGATAGGGAGGGGGATAAACTCAGGGTAAATACCCAGTGATAGGGAGGGGGATAACCTCAGGGTAAATACCCAGTGATAGGGCTGGGGGAGATGGGGATAACCTCAGGGTAAATACCCAGTGATAGGGAGGGGTATAACCTCAGGGTAAATACCCAGTGATAGGGCTGGGGGAGAGGGGGATAACCTCAGGGTAAATACCCAGTTATAGGGAGGGGGATAACCTCAGGGTAAATACCCAGTGATAGGGAGGGGGATAACCTCAGGGTAAATACCCAGTGATAGGGAGGGGGATAACCTCAGGGTAAATACCCAGTGATAGGGAGGGGGATAACCTCAGGGTAAATACCCAGTGATAGGGCTGGGGGAGAGGGGGATAACCTCAGGGTAAATACCCAGTGATAGGGAGGGGGATAACCTCAGGGTAAATACCCAGTGATAGGGAGGGGGATAACCTCAGGGTAAATACCCAGTGATAGGGCTGGGGTGGGGGGGGATAACCTCAGGGTAAATACCCAGTGATAGGGCTGGGGGGGGGGGGAGATAACCTCAGGGTAAATACCCAGTGATAGGGAGGGGGATAACCTCAGGGTAAATACCCAGTGATAGGGAGGGGGATAACCTCAGGGTAAATACCCAGTGATAGGGCTGGGGGGGGGGGGGATAACCTCAGGGTAAATACCCAGTGATAGGGCTGGTGGGGGGGAGATAACCTCAGGGTAAATACCCAGTGATAGGGCTGGGGGGGGGGAGATAACCTCAGGGTAAATACTCAGTGATAGGGAGGGGGATAACCTCAGGGTAAATACCCAGTGATAGGGCTGGGGGAGGGGGATAACCTCAGGGTAAATACCCAGTGATAGGGAGGGGGAGAGGGGGATAACCTCAGGGTAAATACCCAGTGATAGCGCTGGGGGGGGGGGGATAACCTCAGGGTAAATACCCAGTGATAGGGAGGGGGATAACCTCAGGGTAAATACCCAGTGATAGGGAGGGGGATAACCTCAGGGTAAATACCCAGTGATAGGGCTGGGGGGGGGGGGGATAACCTCAGGGTAAATACCCAGTGATAGGGCTGGGGGGGGGGGATAACCTCAGGGTAAATACCCAATGATAGGGCTGGGGGAGGGGGATAACCTCAGGGTAACTACCCAGTGATAGGGCTGGGGGAGGGGGATAACCTCAGGGTAAATACCCAATGATAGGGCTGGGGGAGGGGGATAACCTCAGGGTAAATACCCAGTGATAGGGCTGGGGGAGGGGGATAACCTCAGGGTAACTACCCAGTGATAAGGCTGGGGGAGGGGGATAACCTCAGGGTAAATACCCAGTGATAGGAAGGGGTATAACCTCAGGGTAAATACCCAGTGATAGGGCTGGGGGAGAGGGGGATAACCTCAGGGTAAATACCTAGTGATAGGAAGGGGGATAACCTCAGGGTAAATACCCAGTGATAGGGCTGGGGGGAGAGTGGTATAACCTCAGGGTAAATACCCAGTGATAGGGCGGGGGGAGGGGGATAACCTCAGGGTAAATACCCAGTGATAGGGAGGGGGATAACCTCAGGGTAAATACCCAGTGATAGGGCTGGGGGGGGGGGGGGGGGATAACCTCAGGGTAAATACCCAGCGATAGGGATGGGGGTGAGGGGGATAACCCCAGGGTAAATACCCAGTGATAGGGCTGGGGGAGGGGTATAACCTCAGGGTAAATACCCAGTGATAGGGCGGGGGGAGGGGTATAACCTCAGGGTAAATACCCAGTGATAGGGTGGGGGGAGGGGGATAACCTTAGGGTAAATACCCAGTGATAGGGCGGGGGAGGGGGATAACCTCAGGGTAAATACCCAGTGATAGGGCTGGGCGAGGGGATAACCTCAGGGTAAATACCCAGTGATAGGGCTGGGGGGGGGGGGGGATAACCTCAGGGTAAATACCCAGTGATAGGGCTGGGGGGAGGAGGATAACCTCAGGGTAAATACCCAGTGATAGGGAGGGGGATAACCTCAGGGTAAATACCAAGTGATAAGGCTGGGAGAGGGGGATAACCTCAGGGTAAATACCCAGTGATAGGGCTGGGGGGGGGGAGATAACCTCAGGGTAAATACCCAGTGATAGGGCGGGGGAGGGGGATAACCTCAGGGTAACTACCCAGTGATAGGGCTGGGGGGGGGGGGGGATAACCTCAGGGTAAATACCAAGTGATAAGGCTGGGAGAGGGGGATAACCTCAGGGTAAATACCCAGTGATAGGGCTGGGGGGGGGGGGATAACCTCAGGGTAAATACCCAGTGATAGGGCTGGGGGGAGGGGGATAACCTCAGGGTAACTACCCATTGATAGGGCTGGGGGGGGGGGGATAACCTTAGGGTAAATACCCAGTGATAGGGCTGGGAGAGGGGGATAACCACAGGGTAAATACCCAGTGATAGGGCGGGGGGGGGGGGGGTTATCCACCGTTACAGCATGGTAGAAATAAAATCAATAAAGGGGGGGTAAATAGGCAGGTGGGGAGAGGGACCTGTACGTGGGTGGTCAGAAGGGGACCCTATGATCTTCTATTGCCCAGGGGCCCCATAACTTGTTAGCCCCCTTCCCCCCGGTCAGAGTGTTTCTTTTTGTGTGAAATAAAAGCACTTTGCTCCCTGCACGTAAAGTATTTCAAGCTATTTAACATATATACTTAGTGTTATAACGACACCAATATTGGGAGTGCGTTGGCGCAGTGGTGGGTTGAGCAGGATACGGCCATATTATGTGCCCAAATCGCCATTCTTTCCTCTCAGACAGGTGTTTTTATTTCATTTTATTGTAAGGTCGTGTCACAGAGCGTTTCTTGTAAGCGAGGCTCCAGTATCACTTTCTAATTTACAAGGAAGTCAAACGGCATCTTATTCATTTGGTTCCCAAACTGGCCGACACAGCTTCTGTATCACCTAAACATTGTATTTACTGTGAGTAAAATGTGTCTGAGGAGTCACCGGTGATGTCATAAGCAGGAGACCCGTGCCACAGGTGATGTCATAAGCAGGAGACCCGTGCCACAGGTGATGTCATAAGCAGGAGACCCGTGCCACAGGTGATGTCATAAGCAGGGGACTCCACAGACACATTTAAAACCCATTTTTCTCCTAATTTAGACATTTGCTCGCAGTTTTGCTAACACAATGTATAGATCATTTTCAATCCTTTTTTATCCTCTACATTCACAGTAAAAACAAACAAATCTTTATGTGATACCGCCCCTTTAAATGTGTCTGTGGCATCTCCTGTTTGTGACATCAGCGGTGGCTTGATATGCAAATTCAAATATACAAAATATTCGAGAAGGCACACCAAAAACAACAAAATATACTATACTAAATGGTGCATCACCCCAAGGGGAATCCTTCAAAGACCCCACAAGTGACACCATATAAAAATATATAGGAGGAGCACACAATGGATATATGTCTAATGGTAACCTTTATCAATACAATACAAAGGGGGTCATGTACTAAACAAGGGCAGTGCTAATAAAAGTAGGTAAAACATGAGTCAGGAGCAATTTGCGACTATTTGTAACATTTTGCGCTTTGTTTTCCCTGATTTGCGCCTCTCACGTTTATTTTTTATTTAGCCTGCATTTTTTTTTCTTCTCATGCGGAAGTGTATTGTATACATAGGCGTAGACCATAATTATGGCCTAATTGTTCTACCTTTTTTCCCAGAAACACTTTTATACATAACCAACCCCCCCCCCCCCCCACATTGTGTTAGCTGAATTGCAAGTAAAGTGCCTAAAATTAGGAGAAAAATCACTTTTAGAAGTATCTGTGGAGTCTCGCGTTTATGACATCACCAATGAACTGCTTTTAATTTGCATACCGTGCCCCAGGTGATGTCATAAGCAGGAGACTCCACAGATACATTTAAAACACAGTTTTCTCCTAATTTAGGCATTTGCTCGCAATTCTGCTAACACAATATATAGATCATTTCTAATTATTTAGGATTCTCTACCTTCCCAGTAAAGCAATGTTTAGGTGACACAGTCCCTTTAACCAAAGGCAAAATGCAGGACTCTAGAATCATTTACTCTGTCTATTTCCTAAATGTGGGGAAAACCCATTGCAATAGGTTTTTAACCAATAAATATTTTTATTATTTGAGAAAGGAACATCCGAGATTGTCCTTATTTGTACCCACTTTGACGCTGGTAACCAGAGAATCCAGTAAATAATGACAACACAAGCATTTTAAACACTTCTGAACTTTTATGTATAAAAAACAGCAAACTCTTATTTCAAGTATTAAAAAATAAGTTAATTGACCCAAAAAAAATAAAAATAAAAAAAAAAAAAAGTGAGAACAGTGTTTGCGGGGGAAATCTTGGGGGTGTTTAGACTGCAGCTCGAGTAGATTTGAGAGACCAGAACGAAGACGGATAGTAGTCATGAGAGTGTGCGCAGTGGCAGAGAACTCGAACATTTAAAGGGGTACGATTAACTAAACGGTATTTAAACCATCAATCTATACCTTCTCAGGAAGGTCTGCACACACAGCAATGATTCCCCGACTCCAGATATCAATTTAAACCTATTAAAACCCCAGGAAGGGACAAGACGGACACTATACGATTAGGACTTTTCCAAAAGACAAATTAAAAAAAAAAGTTTTTTTTCTGTTTTGTTTTGCAACTCGAGGTCACAAAAAGGGGGGATTAAACGGGGCTTGTGATAAACACGCTAATATTGCAAAAGATGGGACACTGGCAGTGGGCGTCTGGCTGAGCGTGATGGGGGTCTCTGTAGATAGCTCAGCAACTGTGTTAAAAAAAAAAAAAATTAATAAAAAAGTTAAAAACAAATATTGCACACAGCAGAGAATGCACGAACATCAGACAAACTGGATATTTGATAGAAACCTCAGAGAAGATCACATTGCACGGCTGGTCCTTGCAGCAGGTAAAGGGTTAACATTCAGTTTTATATATATGTATATAAATAAATCATCTTTAAATCACAGAAGAGCCATCAGCCTATTGATCTATGTCGCATTTTAAGACTTTCTGGAATGTACAGTGTTAAACCATCATACAATTCACTGAGTGGCTGGGAGGTCTCCCCCCCCCTCCCCCATGGTGGGGAATGGGTTTTATGCTCTCCTCTTTCACTCTTCCAAAAGCAGAGAACCATTTTGTTTGACTCAAAGGACAGTGAAAAGGTTTTGAGGCTCCATTTCACACATGATATAATTCCGCAATGATTGGCACTCTAAATTTACCAGCTTTGGGGCAAAATGTTTGGGGGGTGTATAGCATATGTTTTTAAAGAACAGCTGTCAGCAAAAAAAAAACAAATCCCACCCCATCTATGTTTAACTGCAATATTGCATCAAGTTTAGCCATTTTATATAAAAATGCTTTAATTAAAGAATATAAATAAACTCTCTTATCAGTAGGCAAACATCTTGGGTCACAAAGATGATGTGAGCCATCTGACCCAAGATTCTAAACAACATGTCTGCCCCCAGACATAGTCAAATCACTATGTATATTCTTTCATTAAAGCATTTCTCTTTAAAATGCCTACACTTGATGCAATATTTCAATTAAACAACTTATTTTTTTGATGACAATTGTCCTTTAAATCTTTTAAATGTGTCATGTGGAGCCTCCTGCTTATGACATCACCTGTGGCACGGTATGCAAATTACACATTTCCCATTGAAAATGCGTTCCTTTGCATGTCACCCCACAGGTGATGTCATAAGCAGGCGACTCCACAGACACATTTAAGACATATTTTTATACTCATTTAGGCATTTGCTTTCAATTTGTGTAGATCATTTTCCAATTATTTTTCATTCACAGTAAATATTTCATTGAGCTTTAAGTAATATGCCTTGGATCGTACGGTTGTGGCTGAATCATACACTCCACTGGTCCATGACTAACTAACAGACAAAAAGTCCCAAAGCAGAACGTGTATTAAAAATAGGGGGTAAACGACTGAGAAATCCAGACTGGTGGTTCAAATCTAGGACTCCACACTAACTGTATACACAATCAAACAACACTTTCATAGTTGCCAACATCGGCCATGTTTCCAGGGACACATATTTGTTCCACGTGCTGCAGAAAGAGCATGCAAAGTGCAGCCCGGCAGTATGTAGGATGGATATCCGCACAGACACAATCCAATCAATTAATCATGGTAGGTCCTATGAGATCTCCACCCTGATTAATTAATTGTATTGTGTCTGTGCGTATATTCATCGTATATACTGCCGGGCTGCACTTTGCATGCCCTTTCTGCAGCATGTGGAACAAATATGTGTCCCTGGAAACATGGCCGATGTTGGCAACTATGCACTTTTTAATGCTTTAATAAAAAAATACAAATAAAGTAAGTTATTCAGCTCATTTTGTTCTGTATAGCACTATCTGGGGGCAGCCATGTTGTTCAGAATCTTTGGATAGATCTTCCTTTATCTGACCCAACATGTCTGCCCCCGGGAAGAGTTCTGTAAACAAAGAGTGCTCAAAAATGTACTTTATTTGTGTTCTTTCAATTGCTGCATGCAATCTTACAATAAAACTGCACTGTTGGCAACACTTGTCCTTTAAATGGCAAAGTACCATCATATAAAAGGTCATCAATATATTAACCAGCCCAGCAAATGAATAGATTGGAGGGTCTATTAAAAGAAAACTTGGGGCAATCCTTTCTGGTTTTGTTGCGTCAGTGGTATGGACCCCAGGGGATTATATGGCGCGTCTGCGCACTCAATAAATGGACGGCTGGAATAAACTGTATATTGAATAGAGACTTTGTCCTGCAACATATATATATATATATATATATATATATATATATATATATATATATATATATATATAAAAGACAAGAGCAAAACAATCAAGTATTCTAGAGGGGAATCCGCTCTGTGTCCAGGATTGCCCCCTTTTCTTAATTTTTTTTTTTTAAGTACCGGCCATGCCATAGTGGCCACAGATTTAACATTGGCCTCCAACCAATTTTTTTTTTTTATTGGCCTGCTGGTAACATACAGTCCGGTGACTTGGGAAAAATTCACCCTGAGTTTCTTAACTTTCCTTCCCTTGCGAACACCCCCCCCCCCCCCCCCCTACTTCCTTTAATGTGAATCATTAGCGTGTTAGGGACCCATCAACATGTAAAGAGAAGAAGCACGGTCCCCCAAACACACACCGTTAGGCGTGGCTGCCCAACCTAATTCCAAAAAAAAGGAATCTTTTTCGAAGTAAAAATTAAATGAACTGATTGCGCAGGGTTTTTTTTTTTGGAAGTAGGAATCCGGCTGAAGTAACATGCAGGAATGATTACCAACAGGCTGAGATCAAGGTTGGAAAACAGAAAAAAAGCTAGATGTGTAATATTGCCGTTTAGATGAATAAGAGGTATCAACTTAACACAGAACAGGAAAAAAACAGCAGAGCTGGGAGTGCAGACACAAATAATTACTGGACAGTGGAGAAGACAAACAAAAAGGTGCATTATTCTCCCCCATGGGAACTCTTCCAGGTACTTCACCCTCCCCCCCAAGTTTTGTGCAACTGTTCCAACCTTGGGGCAAATTGTTTAAATTCTGCACCAGTATTGTGGTTTGTGGCAAAATCCATTGCAAAGAACCTATAGGCAGCTGTGATCTAAGTTCAGTCCTCCGTAGGTCGGGGGTGCAGGTAACTGCTCCTCGAAAAGGCTTAAAAAAAAAAAAAAAAAAACCGCTTTAATACCAAATATGAACATTTATACAAATCCTTTCATAATCATTCGTGGTTAGAAGCTATAGGGATTTAAATAAAAAAAAAAAAAAAGCAAAAACTTTTGTGTTAGGGGGAGCATCAGCAGACCCCCAATCTGGGCACAGTCTATGTATAGTACACTTTGCTTCCCATCATTAGGCTTTGCAGGTGTTGGTTGTATGAAAGGGTCCATCAAACTGGCATAATCCATGGCTTTCCTTCAGAATCCTTCCTTTAATGATGTGTAATTATATATAGAGAATGTTTCAAAAGACAAATATTAAAAACACCCCAACTCGTGGCTGGTTCATGGAATTAGTAGTTACGGTCTGAGGTCTGCACTAGGACAGGTAAGTATATCCCACTTAACCCAGCAGTTGGGGGGAGGGGGTTTATTCACTTAAAAGGTAAATGATCAACTTAAGTGCCAAAATCTAGGCTTTTATTTTTCAGCACGATTACCGGTGATTAAACGCCATTCTACCGCCATCCGAGCTACGTCTTAAAGGACAACGGTCAACAACAGCAAAAAATGCACTCCTGTTTAATTGAAAGATGGCAAGTATAGACATTTTAAATAGAAAATGCTGTAACGATTATTGAGCCCTTTTTATACTCCGCATCGATCTATCAGGGGGCGGACATGTTTAGAATCTTGGGTTGAATGAAGCTAGGTCTGACCCAAGATTCCAAACATGTCCGCCCCTGATAGAGCTATGCGGAGTAAAAAGGTCTCAATAAGGTACTTTAGTTGTATTCGTTCATTAAAGCATTTCTATTTTGTTGTAACATTACATCAAGTGTAGATGTTTTTGGGGGTTTTTAAACAGTTTTTTCAGTCCTTTAAGCACACAGTGATTAAACAAGTTATTTCAGAACACCCCCTTGCTTCTCTCTGGCCCTAAAAGAGTTAATTCTCAGTCAACAGCCCCTAGCAGGACTGTATGTTAACCATTTCAGGGCCTCATTACAAAAAAACTTCCCCCCACCAACATACCGGTACATTAGATTTTCCGGGGTTGTTTACTGGCCCCCAGATCTTTAGGACAGTGTTTCAATCCTTGGTTTGATTGCTTTATGCACAAGAGAAAATATATTAAAAATGTTTTTTTTTTTTTTTTTCCATCTTCTTGGGTTAATAAATAAATCATCTACAAATAAAACTATGAAAATAAAATAAAAAGAAAAATAGGGGGAAAAAAAAAAATGTTTTTTTGGGGGGGGGGGGAGGGAGGGAGAATAAAAATTTTCCACCACTTGTAATCTTCTATAAGGATAATTAAAAGGGAAACAAACCCTCCCTAACACAAGTTGCATGGTAAGCGAGACACACGGCCAGCTAAAAATAAAATAAAAAGAATATACTTCAGGCGCCCTCTTGTGGCCAGAAGCAGCGTGACGGCTTCCTCGCTTACACACCAAGAACATGTGGACATACTCAGCACTGCTATACATGGCAGCATCGTGTAAACCTGAATTCAACCTCCAGCCTTAACCTGTTCAGTGACAATTCTGGTGGTGGAAATATGGCTCTGTAACAGTATCTCCCTTGTAAGTTATTGCTGCCGGGAGTGGCCATGAACTGTTTTAGGCAGCTCTGGAAGTGCAGGGGGTTAACTTTTCCTTGGGCAGCAGATCCTCGCTTGGGGCGTGGCTCCCATCCCAGGATCAAGACACGCCTCTCCTCTCCAGTAGCGGAGAAGGGGGTGGAGCCAGCGGCTCCTGATCAGCGAGTACGAGTCTCAGGCGGAAGATGGGTGGCGAAGAAGGTGAGAGCTGGTCTCAGGAAAAGTTCAAGTTGAAGCCTTTTGATAACATGACCTCTTCCAGGTCTTTGTCCTCTTCCTTCTCCTGCAGCCGCTGCTCCTCTAGTAACGCCACCAAGGCATCCCTCTGTTCCACCACATCCAACATCTCGTTGAGGATCTTCTTCTCATCTGAAAGCTCCTGCTCCGTCTTAAGATGATCTGCCGTAAGTATGGAGTAAAACAATTAATAAAACTTACCTTTGTATTGCTCACGGTTTATATATATTTTTTTTCCTATTATGTTTTATTTAGGATACATCACTGATATTGTAGGGGAGATAATCAACCCCAGACCCTGAAGATCATTAATCCCTTGGTGACCGAAGCTATTTTAAGATTTCAGCGGTGTTTGTGTTTAGCTGTGATTTTACTCTCTCTCATTTACTGCACACAAGTTAATATTGGGGGGGGGGGGGGGGTTGTGGGGGGGGGGGGGAGTGGGGTGGAGGTAAGAAGGGCTTTCCTTAGATACCATTATTTTGAGCCTATATAGTTTACTATAACAAAGAAAATAATTCTGGAGAATGTAAAAAACACTTATTCTAACTTACTTGAAAAATCTTTTACACATCTGCAAATTGACAATAGAAACCTGCCAAGATAGATTCTCATATTTGTCCTGATTTAAGAAATATGCAGTTTACATGGTTTTAGTTTATTTTTTTGCAAGTTAAAGGGCAATAACTGCAAAGAGCGCACTTCTTTTCCCTGACCATTTTCAAACCAGAATTACCTATAGTGATATTTTATTCCCAACCCTAAACTTAACCCTATTTATTTATATTTACTTGGATGTTGCTGACTCTAGAGGCAGTCTAGCAAACACCCCCAGAGCGACGGAAGTTATAACTCATCGTTTCCAAAGCTTTTGCCCCCCAGCCGGGCAGCGTCATCTTCAAAAAAGGCATGCTGCCTTTCTATATCGCGAATGTGACCAATCTTGAGAGCGATCACACAGCACCCCAGCATTTCTCCAACACCCGCGGAGCAACGGAAGTGATCATCGCTCGCTTCTGAAGCTCATTGAAACATAAAGACGCCCTGTGTCGACCAAGGGGTTAAACCACAGCAATTCCCTTCAGCTACTTACCTTCCACTGCCATGCGCTCTCGCAGCTCCTGCTGAAGCCGACTCTGCCGGTCCTCCAACTCCAGCTCCCGAGCGCTAGAAAAGGGAATTAGAAATTGGTTAAATTAATTGCGCAAGAAGTTCTAAACAAGCCGATCGCGATAACTTTTAATGCCTTTATTGGTCTATTTTTTTGAGACTCCACCATGACAGGGGTGACTTATTTGGTGTTATATCTTGTCCATTGTGGAACACAAACTCATCAGAATCCAAAGATGACCGTACAGGGCATCCAACAACTCAACATTGTTTGGACTGTGAATACAGAGACTAAAAAATGATCAGTAAGTTGAGTTAGCAGAGCGGCATGTAAATGCACAGACTGTGAGAGGCTATTTAAATGCGTCTCTTCTGTATGACATCACCATGTGGCCGGAGATGAAAGGTACTTATAATGGTAAATGTGCAATCTGCGTATCAAGCCACAGGGTGACATTATGTCTAAGCGAGGATGTGACAGACACATTTAAATACACACTATACATAATATGAGGAGAGTATATTTCAAAGAAGAAAAACTACCACATTATGAGGACTGTGTTAAATTAGACAGGCAGAGGTTTAAAAGTAATATCAGGAAGTATTATTTTACTGAGAGGGTAGTGGATGCATGGAATAGTCTTCCAGTAGAAGTGGTAGAGGTTAATACAGTGAAGGAGTTTGAGCATGCGTGGGATAGGTATAAGGCTATCCTAGATATAAGATAAGGCCAGGGACTAATGATAGTATTACATTACTGAGAGGGTAGTGGATGTATGGAATAGTCTTCCAGTAGAAGTAGTAGAGGTTAATACAGTGAAGGAGTTTAAGCATGCATGGGATAGGTATAAGGCTATCCTAGATATAAGATAAGGTCAGGGACTAATGAGAGTATTACTTTACTGAGAGGGTAGTGGATGTATGGAATAGTCTTCCAGTAGAAGTGGTAGAGGTTAATACAGTGAAGGAGTTTAAGCATGCGTGGGATAGGTATAAGGCTATCCTAGATATAAGATAAGGCCAGGGACTAATGAAAGTATTACTTTACTGAGAGGGTAGTGGATGCATGGAATAGTCTTCCAGTAGAAGTGGTAGAGGTTAATACAGTGAAGGAGTTTAAGCATGCATGGGATAGGTATAAGGCTATCCTAGATATAAGATAAGGACAGGGACTAATGAAAGTATTACATTACTGAGAGGGTAGTGGATGTATGGAATAGCCTTCCAGCAGAAGTGGTAGAGGTTAATACAGTGAAGGAGTTTAAGCATGCGTGGGATAGGTATAAGGCTATCCTAGATATAAGATAAGGCCAGGGACTAATGAAAGTATTACTTTACTGAGAGGGTAGTGGATGCATGGAATAGTCTTCCAGTAGAAGTGGTAGAGGTTAATACAGTGAAGGAGTTTAAGCATGCATGGGATAGGTATAAGGCTATCCTAGATATAAGATAAGGACAGGGACTAATGAAAGTATTACATTACTGAGAGGGTAGTGGATGTATGGAATAGCCTTCCAGCAGAAGTGGTAGAGGTTAATACAGTGAAGGAGTTTAAGCATGCGTGGGATAGGTATAAGGCTATCCTAGATATAAGATAAGGCCAGGGACTAATGAAAGTATTACTTTACTGAGAGGGTAGTGGATGCATGGAATAGTCTTCCAGTAGAAGTGGTAGAGGTTAATACAGTGAAGGAGTTTAAGCATGCATGGGATAGGTATAAGGCTATCCTAGATATAAGATAAGGACAGGGACTAATGAAAGTATTACATTACTGAGAGGGTAGTGGATGTATGGAATAGCCTTCCAGCAGAAGTGGTAGAGGTTAATACAGTGAAGGAGTTTAAGCATGCGTGGGATAGGTATAAGGCTATCCTAGATATAAGATAAGGCCAGGGACTAATGAAAGTATTACTTTACTGAGAGGGTAGTGGATGTATGGAATAGTCTTCCAGTAGAAGTGGTAGAGGTTAATACAGTGAAGGAGTTTAAGCATGCGTGGGATAGGTATAAGGCTATCCTAGATATAAGATAAGGCCAGGGACTAATGAAAGTATTACATTACTGAGAGGGTAGTGGATGCATGGAATAGTCTTCCAGTAGAAGTGGTAGATGTTAATACAGTGAAGGCGTTTAAGCATGGATGGGATAGGTATAAGGCTATCCTAGATATAAGATAAGGCCAGGGACTAATGAAAGTATTACATTACTGAGAGGGTAGTGGATGCATGGAATAGTCTTCCAGTAGAAGTGGTAGAGGTTAATACAGTGAAGGAGTTTAAGCATGCGTGGGATAGGTATAAGGCTATCCTAGATATAAGATAAGGCCAGGGACTAATGAAAGTATTACTTTACTGAGAGGGTAGTGGATGTATGGAATAGTCTTCCAGTAGAAGTGGTAGAGGTTAATACAGTGAAGGAGTTTAAGCATGCGTGGGATAGGTATAAGGCTATCCTAGATATAAGATAAGGTCAGGGACTAATGAAAGTATTACATTACTGAGAGGGTAGTGGATGTATGGAATAGTCTTCCAGTAGAAGTGGTAGAGGTTAATACAGTGAAGGAGTTTAAGCATGCATGGGATAGGTATAAGGCTATCCTAGATATAAGATAAGGCTAGGGACTAATGAAAGTATTACTTTACTGAGAGGGTAGTGGATGCATGGAATAGTCTTCCAGTAGAAGTGGTAGAGGTTAATACAGTGAAGGAGTTTAAGCATGTGTGGGATAGGTATAAGGCTATCCTAGATATAAGATAAGGCCAGGGACTAATGAAAGTATTTTTTTTTGTTATAAATTGGGAATACTACATGGGCTGAATAGTTCTTATCTGCAGGTGATAACTGCCTCTCCACCGGGCACAGCAAATAGCTAATTTTTCAAACCGTTGTCCATTAGCCAGTTCAGTCAGCAGGGGGAGGCTTATTCCACCATTCTACGTTTCACTGTGGCTTTCACAGTTTCAAGCCGTTTCAAATCTGATGGGACAGTTCTGGATTTGAGGCTGGTTCCATTAAATTCAGAGCTGCCCTTGTGCACAGTGCATCAGATATCCACAGCTTTAAGTGTGCAAGAGGTGTACTTCAGACGACCTTGTGTGATGTCCCTCCCCCATCTTGCCCTGAAAGCTGGCTCGGCTCTGCCAAAAAATTGCCAGGTATAGTATTTACACTAAACCTACGTGTTCAACTCACTGTGTACCCCAAAAACTTACAATATCATGAGCTCCGACTCATATCGCACCAGTGTGTTCTTCTCCTGGACCAGTCGGAACCACTCCTGCATCAGTTTGGGGTCATCCTTCTTCCCCATGCCTGCAAGAGACCCTCAGGGTTACAAAGAGAAGGTGGGTTTCGAGGGGAAAAGAAAACAGGATGGGGCAAATAATAAACACTAAGCGGTGCATTCAAAGCCGAGCACACGGGGAGGGGGGGGGGGGGGGGCAACAGGGCACATTTCACAGCTGGGGGTGGGAGTAACGTCATGTACAGACACGGGGGTCCGATGAAAGGATGGAGGTGGTGCATTATACCTGCGTAGCTAGGGTTACATTGCAGGCTGGATAAGGATTTTGCAGCTAATGACAGAGGTGGAGATACACACACAGAGAAAAGAAAAACCATTTCAGTGGATGTGACACTAATATACATGCTGCACAATCTCTAATATTCTGCTTATGTCTCACCTGCTAAGAAACAGCCCTATCCATACTATCTATCCATCTATATAACTCCGCCCCCAAACTAATACACTCTAGGTTTACACTTAAATACCACCCTAGAAACTTCACAACATTATATCCAGCACTACAGCTGTAAACAAACCCCATCAGACAACTACTGAATCATACATTACTCCATGTAACCCCTCCCTATAACTCCTCCCATTACTCCCTATAACTCCTCCCATTACTCCATGTAACCCCTCCTTATAACTCCTCCCATTACTCCATGTAACCCCTCCCTATAACTCCTCCCATTACTCCCTATAACTCCTCCCATTACTCCATGTAACCCCTCCCTATAACTCCTCCCATTACTCCATGTAACCCCTCCCTATAACTCCTCCCATTACTCCATGTAACCCCTCCCTATAACTCCTCCCATTACTCCATGTAACCCCTCCCTATAACTCCTCCCATTACTCCATGTAACCCCTCCCTATAACTCCTCCCATTACTCCCTATAACTCCTCCCATTACTCCATGTAACCCCTCCCATTACTCCATGTAACCCTTCCCTATAACTCCTCCCATTACTCCATGTAACCCCTCCCATTACTTCATGTAACCCCTCCCTATAACTCCTCCCATTATTCCATGTAACCCCTCCCTATAACTCCTCCCATTATGCCATTTAACCCCTCCCTATAACTCCTCCCATTATGCCATTTAACCTCTCCCTATAACTCCTCCCATTACTCCATACAACACCTTTCTATAACTTATTATTATAATAACTAATTACACCACATCACACCCCTCTATAACTCCTCCCATTACTGCTTATAACCCACCCTATAACTCCTCCCATTACTGCGCACAACCCTCCCGATAACTCCTCCCATTACCCAATATAACCCTTCTCTATAGCTCCTCCCATTACTCCATATAACCCTTCTCTATAGCTCCTCCCATTCCTCCATATAACCCTTCTCTGTAGCTCCTCCCATTACTCCACATATAAGATCCAGGTTAAAATATTCCCAAACGGCACTAATCACCCTTCATCAATCATCAGGGAACTTATTCAACAAAATAGAATTTCCGACATGCGCGTCTCTATAACCAGGCCCACATTTTCCACGTTTTGGTCCAATAATATAAATTTCTATCAAATGAATGGGGATTTTGATCCCAGTGTTATATGTTTCTCATGTGTTAAATTACAGGAGAGAATACCGTGGCAGAGATTTAAACACAGTTATTTAAAGGAATCTGAAGTGGGAAACAGAAACACATGTTAAAGATTCAGGAAACCAGAGGATAAATAAGGTTAGAAATTAGTGCAGATAACAAGTCATTATTTAATAAGTAAAAACAAATACTGGACCAACATTATAGAAAAGACAAGCCTAGTTACAGAGAATAGGGGGAGGGCAAAGCCATACAATGATGCCACATAGTGCCAGCTGAGGGGCAGGACTGTGGCCCCAGGCAAGAGATGGGGGGTGCCCCATTTGAGGGATGTGTGAGACCCTGTTTTTCCAAGAATACAGAGATTAAAACTACGGGAGAGGACTCTCTAACTCGCTGAGTGCCCCCCGTGCAGTCAAAGGGTTAATGAACCCATATTTACTGCCCGACTGCGTGGGGTGGTCCGAGACCATGTGTTTGAAAGCAGTCACTTTTGCGGTTAGGTTACAACTAACCATAATCCTCAGAAGAACAGAAGGATTTGGTTTTGACTGCATATATATGGGACGGTGTCAGCTAACCTTGGCACTGCAAACGTTGAAGGCATGATGGGATGTGTAGTTTTCAAACGTGGGGAGTGCCAAGGTTAGCCATCGCCGCCATAGGCAGGATGGTGTACACAAGTTGAGATATACCCAAATTTATAGTGAACAGCCCCTCTTAATAAATAAAAAGTTACCACTGGCCAAACCAGCGGTGTCAAAACTCCTTTCCTCTGGGGCCACAGACTGCGTATCCCCAGTGGCCACAAAAAACAAGGGTTCGGAAAGGGAGGCTGCAGCGGATAGTAGGCCTCAAGCCCAACGGGGATGGACAGGTCTGGTCTGCCAGTGGTTCAGTTCCCTCCTTCCACACAAGAAAAGGTACAGATCTCACTGCTCCTGTCCTGCTTTACCACCAAGTCTTGACGTTTATTTAGTGCTGCCAATAACCATCACAAGCCACGTTTAGAATCCACTTAAACCACGTGAAATGCGTGGCACCTAAATTCCGAAGGTCTACATCACACTCCCCACTGACCGTGTGGCACAGGGCAGACAGAAAGGTCGGGGAATGGTATCGGGGTGGGGGGGATGTCTTTGTTCTTACGGTAGTGATGGGAGGGGAGCGTGCCGGGGTGGTCTGGTGCAAAGCTACATTACCTTCGTGGGCACAACAAGGGCAGAAGGAGATAGGTCTACGGCGTGGAGTCCCGGCAGAGGGACCAACTTCACAGAGTAAGAGCAGTGCAAGAGAGCAGAGAGAGAGAGAAAGCATGGCAGGGGGGGGGGGGGGGGGGTGAAGGGTGAGGAGGAGGGGGAGACACAGGAACAAAAAGGACAAAGATTGTGAGAAACCAGAAACAACAAGAAGATCAAAAAGTAAAAACCAGATACAGTATGAAGGAGCATAGAGAGGTGAAGGAGAGCCAGCATGGAGGCCGGTGGGGGGGGGGGGGGGGGGGGGGGTATGGGGGGGAGGCAACTCTCTGCCGGCTCATTATGGCTTTCACAGTCAGATCACAACTCCTATCACCACTCAGACAGGCAGTCTCTTGCATTCCCAGCTACGGTGGTAATACCACGGGCTGGCCACCAATCCACAGCTGGTTAAAGTAAGTTTAAGTTATAGTGTCAGGGCAGCTGAAGGAAGGCAGACCGAAGCTTACTATAAACCTCAGTCCCTCAATCCAGAATCCCATGCGGAGAGCGCCCGGCATTGCTTATCCAAATGGGGACACTATGTTTTCTAAATCTTTATTATTATTATGATGATGATGAGGATATTAAAGTTAGAACGGACCTGTCGTTAAATAAAATACAAATTAATAGTTAAAAAACATTAAATAAAAATGGAAATAGTACCGTGAGTTTCATTGCTCTAAAACTCTGCGATACACTCACACACTGCACATTACTGAGATACACTCACACACTGCACATTACTGTGATACACTCACACACTGCACATTACTGTGATACACTCACACACTGCACATTACTGTGATACACTCACACACTGAACATTACTGAGATACACTCACACACTGCACATTACTGAGATACACTCACACGCTGCACATTACTGTGATACACTCACACGCTGCACATTACTGTAATACACTCACACGCTGCACATTACTGTGATACACTCACACGCTGCACATTACTGTGATACACTCACACGCTGCACATTACTGTAATACACTCACACGCTGCACATTACTGTGATACACTCACACGCTGCACATTACTGTAATACACTCACACGCTGCACATTACTGTGATACACTCACACGCTGCACATTACTGTAATACACTCACACGCTGCACATTACTGTGATACACTCACACGCTGCACATTACTGTGATACACTCACACGCTGCACATTACTGTGATACACTCACACGCTGCACATTACTGAGATACACTCACACACTGCACATTACTGTAATACACTCACACACTGCACATTACTGAGATACACTCACACACTGCACATTACTGAGATACACTCACACACTGCACATTACTGAGATACACTCACACACTGCACATTACTGAGATACACTCACACACTGCACATTACTGAGATACACTCACACACTGCACATTACTGTGATACACTCACACACTGCACATTACTGATATACACTCACACACTGCACATTACTGTGATACACTCACACACTGCACATTACTGTGATACACTCACACACTGCACATTACTGAGATACACACACACTGCACATTACTGTGATACACTCACACACTGCACATTACTGAGATACACTCACACACTGCACATTACTGAGATACACTCACACACTGCACATTACTGAGATACACTCACACACTGCACATTACTGAGATACACTCACACACTGCACATTACTGAGATACACTCACACACTGCACATTACTGTGATACACTCACACACTGCACATTACTGTGATACACTCACACACTGCACATTACTGTGATACACTCACACACTGCACATTACTGTGATACACTCACACACTGCACATTACTGAGATACACTCACACGCTGCACATTACTGAGATACACTCACACGCTGCACATTACTGTCATACACTCACACGCTGCACATTACTGTGATACACTCACACGCTGCACATTACTGAGATACACTCACACGCTGCACATTACTGAGATACACTCACACGCTGCACATTACTGAGATACACTCACACGCTGCACATTACTGTGATACACTCACACGCTGCACATTACTGAGATACACTCACACGCTGCACATTACTGAGATACACTCACACGCTGCACATTACTGAGATACACTCACACACTGCACATTACTGTGATACACTCACACACTGCACATTACTGTGATACACTCACACACTGCACATTACTGTGATACACTCACACACTGCACATTACTGAGATACACTCACACACTGCACATTACTGAGATACACTCACACTGCACATTACTGAGATACACTCACACACTGCACATTACTGTGATACACTCACACACTGCACATTACTGAGAAACACTGACACACTGCACATTACTGAGAAACACTGACACACTGCACATTACTGAGATACACTCACACACTGCACATTACTGAGATACACTCACACACTGCACATTACTGAGATACACTCACACACTGGACATTACTGTGATACACTCACACGCTGCACATTACTGAGATACACTCACACGCTGCACATTACTGAGATACACTCACACGCTGCACATTACTGAGATACACTCACACGCTGCACATTACTGTGATACACTCACACGCTGCACATTACTGAGATACACTCACACGCTGCACATTACTGAGATACACTCACACGCTGCACATTACTGTGATACACTCACACGCTGCACATTACTGAGATACACTCACACGCTGCACATTACTGAGATACACTCACACGCTGCACATTACTGAGATACACTCACACACTGCACATTACTGAGATACACTCACACACTGCACATTACTGAGATACACTCACACACTGCACATTACTGAGATACACTCACCCACTGCACATTACTGAGATACACTCACCCACTGCACATTACTGTGATACACTCACACACTGCACATTACTGATACACTCACACACTGCACATTACTGAGATACACTCACACGCTGCACATTACTGTGATACACTCACACGCTGCACATTACTGTGATACACTCACACGCTGCACATTACTGTGATACACTCACACGCTGCACATTACTGTGATACACTCACACGCTGCACATTACTGTGATACACTCACACGCTGCACATTACTGTGATACACTCACACGCTGCACATTACTGTAATACACTCACACGCTGCACATTACTGTAATACACTCACACGCTGCACATTACTGTAATACACTCACACACTGCACATTACTGTAATACACTCACACACTGCACATTACTGTAATACACTCACACGCTGCACATTACTGTAATACACTCACACGCTGCACATTACTGTAATACACTCACACGCTGCACATTACTGTAATACAATCACACGCTGCACATTACTGTAATACACTCACACACTGCACATTACTGTAATACACTCACACACTGCACATTACTGTAATACACTCACACACTGCACATAACTGGGAATTTTATTGCTGTGGAGTCCGTGATACACACACACACACACACTGCACATTACTGTGAGTTTTATTGCTGTGGAGTCTGTGATACAACTCCCACTAATGTGCAGTATGTGAGTGTATTTCTGTGGAGTCTGTGATACACTCACACACTGCACATCACTGGGAGTTGTATTTCTGTGGAGCTCTGTGATACACTCGCACACTGCACATTACTGGGAGTTTTATTGCTGTGGAGTCTGTGATACACTCACACACTGCACATTACTGGGAGTTTTATTGCTGTGGAGTCTGTGATACACTCACACACTGCACATTACTGGGAGTTTTATTGTTGTGGAGTCTGTGATACTCTCACACATTGCACATTACTGGGAGTGTTATTGCTGTGGAGTCTGTGATACACTCACACACTGCACATTACTGGGAGTGTTATTGCTGTGGAGTCTGTGATACACTCACACACTGCACATTACTGGGAGTGTTATTGCTGTGGAGTCTGTGATACACTCACACATTGCACATTACTGTGAGTTTTATTGCTGTGGAGCTCTGTCACATACACACACATTACTGTAATTGTTTTGCTGGGGACGTTCATACACCATACAGTACTGTAAATAATAGCAAAAAGGTACCTAATTACATACAGATATAGTTAATTCGTTCCACAGACACGTCTGAGGTAACAAAGGTGCAATTCTACAGCCCTGGCTCTACTCTTGGTTGAAAAGGATACACTTTAATTTATTTATTTTTACATTTCTAACAGCAAACTGGACCAATTTGCAGAAATATTCCTCAAATCACGTATGCCATAGGAGCTTGCAATCTAAACTCCCAGAAACAGACCCAAGAAGTTACACGTCAAATATATACGTTTACTCCTTTCAACCAGGTGTAGAATTACATCTTTAGAGATAATGTTAAAACTATTAAGCCCTTGCAACATTAGAGAAAGGTAGTTATGTCACAGAGCCTTCAATACAGTTCTTACGTTATTCTATGGATCCTATGCCCTAAATACTTTTGCAAATCTTCTGAGGCCTTGGTAAAGTGTTGTGCAAGTATTGCTTATCCAGCAGTTGTGCACTACAACTCCCATGATGCTCAGTTAGGTTGACTCATGGGAGTCTTGTCACTAGGACCTCCCCCCATTATTAAAAAAAAAAAAAGATTTAGGGGCTGTAGTACATGGGATCAAATCACTAACAAGTATATGAATTGAAAAGCTTTAACATTGGTCATGTCTTACCCTTCTGCTGTGATTGTGTTTAGCTGTAATTTTTCACTCTCTCATTCACTGTACCCAGACAGAATTTTAAATACAGAAACTATCATTTACAACTGAAAGGTACGGTGATGGGCACCAAATTTGCTCCCCGCTGTGCAAATCTCTTCATGTCATCCTGTAAGATGTTTTTTTTTTTTTCTTTCTGAACATAGCTGGGGAGCGAACCAAGTGTCTTATCTTAATTACATCAACAATGTATTTTATTGTCTGGGATGGGACAGAACAGGACTTAGATCATTTCCTCACTCATCTAAATTCCACTAAATGGGTCATTTTATTGATGTCACAACATTTGACTGAGACTATTTTCTAGGTTTATCCATATATATTGAAGAGGGATTAGTCAAAACTGAAACATACTTCAAGAAGATAGACGATGAAGCTTTTATTGAGTTGGAAAGTGGTCACTACTCTCCCTGGCTTAGCAATGTGCCAAAAAAATAAATAAAAATATTTGGCTAAAGAATGAGTTCCTGACCTATGACTGGCACATCCGGTGTAGTCAAGGGATTAATGACACAAGACTTCTATGTACACCATGAAAGTAAAGAAGTAGTGAGGTCAATTAAAAAATGAGTATTACGGAAGTTGACTATTTTTCTTTCTTATTCCTCGATTTAGATCTAAGGCCGGGCCAAACAATTCTGTGCAACATTGTGACAAAATTGAAAGATCAGATTTTCCTTTCCAGCTGGTGGTTTGGTAGAAAATCAAGATGGCAGCCCCCACCCCCCCAGTGAACCTGTTTATTATGTATAATTGCTAGGTAACTAGATTTGCTCCGAGGACAGAAGGGTTAAAGATTAGCCAGTAATGCAGTATTATCATGAGGGTTAGGTATGACATAGGCACAAAGGGAATAGCTGAAAATCACTTGAAAAAAGTTCCGGAGAACTGCGTTTGGTGGATATATAATAAAAAAAAGGGAGACAAATATTTATACCTAGCCCCCAATGTCTCATAGGACATAGCAGCAGCGCCCCACCAGACCCTACTGGCCACCCGCGTGTCGACTGTACCAAGGCCTACTCCCTCAAATACATTCTTCTTGTTGTTTCTCGGTTAGAGGGAGAAGGAATTAGACGGGAAGACCTTGGAGAAGGAAGGGGAATGTAATATTTGGAGGGGGTGGTGCAGGTTAGTACTGGGGCGTGATGTGGGCATACATACCACCCAGATGCAAATCGATGAGGTCACTGTAACATGACTCTCCCCAATAGTCTACAATAAGGAATCGTGAAGATAGTTATTGCATTGCCAAACAGAAAGAAGAGCACTGGAGGGGAGGGAGAGAGAGGAGGGAGAGAGATAAAGAGAGAGGGGGGAGAGAGAAAAAGAGGGGGGGGAGAGAGAGAAAAAGAGGGGGGGGGAGAGAAGAAGAGGGGAGGGAGGAAAAAGAGGGGAGGGAGGAAAAAGAGGGGAGGGAGGAAAAAGAGGGGAGGGAGAGAAAAAGAGGGGAGGGAGAGAAAAAGAGGGGAGGGAGAGAAAAAGAGGGGAGGGAGAGAAAAAGAGGGGAGGGAGGAAAAAGAGGGGAGGGAGGAAAAAGAGGGGAGGGAGAGAAAAAGAGGGGAGGGAGAGAAAAAGAGGGGAGGGAGGAAAAAGAGGGGAGGGAGGAAAAAGAGGGGAGGGAGGAAAAAGAGGGGAGGGAGGAAAAAGAGGGGAGGGAGGAAAAAGAGGGGAGGGAGAGAAAAAGAGGGGAGGGAGAGAAAAAGAGGGGAGGGAGAGAAAAAGAGGGGAGGGAGAGAAAAAGAGAGGGGGGGAGAGAGAAAAAGAGAGGGGGGAGAGAGAAAAAGAGAGGGGGGAGAGAGAAAAAGAGAGGGGGGAGAGAGAAAAAGAGAGGGGGGAGAGAGAGAAAGAGGGGGGAGAGAGAAAAAGAGAGGGGGGAGAGAGAAAAAGAGAGGGGGGAGAGAGAAAAAGAGAGGGGGGGGAGAGAGAAAAAGAGAGGGGGAGAGAGAGAAAAAGAGAGGGGGAGAGAGAGAAAAAGAGAGGGGGAGAGAGAGAAAAAGAGAGGGGGGGAGAGAGAAAGAGAGAGGGGGAGAGAGAGAAAAAGAGAGGGGGGGAGAGAGAAAGAGAGAGGGGGAGAGAGAAAGAGAGAGGGGGAGAGAGAAAGAGAGAGGGGGAGAGAGAAAGAGAGAGGAGGAGAGAGAAAGAGAGAGGGGGAGAGAGAAAGAGAGAGGGGGAGAGAGAGATGAAAGAGAGAGGGGGAGAGAGAAAGAGAGAGGGGGAGAGAGAGATGAAAGAGACAGAGAGATGAGAGAGATGAAAGAGACAGAGAGAGAAGAGCACTGGAGGAGAGAGACCGAAAAGCAGGAGAGCGAGAGAGAGAGACACACCGAAGAGAGTGCGAGACAAGCATGGAAGGAGAGAGTGAGCAAGCAGGATGAAATAAAGAAAATCAGTGACCATGCCAGAGATGAGAAATGTAAGCAGAAAAGGACCAGGAAACAAGCAAATGACCGGGGAGATAATCTGAATAATGAGAATTCGCACACAATTAAGAGTCAGAGAAATAAAAGCACCAGAGACAGACAGCAATGGACAGGCAGTAAGCACCATGCGAGACATCTTGTGCACACACAGTTGGACGGCACGAGCCTCTTCAAGCTTTTATGGGCGTCAATGCCTATTATCCTCAGCCCAAGAGCTGTAAGCCCAGTAAAAAAAAAGCTGCAAGAAACACGTGGCCCAAACGTGACACACACTGAACAGATGGAAACATCACTGATGCAGAGGAAGCAAATGTGCAGCTGAGGATATCATGGGACCGCGAAAAAAGTTACGAAAATTGGCGACTGGCATCTAGGACTGGGCCAAACACAAGCCTGATACAGACAGGAGAGAAAACTGATCATACAGGTTAGGCTTTAAGCGGTGAAAAATGTATTCTAGTTCACTTTTTTGTACATTTATTTAGGCAGTAAATAAATGTTCCTAAAACATCTGCAGTGCCAAGGTTAGCCATCATTGGCCTAACAAGCTGGTGGGGCTATAAACCTGTGCCGGATGGATATTCTTTTATGCTACTTAATCCTCATCATCAGAAGTGCACGTCTATTGGCCCACGTTCGATTTCTATATTTAGTTTATACACTTATTTAGCAGTAATAATTTATTTTAGTTATATTAAAACAAAAACAGCACGTTTATAAAGGGCAGGGGCAAATGATCATATGGGTAGTAAGTCTGTGGGGCGGCACGTCTGATACCCCTGGCTTAATGGGCAACTTCCATGATTGACGGAGCATCATGGTTCCCAAACATCTGCAGTGCCAAGGATAGCCATCATTCTGTTAGGTGAAGGAATTTCTGCCCCCAGAGATTAGATGATCCCGCTCATCACAGACAGCTGCTGCCCCTAGTCTCTTGGTTCCCCAGAGAAATTATTAAATACAATTTCCAAGCTTTAAATGATTTTATTCTGACTTATTTTATGGCAAAAACACACCACAAAACATATTACTTTCTGAATAATGATTAACCCTTTTTAATTTTGCTACCGAGGCTCTCACACATGGGATTCTCAGAATTGAGGGATTACAGAGGGGCAAAATGGCACCTTATTGGGCCTTGGCATTTCTATCTATTGGGTTGTAGGCATTCCTTACTGATTAATCCAGAGAATAACAAAAAGAAACCAGTCTTTGTTTTTACATTCCTAGAAGACACTTGGCCACCCCCATGAAGTTTCGGCAAATGGAATGGTCCACGGTCTGCTTAGATAGGTGGAGCTTATGAAATTCTGGGTCAAAGTTCTAAAAGTGAAGCAGTCACCATGGAAACCAATAGAATGTTCAAGCCGACTGTTCTACTTTTAGAACTTTGGCTCTTTGGTAACTACCCAGCCAATGGCGTATTTGAAGCTCAATGGGACCAACAGGGGAGAATTCTGATACAGTTTACATTCATTTTAGAAAAGGAACCATTGGAGAGTGTTTATTTTAAAAGTGCGGTTATTTAAATACATTTCAAAAACCTTGTTAAAAGTGGTAGGGAAAGTAGGTGGTGTGTAGGTGATACAGTCCCTTTAAAATTAAGTAAATGGCAGGATCTGCAAATCTGAATTACACAGGGCAGCAGATCAATTAACATTATTTAAAAACATATATTATGGTATTTACTTTAGAGCTCAAAATCACAGATCTGCCCCACCACGATCCCACTTCTGCCACCATCTGTGAATGGAGAATTCCCACCCAAAGTTAATGCTTTTAACTTGTTGGATGTAGTTACAATATGTAAAAAGGGTTTCTGAGACAAGTGTCATAGGGCTTTAGAAAATCATTTTATGTTTATCCACATCTTTTGTACATGGAATGGTTGAATGCTTCCTATAATAATTGGAATCAATATGGTGAGTCTGTCTCCTTATTAATCAGCGTTTTTTTTTTTTTTTTATAACTGGAATGAAACAGAAATCTACCATTTCTACAAAGATTTCTATAAACATTGAGGAGGAAGGAAATACCTGCTTCTCCACGGAGAGCTTTCTCCACGGCTACCCCTCTCTCCTCCAGCTGCCTCTGCTTCTCTTCCACCTGCTCCAGCTGCCGCTGGATAATCTATAATAAACCCAACACAACGTCAGTCCATGAAATGGCTACATGCAATCTGCAGGAGATCCACCACTCCCATGAACCTCAGCAAGCTACCAGGTCAATCTCAATGTGTGCTGTGCAAGAAAAGCAAGATACCTTTTGGTGTTGGTGGTTTGTGCCTGGTATCCACTACCTCTTTAGGGAAAGTCTAAGAAGCCCCTACCTGTGCTCGATGCAGTCTCTTGAGTTCTTCCTGCTTAGCCTGCCTGCGGGCAGCTTTCTGTACCCGCTTGGTCAGCTTGGCATTCAGCTCCTCGTCTGTGTAAGTTTTCTGCAGGTACAAAATCCAAATCAGGGAGGCAATTAGTTTCTCCCCCAGTGAAGACTAATCACAAACATAAAATAAACTCTAGAAACCCCAAGACAACCAAGTGATAGGGAAGTGATTTTTTGTAGCCCCCCTGAAAACCATTAAAACAAACTGTGCTTATAAGACAAAGGGGCTTATATAAGAGGCATTTTGGGGGCAAAGTTGTAAAAGAGAAGCAGTTGCCGTAGAAACCAATGAAACTTTGTACCACTTCTTAATTGCTGACCCACAAATGGGCACGCATACAGGACCTTGCAAGGGGAGTCAATTATTTGGCTGCTCTACAGGACATGGTTGAAAAACGAGATGGTATGCTTTTCCGATAAAATATTATGAGGGGCATGAACTAAAAAAACGCAAATATATTTTATGCGCAAAACTATTTTTGAGCTTTGCTCCTATTGCAATGTACTAAGCATTTAACACTCCAAAAGAACATACGAGCAAATTGCGAATAAAAACGGGCAAGTTTGCGAATATTTTTTCCTACCTCTTTTGATAGCGCTCGCTAAAAGCTGGTGTAATTTTCACACGCAAATAAGAATTATTTTTCACAAATTTTTCGCAAAACTCGAATATTCTATGTATTATATTAGAGCAAACGGAAAAATGCACGCTGAAAAATAAAAATCAGAGGGGTAAAAAGCGCAGAATGTTCCAAATAGTCGCAAATTGCTCCTTACTCATGTTTGACCTACTTTTATCCCCCACTGCACTTGTTTAGTACATGACCCCCCTATATTTAGTAAATTAGGCAGACAGTGTGGACAGGACTACAGACTGGAGAATGCCGTGAAGCCTGCACTAATAAGTCATCTCCTTGTATAGGAAAACAAGAGCGGCGCTTTTTAATGATGTCACACCCAAGGAGCCAGATCCAAATAATTAGGCTATGCTTGGCCGGCGTACTACCCAACATGACAAACAGGACACAAAAGAAAATGGAAAGAGTTTCTGAAGCATTTACTAGTGGTTTGCACAAGGAGCAGACAGGGAGGAATGAATGTAAAGGAGGAGAGAGTTAAATGTATAATGATATCACTACCTTTGATGAGTAAGATCTCCTGAAAGCCAGGGCATGGGGTACATACACCGACTAACAACACACACGAGAGGAGCGGGGCGGGGGATGAAAAATGGAGCAAAATAAACAATGTTAAAGCAAATTAAATGAAGTTAATACACAGGAATTATTAACATCAGACATCAAATGATCTCCCTTGTGGATGGAGCGAAACCACAGGGCTTTAAGCTTTCAAAGATGCAGTAATATTGGAATATTTATCAATATCTACATAGCAAATATGCAGGGCTGTTTAAAGGAGAACTGTAGGCAAAACTGAAAGGTTGGATCAAGTGTAGGCGTTTTAGATAGAAATGAAAGCATCCATTAAGCCCTCTTTCTTTCTGTCCATGTCTATTGGGGGCGGACATGTTGTTTGGAATCTTGAGTCACGTTTCCCTTCACTGGACCCAACATTCTAAACATGTCTGCCTCCTTGGTGGAGCACAGAGGGCTCAATAAAGGTTCTGCAATTTATTATTTCAATAAAGATATTCAATTTAAAATGGCTACACTTGGTGCAATCGTTTTTTGTTTTTTTTTTACCTATAGTTTCCCTTTAAAATGCAAATAGAAGCCAAGAGCTTTAGTCAAAAGAGGAAACTGCAAGGCATTATCAAGGGAATTTCAAACTAAAGGCCAAAGTAGCAGAGTTGGAAAAATTAGCCATTTCAGTCAAAAGGGGGGAATTTTCCAACTCTGCTACTTTGGGCTGTTTGAAATTCCCTTGTCAATTCCTCTATTTTTGTAGAACATTTAGTGCAGTAGAAATTAGGAGACCTAGTGATGCGTATTGGATGAAGCAGGTTAAAAAAAAGCATTTTGATTATTACGAATGTCTCTCAAATTGATCTTGCAATTTTTCTCTTGCACGTTTGAAAGCAACAGACCCTGTAGGGTTAACTAGCAAAGAACTGGCGTCATGGAGACTTTCCCTGGGTTAAGAGCAGATGCGGGAGAGGTTCTCCACACAGGCCAACGTTCTAGAAGTGGAACTGATGACATCATTTTTCGAACTTTGCCCTAGGATGGCTCAGTATGCAGAATAACTTCTATACGTTCTATACGAAGATGTGCGGAGCGGCGTACTGGGCACCCAATATATGGTAAGTCGCTAGTAACCATTAGTGATCAAGCGCATACTCCATTTATCGGACACGCTAAATACTCGACATTATCACACAGCAAAGTGCTAAGCCAGCAGCCAAAGGGGGTGTATGGAAAGGTAAATTATAAGGATGACAGATCAAAGAAACAAACCATCTTACATTTAGATCATTTTTTTGGGTACTCTAAAATGGGAGTCATTTTATACAGTATGTAGCTTTAAAAAAAAATTGAAAATTTGCACCAATTGCATTGAAATATATATATATATATATATATATATATATATATATATATATATATATATATATATATGTCATTGAGGGGTGGGTGGGTGTATATATATATGAGATGTTTGTTATATGTAGACAAGGCATGACAGTCTTACAGAGCGTTAAACACAACCCTGCAGAACGTACAGTTAACATACAGAGCTAATCTATTCCAGAGGAGACTTTATAACCTAGACAAGGCATGACAGTCTCACAGCGCGTTAAACACAACCCTGCAGAACGTACAGGTAACACACAGAGCTAATCTATTCCAGAGGAGACTTTATAAACTAGACAAGGCATGACAGTCTCACAGCGCGTTAAACACAACCCTGCAGAACGTACAGGTAACATACAGAGCTAATCTATTCCAGAGGAGACTTTATAAACTAGACAAGGCATGACAGTCTCACAGCGCGTTAAACACAATCCAAAATTATGTGTTTTTTTTTAATGGCTGCATGAACCCAAGCAAGATTTAGATCCCCATCCACGCAGGCCATGTTAGTCCCTTTTTTATGACATCATCGTGAGTTGCACTCCCCCGGCTTACAATGACATCAACCTGACATAGTATGGAACTGAGACGAGAATTTCAAACTTTAGGCCAAAGTAATTGAGTGGAAAAAATGATCCATTCAACTACATCGGAGAATGTTTCCAACTCTGCTACTTTGGTCTAAAGTTAGAAATTCCCTGCAGTTCTCTCTTTATTGAGTAGACCCTTTAATGTTGCACGAGGGACCCCAGGCCTGATATCACCTCGCTAGAACAATACTTTTCAGTGACGTCAAAATTAGGGTTGCCACCCAGCCGGTATTTTACCGGCAGGCCGGTAAAAATATGGCTTGCTGCCAATGTTAAGTCTATGGAGGCAGTAGCAAGGCCGGTATTTTCTTTGTGGAAAAGGTGGCAACCCTAGTCAAGATAAGTTAGGTATTTTTCTTTTGCAATAATTAAAGCAAAGTTGTTCCTTATCGAGGTTTTCTGGCTCTGTGAGACCGCTGCTTAGCGGACCCTACACTGCATAGGAACTATACGCGCATCTGGAGAAAGGGACTAGAGGGGTCCACCAACATGCAGAGGAAACAATGGAAGTGTTTGAATGAGAGATGGAGCTACTCAATACTTACAAACAAAAATAAAAGAGACTATAAATTAGATACAAAAAAAAGCCTTCTGAGAATGTAACAAATCCTTCCTGACTAATACAAGAAATGAAATTACAATATGATAAGTAACAGGCCTCCAGAATATCTACAGTATAGATTCCGGATCTCGGACCGGGGGTCTATTTACCAGCTGGTGATCTGAGGGGGGAACATGCGTCATCTCACTGACTCCGCTATACACTGTGCAGATCAAACCTGCTGTGTTTCTCCTATTAAAAAACGCTCAGATTACCATGGATAATGCAGAGGTGCTCAGCACATATTACACCCCCATTGTTCCAAATTCTGCTTGTTGTGCCCGTAACGGGGGAGAGGGGGGGGGGGGGGAACGACAGTACCATGTCCTTTCAAGCTACCTCATCTCTGCATGTCTGAAACTCAACCACAAGGCACGGGGGGTCAGAAAATGGCTGAGACAATCCGGTGAGCAAAAAAAGGAACACAAATATACATGTTAAACTCTGAAGAATTAAAAGTACCAGGGAAAGAGCATGCAAAAAATTACATACCAAAATAAACTGTATGAAAACAGTAAAATAGTAAATATAGTACGTGTATGTATGTATGTATGTATGTATGTGTGTGTGTGTGTGTGTGTGTGTATATATATATAATCTGTAAGCAATGGTACAGAAGTAAAAGGCTAGAATGGGTTAAAATGGTCTGTGACATCACGGTGTGCGGTGGGATGGTTAATTTGCATACAAGGGTGCCTACTAGTGATGTCACAAACAATGACCAACAATATCAATCCTCATTTTGGGGTGCTCCGGCATTACCCTATCTTGTTTAAAGCCAGGGCCAATCTCAAAACATCCAGTAATATTTTGGGACTTTTTTTTTTTATCTACGGATCTATGGCATTTATATCCGTGGAAGCACAACGAGGAAGCCACTCACCTCGCGCTTGGATTTCTGCGACGACTTCTCGAGAATATCGTCGCTGGACAAGTCCGAATCCTCAGAGAAGCTTAGGTGGTGCCGGAGGGCAAGATCTAGCGGACAGGAAGTGGAAATTGAGATGAACAAATAAAAAAATTCTCAAGGTATTTCTGTGATGCGTCCCCTGGTTATGACATCATTACTTTTCAGTGGGAAATTTGCATACCAGGCCATAAGGTGATGGGGGGAAAAAAACAGGATAGCTTGAGAAAAATATATTTTGAGCCTGCCTGCGCTAACAATGTTTAGGTGACAGAGACCCTTTAAGAAACAATTCCTAATAAGGTCTTATTTTACACATTATACAAGATTTCTGATATTTGCTTATTTTAGAGGTCGTACAAGGTAGCTTTTAAAGAAATAGTCAAATTCTTTACTTTATTCGCGATAGATTGTTGCATGTCTTTCACTTAGCAATGTCTTTTATTCAAATACATTATTTTATAGTGCTGTGGTGTTATTTTATAATAAAACATTTTATGCTGCGGGCTGACTAAACAGAAATTTACATCCTAGAATAATCTAGAACCCCTGGGACTGACACCATCCAAAACAATTCTCTCCTCTGCTGGCAATTATACAGAGTATGGCAGGACATCTTCCCTATCAGTCTGCCGTACAGGTTCCTCCAAGCAGATATGAAGGTGGTCGATCATGATCTGCTCACTGCTGTTGCTAGAACATGTGAGGTTCTGACCCACTCCACTAGCTACAGAGCAGGGTGATGTCATTACGATAAGAGAAAAATCATGAGTATACAATCACACATAGCACTATAAAATTACATTTTTAACAAGATACAATTTCAAGTAAATTATAGGCCATCATTATAAAACAGGTTACAAAAAAAACAATTTAAGAGACAAATGAATGATTGCAAACCACATTTATCGAAGAACATTACCCCCTTAGTCCCCCCAACATGCTTAGATTTTACCTGTTCCTCGACGAATGTTGGCAACCTTGGCTTTCCCAGAGTCCACAGTGGTGCTGCTCGAAGGTGTGCTTGGAGAAGACTTGTCCTCAGCCAACTTCTTCTTCTTCTCTTTCTTGTATCCAGAGAAGACTGACTTCCATATTGACTTGGGCTTGACACCATCATCCTGCTTATCGGAAAGACGGCTTGATTCTCCCTTTGACTTCTTCTCTTTTTTCCTCGGGGAGAAGAGTGAAGGCCTCTTTTTGGGCTTGCCACCTGAACCTTCTGAGGAGGTGACGGAACCATCAGCAGCTGGAGGGGACAGGAATAGCTCATGTGCCGTGTCTAGTTTTAAGGTAGGTGCTTCAGATTTAACACTAGTGCTGGGCAACCCTGAAGACAGGTCGTTGGCAAGGAGGGTGGATGCCATGAAAGGAGCTTTTGTCGTCCTTGTTGCCATTGCAGTTTCATGGTTCTTCATCTTGTCTAGTTGTTGGGCCATTGCATCCCTCAGTGCCTGGCTCTTAATTGACTTTTCACGCGCCCTCATCCTCTCCTCTGCTCGTTCCTTGGCCTCTGGAGTCACCACAGGGAGGACTCTCTTTCTATGATGTCCCCTCTCCAACGATGGAAGTTCACCGTTTTCTTTAACTTGACTCTTTTTCGGTGGTTTTCCATGGCTGGTCGGAGGTGTGAAAAATCTTTCGTTGAGGCTTGAGTTCTCCGTCCTTTCGTCGTAGGTGTCCTCCACATCATCTGCAAACGGGATCTCATCCACACTCTCTACGAAGGACTTCCGTACTTCTTCTAACCTTGGCGTCGGCTTTGGCGGTGGAGTATCCGGAGATTTGGTCGGTTCCTGGGCAGGCGACTGAACAGATTCTTGTCCATTCTGCCAAGACGTACGGTTTCTTCGGAGTGTAGCTGGTTCTTCCCCTTTTGGAGGCGGTGGAGGAGGGCTGGAAGGAGGAGTAAGCATGGCAGAGTCCGAGGTGTTGAAGCTTTCACTGGCTACAGTGCGGGTGTTTGAATTGCTCCCATTCAAGCCTAGTCCAGAGCTGGTCGAAATGTCCTTCCTCTCACCATCTGAACTTTTCAGTTCCTTTTCAGTGGGAGATATTGGGGTCAGAGGTGAAAGCAATTCTATATCCAGTCTGTTTGGATTCAACCTTCTTGGAGCCAACTGAGACTTCATGGGTGGAGACTTAAGCTCCTCAGGAATGGGCTTAGACACATGGGATCGAGGAGAAGTGGACTCAAGAGCGGGGAAGGTGACTTCAGGTGTCCGAACTCTGTCCACAGGGGTCAGCCCCAGGCTGCGACGAATCTCAGCACTCTTCATCCAAAATTCTTCAATCAAGTCAATGCGTTTGAGTGCCTCTTCTGTATTGGGGCTGATCAGTTGATCAGTCTCACCCATGTGGTCTGCAAAAGGAAGCTTGGCCAGAGGGGTAGAAGTGATAACTGGGGTCGGCTGCAAACATACCGGGGATTTGGCTGGGGTCATGAGGGTCAGTTCAGGGGACGGCAAGGGCTGGGAACAAATGGGTGTTGTCGGGGACCTAAGCGACTGTGTAAGAGGCAAGAGTGAGGGGGATTTCACAGGTGACATGGGGGCGACAGGCTCTGGAGATGCAATTGGCTGGGAGCAGACGGGTGAAAGAGGGGTCTTCTTATTAGATTCTTCTGGCGACACCAATTTGTCTTCTGTGAGGAACGGATCCTTAAAGAACCTGACACCGGCAGACTTGCCTTCCTGGGGAGACATTACAGGGAGCTGCGGAGACAAATCTCAATGAGCAACTGGAACAACAGAGGTATAAATATCAGTTGTGGTGCAAAGTTCTTGAAGTGGTTCAGTAGCCATGGAAACCAATGGAATGTTCCTGCTGATGACATCACTTTTAGAACTTTACCCCAGATATTACTTTTATAATGTATATAACCGTCATGGTGGATAATTCTCCTTTTTGCACTGTTAGGATCTGTACAACTCGACTTCAACCAAAATATAAAACTTCCCTCTGCCGTGAAGCTCCAAAAATAAATAGGATAAATGAACCTCCTTACCTAAGGGCAGATAATCTAGACACATAATGAAACAAACACAGGACAGAAATAGTTCTACTTAGTACAACACAGAACACACTTCCATTTTAAAAAAAAAATTATTATCAGTATTGGGGAGGGTCAATGTGACGCTAGTATAATGATCTACTGTCTGCATTGTAAACTTCATTTTTGGAACTTGCTGAGTTTCTTCACAGTTTAGTCAGGATTCAGGAAACAATGATCTTACTGTGTGATGATAATTTGCAGCTTCCTACTCAAAGGAGACATGCATTGTAACGTGTTCGGTCTTGGATACGCTAGTTGGATGTAAAAAGTATGAAGCAAAAATAACTTCTAATAAAAGAAAACTAATAAAGCACCCTACCGGGCCCTCGGTGCGTGTATAACTAACAGGAGGTGGACATCTTGTGTCAGATCTTCCTTCATCTGAACCAAGATTCTAAACAACATGTCCGCCCCCTGATAGAGCTATACAGAGCAAAGATTCTAAACACCACGTCCGCCCACTGATAGAGCTATACAGAGCAAAGATTCTAAACAACATGTCCGCCCCCTGATAGAGCTATACAGAGCAAAGATTCTAAACAAAATGTCCACCTCCGATAGAGCTAAACAGAGCAAAGATTCTAAACACCCGTCCGCCCACTGATAGAGCTATACAGAGCAAAGATTCTAAACACCACGTCCGCCCACTGATAGAGCTGTACAGAGCAAAGATTCTAAACAACATGTCCTCCCCCTGATAGCGCTATACAGAGCAAAGATTCTAAACAACATGTCCTCCCCCTGATAGCGCTATACAGAGCAAAGATTCTAAACAACATGTCCTCCCCCTGATAGCGCTATACAGAGCAAAGATTCTAAACAACATGTCCTCCCCCTGATAGAGCTATACAGAGCAAAGATTCTAAACACCACGTCCGCCCACTGATAGAGCTATACAGAGCAAAGATTCTAAACAACATGTCCTCCCCCTGATAGCGCTATACAGAGCAAAGATTCTAAACAACATGTCCTCCCCCTGATAGCGCTATACAGAGCAAAGATTCTAAACAACATGTCCTCCCCCTGATAGCGCTATACAGAGCAAAGATTCTAAACAACATGTCTGCCCCTTGATAGAGCTATACAGAGCAAAGATTCTAAACAACATGTCCTCCCCCTGATAGCGCTATACAGAGCAAAGATTCTAAACAACATGTCTGCCCCTTGATAGAGCTAAACAGAGCAAAGATTCTAAACATGTCCATCCCCCAATTGAACTATACAGGCTCAGAATGGTGCTTTATTTGTATTCTTTTTTTTAAAGTATTTCTATTTAAAATCTCTACAAATCATGTAATCCTTCAGTTAAAACAGAAAACATTTTTTGCCAACAGTTGTCCTTTAATGAGGAACCAATAATGAAATATTGCTTACTAGAAGTGAATTTTCTAATAGGAGTAATAAAAACAAAATATATAAAATAAAAATAAAAATTATAAAAGTATTTTACAGATTCTCTTAGGTGAAATTCTAACTACATTTCTTTTGCTAAATGCGACACCTAGAACTTTACTGAGCATTAAAAACCCCATTCCTGTGTCCAGAAAGAATTCCTTAAATCACGTCAAGGTATGAAAGACTCCTATTTACTTAGGGGCTGACCAATTCTACCCTGAAGTCATGTGACACAAGAAGAGCATACTGATAGGTTGAAAGGCTTTGGAGAAGTCGCAGGGGTATTTTCACATTTTTCTATGTTGTTTTAAATTTGTTTTGTTTTTTAAATTAATTGAGGAAAACGGTTGTCGGCACAGACAACAAAGAAGGGGTCAATTACCTTTTCTCTCTCCTCCCTTGGTGTCCGGACCGATGAAAAAGGTTTTGTGTCTGGTGACAAAGCAACTAAGCTCAATATTGTATCTGGTTCTGAAATAAAAGAAAAATAAGTGTATTAAAACAAATTAAATTGGATTCTCAGGATTATCAACACAATCTCTGTCGTCGTCTGGCTTGACAACTTAACACATTAATTCATTTTAACAAGTTCCGTCTTGGCAGATACTCTACAGATGAAAGAACATTTTCTAAAAATTACAATTTTAAAAATCCAGCACAGTTTTGAGCATTCGTTGAGGGCAATTAAAGCTGAATGCTCAAATTCCCTAGCGCAGGCTAACCTCGGCACTGCAGATATTGTAAGACTGACGTGAGAATTGTGGCGTATATTGTTCTAGAACTTCTGTGTTGCCAAGGTTAGCCATCATTGCCATAACAGCTGGCTGCTCTCTTAACTGACCATTTTTTCCCCCTGTGTGAAAGTAATGTATCCCTCCCCAAATGACGAGAGCAGTGATGGCTAACCTCGACACTGCAGGTTTTTTTGAAAGGTACATATCCCATGATACTCAGCCGGTATTATGAATAACCGAACATCATGGGATTTATTGTTCCCAAACTTCTGCAGTGCCAAGATGGGAGCGATTAATACCATGGTGGTCTCACCCTTGTGGGAGGGCTTCTCCGTTTCGGGCTCCGCGCGCAGTTTCAGCTTTAGCCTCGCGGACTGTTGGATTCGCTCTTCGGCCTCCGCATCGGATGGGATATCATCATCTATTTCAGTTTTGAGGGGGAGACACAAACTTCCTTAAGGTGTCTGGCATGTACCAAAACGTTCAGGGACCAAAGATTCAAATCGAACTGCAATCTTAAAATTATACCAATAATCCCAAGACTAAGGAAGGAATGCTCCAAATTAGCGAGATGCAAAGAGTGGAGCTGGCATTGATTCACTCTTATTGGGGGTAGATTGGATATTTAATTTAAAGCAGACTTGTGTCCTTCATAAATTCTAGTTTGGTCAAGGGGTGCCCCAATCACCCACATTACATGCGCCCATCACCCACATTACATGCGCCCATCACCCACATCACATGCCCCCATCACCCACATTACATGCCCCCATCACCCACATCACATGCCCCCATCACCCACATCACATGCCCCCATCACCCACATTAATTGGAAGGAGACTAAAGCTTGCTGAACGGTGGGGCAAAAATGTTTCAAGCACCAGAAGTGTGCTTTAACACCCTCTGGCAAAGTGCCGCCCTAGGCGAGTGCCTTGTGGAAGATACGCTACTGCAAGGAGTACAACATAATTGAGAACCACACTTCAACGAGCTGTCAACACTTGCTAGGTTTCTAGCAAAAGCTCCTAACAGGCATTCTGACATAAAACAGACAGAATCTTTCTCACTGAAGGAGCAGTGAGTAAAAGTCGGTGGCTGGGTCCCCTTGTCTGCCTTGGATGACAAACGTGCAGAGTAGAAATAAAAATAGAATCTATTCGCCATTTGTTAGACCTATTGTAACAAGGTCAGGGATTGGAGGGTTTAGTATTTTATTATAGTAATTATTACTTATATTAGTTCAGAACGTACCATCACCAAGGTCTGCCGAAGTGTCCCCATCACCTGCGGTTTCGGCCTCAGCAAGACATGTCCCCACCTCCTCCTCTGCTTCTTCATCCTCACATTCAGCTGAAGGAGCAGGGAGAGGAGGAGAGAGAAAAATATGAGAATAGGACCACAAAAAGAGACGAGGAGAGGAAAAGGGCCACGAAGAGAGACGAGGGGAGGAAAAGGGCCACGAAGAGAGAGGAGGGGAGGAAAAGGGCCACGAAGAGAAAGGAGGCGAGGAAAAGGGCCACGAAGAGAAAGGAGGCGAGGAAAAGGGCCACGAAGAGAGACGAGGGGAGGAAAAGGGCCACGAAGAGAGACGAGGGGAGGAAAAGGGCCACGAAGAGAGACGAGGGGAGGAAAAGGGCCACGAAGAGAGACGAGGGGAGGAAAAGGGCCACGAAGAGAGACGAGGGGAGGAAAGGGGCCACGAAGAGAGACGAGGGGAGGAAAGGGGCCACGAAGAGAGACGAGGAGAAGAAAGGGGCCACGAAGAGAGACGAGGAGAAGAAAGGGGCCACGTAGAGAGACGAGGGGAGGAAAAGGGCCACGAAGAGAGACGAGGGGAGGAAAAGGGCCACGAAGAGAGACGAGGAGAGGAAAAGGGCCACGAAGAGAGACGAGGAGAGGAAAAGGGCCACGAAGAGAGACGAGGAGAGGAAAAGGGCCACGAAGAGAGATGAGTAGAGGAAAGGGGCCAGAAGAGAGATGAGGAGAGGAAAGGGGCCACAAAGAGATACCCGGAAAAGGAAAGAGGCCACAAAGAAATACCCGGAGAGGAAAGGAGCCACGAAGAGAGACAAGGAGAGGAAAGGGGCCACAAAGAAATACCCGGAGAAGAGAAGGGGAAAAATAATGCAATGGAGAGGGGAGACAAGAGAGAGTAAGGTGCAGGAGGAGAGAGAAAAGCAAAGAGCAGATCTAGTGGGCAGACCAGAAAAGGACATTACACAGGGATAAAACCAGCAGTGAGCGCAGACTGCCAGTACCAGGTTAGTATACGGTGTGATCTCAGCAGCGGCCTGGCATCAAGCAGCTCAGCACACAAATCAAGGCTCTGTAATTCAAGTCCGGTTATCACTATGAGCGCGTGTGTTTTTTATTTTTAAAATCTACTTACAGAGCGCGTTTAATAGTTTCAAATAAAGTATTGAGTATTTATTGCTGATCCCCTGGTTGAGTCTGAGATTTGCTTTATTCCAGCATTCAATAAGACCTCCCCACCCCACCTGCTCTGCATTATACCCTGCATCACGCTCTGCTTGGCGATGCAGTCTTTAGTATTACACTATAGACATGTGAAAATTTTATTTATTTCGTCTAAAACGAATTTCGTTCATTACTGCATTCGTTTCAGATGAAATTCGTTCATTATTTTCGTTTTGTTAATTTTTATTTGTTCGTTTTATAGAATACGTGTAATACTATTGGCTTTCTATAAACCGAACAAGAGCCCCATTCATAAGAAATTCTTATGAATGGGGCTCTCGTTCGGTTCATAGAAAGGCAATAGTACTACATGTTTTCTATAAGCCGACAGCCTATAAACCGAACGTTCGGTTTATAGAATAGCCATAGGATTACATGTGTTACATAAGCCGACAGCCTATAAACCGAACGTTCGGTTTATAGGCCGTCGGCATTTCACTACACGGAGACAGAGTCTCCATTCATAAATTTATGAATGGAGACTTTGTCTCCGTGTAGTGAAATGCTATTGTATTCTATAAACCGACTCTATTTCGGCGTACAGAATGCAATAGTACTACGAATGGACGAATGATTTTCGTTTATTAACCATTCGTTCATTCGGCTTTCGTTAGCTTAGCATTTTCGTTATTCGTTTTTCGGACGAAAATGCATTCGTCCGAAAACGAATAGACATGTCTATTACACTATGTGATATTACAGCAAGTATGCTGACGCAGGCATTACAAAGGAGTCGGGGGGAATTTTGCCCTAAGACAATAAAAAAATTAATAAAAAAAGATTTTTCCCCCCATTCTTAAATATATGTGAAAATTCCCATTAATTGAGAAGCATTCTCATAAGTGTTATCGGTTTTGCTGAGGCAGGAACTCATTTTATTCAGCACTTGCCTTTTCTTTTTACACCTCGGGACCAGCGAGATGTGAAACGGGTAAAAGGAAACTAGCCCCCTCCCAAACCTCACACAATAGGTTACACAATAATGACAATATGGCTGCTTTTTAATCTTCTTAGTATTGGCCTCAAGCCAATTCTTAACCAACCTGCCGGTAAAATACAGATTTCAATGCATTTTTACCAACCTCGCAGGGAAGTGACATCCCTGCCTGGAACTGAACCTGCAACCCCAAAAGGTTTGAGCAAAAATGATAAAAACGGAGCATTTACCAACTGAGCTATCCCTCTGATCCAAAATATCTGCAGGGGATGGAAATATTGAAAGAAAGAAAGAAAAAAAGAAAAAAAAAAAACCATGTTCAACTGGAGTCTACACCAGTTTCTCTTTCAATAGGCGGGAAAAAAACATTGCAATCTTATTTGCCTGTTTTTATGCCTTTTTAAAATGAAGACCATGAAATAAGATTTTTTGGTTTTTTTTTTTTTAGCAGGGAAAAAAAATAGACAAATAGATAAAGATCTTACATTTGCAGGTTCCCCTATTTTACATAAAATAAAAAAACGTATTTAGTGCAGGACACAAAACACATTGTTTGGTCTGTAAGGGATCAAATAGATTAGAAAGAGCAAAAATTGTCTAATCTCACACTTTTTGTAGCTTCACCTAAGGCCAGCACGGAGGGTCCACAGAAGTGGTGTATTTTAAATATTTTTCTGATTTATTATCTCAAGATAACAAGTTGTTTTCCTTTTATGGCCTCTCTGGGCTTCCGTACTAAAGTGATTAGGGAGAATTCGTTTTAGCAATATTTAAAAATCGCATCGGCATTTTACAACCTGAATGTCTAAGGCAAAAAAAAGGTATCCTGTACATTGCTTAAAAATAACTGTTGGCAAAATATGAAGTTATGTTCAATTGAAAGACTGCAGACTGCATCTAGTGTCAGCATTTCCAACACAAATCATTTAATGATACACAACGGACCTTAGCAAGCCCTTTTTGCTCCATACAGCTCTATCAGGGAGCAGGCATGTGTACAATCTTGTTCAGAATTTTCCTTCACACTACCAAACATGTCCACCACACATAAACAGAGCAAAAATGGCTTGATAAGGAACACGGTTTCATTAAAACATATTTCTATTTCTGATCCAGAAACGCCAGGCGCACACGTGACCCTGAAGACCCGTGTTGGCCAGCTTCGGAGGATGTCTGTGCGTAGACACATCCTCTCCCCCCCCCCCCCCCCCCTGGCCCAGCTGGACTCCCCTAAAGGCTACACTTCATGCAGTTTTTCCAATTGAACACATTCATTTTTTTGCAGACAGTTGTGCCTTAACCTTTACTTGTGTTTTAAAATAAAAGTCCAAAAATAAAAAAAGCCTAGCCACTAAATCCACATTAAAAATTAAAACTGAGGCAAAACGCGTTGGATCTTGAGGATCTTCAAAGAATGAGATTTTTTAAAAATCCTATAGGACGGATTCTCTTCCGATGTGAAATACTGCGCTCTCAGGAACTGCTTTAATAGATGTTAATAGACAAACATGCTTCGGGTACGCTTAAGAGACTGGTGCGGAGTGAACCCCCATCAGTGACAAAAGAAATAGCCACTCACAATCTGAAACCATGCACGGCAGAAGCACAGAAATGGCAGGTGGAGCTGCAGCCAGCGCAGATGGCAACATGCATAGCGCAATCAGTCTACACACGCGCCCATAAAAAGATCTTATACAGGAGGCTGTGAGACTGGAGAGTTTCTATATTACAAGGACACCGTCTCTACCTCCAGAAACCGATTCCAGCCACGCTCTTATTTGATCATGATGATGGGAGGGGAGCTTCAGCGCTAGGCCAGAGAGAGAATAAGAAAAAAAATATATATATATATATATATATATATATATATATTTATATATATGTAAATGGGGAAAGAAAAACAAAAATCACAACCATCCCGGAAATTAGATTGCAAGCTCTTGGTTTATTTTACACTGTTTCATTGATCAGATAAAAATAAAATATAATTTATTATTATTATTCACGGAATTTCCTTTTTCGCGCGTGTGCGTTGAATCCTTTAAAAGAAACTACATTAAAAAAGGAGGGGAAAAAAAAAAAAAAAAAACACATTTGAAACTTAGCAATATATTATATGCAGCAACAAAAAAACAAAAACAAACAAAACAAATAAAAGGATGTTTTAACCAAACACATAGATCTAAATGAACCTTGCATATAATTTATTTGTTCAGACCCCTTATATAAAAATAATTATACTGTAAGGACCCGTGGCAAACATGCTGCCCATCTGAATTAACTGACCAAATTATTATTATCCCTATAATGTCGGAATGAGGTTAAATCAGCTTCTTTTGTATTACTGCTAAATAAGCAAACAGGAATCAACTACCTGACGCGTTTCACATGAGCCTTTTACCTAGCAGAGGGGCTTGTATTACGCAACCTTTACCTTTAGGAGAGGAGGAGACGCTGAATTCTCCCTCCTCTGTCTTAACGTCTTCCTGCTCCTCCTCAACCCCGTGGACATGGGTCCAGTGGACGTCCGCTTTAATTTCCAGGGGGTCCACGGGGGACAGGGCTTGCTGAAGCTTGAGGTTCCCAGCTTGAGAGGAGCAAAGGGGGCAAGAGACAAAAAAAGGACAGACATCGGAGGAAGGGGAAAATAAGGGAGGACAGAAAACAGGAGAGAGAGTTTTACAGATGGCAGCAGACGGTGTCATTTTTAGAGGTACCACGAATACCAGGTTAGTCGCTGGCGGCTATTATGCATGAAGGTGGGATTTCTAGGGCAAGGTTCTAAAATCCGTCGGGTCCCCATGGAAACCAAACGGAATGTTGCTGCCGATTACATCACTTTTAGAACCTTGCCCTGGAAATCACGCGGCTTACATAAACTCCGCATAACACGGAGATGGTGAGTTATTACCAGGGGTCACGTATAGGTTTTGCCTCTTTGTACAAAAAAGTGTTAGAACATCGACCTAAATCCCCATGGCCGTTTACTGCAAGCACTAGGAGTACCCATCAGGGAAATCAACAGCAAAATTGGAACTTTCTGTATACAGTATATACATATAGGTCATATAGTGCACCAATATATACGTATACATGATAAAAGTAGTCAGAAAAAGAAATCTGTACCAAACAGCAGTAATGAGTACATGCTACCCTGCTAAAATGAGAATTAGGGCGATGCCAAGTAAGCAGACTAATTCCTGCCCCGGTTTGAAAGACAAAAAGGTGCAATCCAAAATCATCCCAAAATTGCTTGCTCCCTCCCCTTTACTACTGAACAGGATGGTGTGATTCTATTGGACTACATGTGTCTCAATCTGGTCTTATAGGATTGTCCTGCTTGAAATCAGGTGAACCGATCTATGCCCTGGCTTAATTTGGATTCCTTTACCAGTGTAAGTAGGAATGCATGTTCATGATGCATTAGAGGACCGTAAAGAAAAAGCAGGTCTGGTGGGCACTGCGACCCCACTGTGCAGTCAGAGCAAGGGGATTATTAATTATTCATCATCTATACATTTGCTAGCAAACGTATAGATCAAGAAAAAATACATACTAAACAAAGACTGTTAGATTGCACCTTCACACTCCTACAGGGCCTCTGTCACCTAAACACTGCTTATACCTTCAGTGCAAAGAACACAAAAATGATCAATGATGTTGGCAGAATTGCAAGAAAAATACATTGAGAGAAAAAAAAAAAAAAGTTTTCTGTAGAGTCTCATGGTTATGACATCACCTGTGGCTGGATATGCAAACAAAGTCTTTTCAATGAGCAGTTTGCAACGCAAGCCACAAGGTTATGTCATAAAACAACATTTGACCCCTATGTTTCTCGGAATATATGCATTTTCTGTAATTCTGCCATCACGCGGTATTGATGATTTTTGAGAATTTGTTTAATGCTCTACTGTCACAGTACAAATAAAGTTTAAGTGACCGAGTCCGTTTAAAAAGTTAGTATTACCTCTCCCAGAAACCGAATGATTAGCAAAGCCACTGAGCTGTGTCTAGGGTTGCCACCTGGCTGGTATTTTACCGGTAGGCTGGTAAAAAATTATCAGGCCAATGTTCGGTCTATGGAGACAGTAACAAGGCCGGTATTTTTTTTAAAGAAAAGGCGGCAACCCTATCTGTGTCATGCACTGGGTAGGGTTGCCACCTGGCCAGTATTTTAAAAAATTGGTTTGAGGCCTATGTTAAGTCTATGGAGGCAGTGGCAAGGCCGGTATTTTTTCTGGATGAAAGGTGGCAGCCCTAGCACTGGGATATCTGCCAGGGGAGCAGAGGGGTAGATCCAGCAATATCCCAGCAGTCTCTATCCCCCCCCCCCCCCCCCCCCCGAAGGCCCGACATGTTCTCCACATGTAACCTCCAACTAAAAGGGCATGATTAATTGGGTGCCTAGCTTGCCACCGACACGGCTGTCACAGCCCATGCATGTAGAATTAATTATCTGCCGTTGAGATCTGTATATCATGCGCACACGGATTTGTCTTACACCCCTGAATGTTAGGACCCCTGCAGGGCTCGCTGCGAAATAAAAGTGAACTACACCTGATCAGAAAACGTCAGGACACTTTGGGGGGAACAAAGCAGCTCTCCTGGGCCCAGAGGAGCCAAGGCAGTCCTAAAAGTTGGGATGATTTGCTTTATAGGGTGTGTAGGTGCCTTGTGGTCACAAATGATTTCCAGGGGTGTAGGACCATCTGAAGGGTTAATGCATCTTGCCAGGGGACAGGGGGATATAGTGGGGGGCAAGGGAAAGGGCTGGATACCTTTAAAAGTACCAACTGTATCTTCATCAGAGAGACGCTGAAGCCACAGACCCTGCTGCAGTTCACTCTCCCAAGGGTAATACTCACCCTCTGCACCAGAGGTTGAATAATTCCCCCTCCTCACCCCAAGAGAGAAGGGAAAGGAGAGGGGACAGAGAAGTAGATATGAGAGAGTGAAGTAAGAAAAGAAAAAAAAAAATAGAAAAAATAAAGTAAGATGCTCCTCTCCATGGGGTCCAAAAAAGGAAACTAATCCGGATTTTTTTTTTTTTTTAAATGTTTCCCTTTAATAAGCTTCAGTCCCACTTATATTTTTCTCTGTATTTTGTACATGTTGTTCAATATATGTGAAATTCACTTATATTTACAGCTCTCCTGTACTTTAAACACTGGAAAAAAATTAAATTAACTAAATTGGAAAGGACTGTTGCTATTGCAACACCAGTGACTATTACACTAGCAGTTTTTAGGTGATGATGCAGTACTTATCTGAAAATATTTTTGGGGACACAGTAGGTGAAAAAAGTTATTATGCCAAAAAAAAAAAAAACTATATTTCAAGGTAAACTATTCGTTGTAAAACTAATCTATTTATTGCACCTTCAAAAGTAAGCATGAGCCAGTCTGTCCCATCTCTGTGAAAAACCAACTTCTGAACCCCAAAACAGATGGGATACAGGGTTGCAGATAAAGGATTTTTTTATGTGAGGCTGTTATCCATCATTTAGCAAAGTATCTGGTTTAAACATAGTATTTTATAGTGCAGTGGTGTTATTTTATAATCTATTTTTCTTTCATGCTGGAAGGTTGACTGGAGAAAAAAAAAAAAAAAATCTGAGAATCCAAAGAGTGATTTAATGTCTAAATAATACTCCCACGCACTGGTAACCGTACTGGAGTGTTTCAGCAAACAAAAATAGATGACAAACAACATAAAACAATGTCAAACAATTAAAACGCATCAAACAGGCAAAAAGGATGGTTTCCCTCATTTTGTGGTAATTTTAAACACATTAAAAAAAAAAAAAGAGGGAATTAAAAGGAAATTGCAAACTTATAGGACAACTATGTCAAAAAATTAACTTATGTTTAACTGAAAGATTGTATCAAGTGTAGATTTTTTATACAGAGAGTCTTTAATGAAATAATACAAATAAAGTTCCTTACTGAGCCGTCTTTACTCCATATTGTTCTCTCAGGGAGCAGACATGTTGTTTAGAATCTTTACTCCATATCGTTCTCTCAGGGGGTAGACATGTTGTTTAGAATATTTACTCCATATAGCTCTCACAGGGGGCAGACATGTTGGTTAGAATCTTTACTCCATATAGTTCTCCCAGGGGGCAGACATGTTGGTTAGAATCTTTACTCCATATAGCTCTCTCAGGAGGCAGACATGTTGTTTAGAATCTTTACTCCATATAGTTCTCTCAGGGGGCATACATGTTGGTTAGAATCTTTACTCCATATAGTTCTCTCAGCGGGCAGACATGTTGTTTAGAATCTTGGGTCAGATCTTCACTCACCTTGGTTCAGAAAGATCTGACCCAAGATTCTAAACAACATGTCTGCCTCCTGGTGGTGCTATACAGAGCAAAACTCAGAACTCAAAAGATTCTTGATTTGTATTCCTTCATTAAATCATTTCTATTTAAAATGCCTGCACTTGATAGGATCTTTCAATTAAACACAACTTGATTTTTTGTTACAGTTGTCCTCTCAGGCCAACTCAGCTACTTTGGCCTTAAGTCTGACATTCCCTTCTCAACTCCCTATTTCATGAATCAAGCCATAAGAAGTTCCAGTACGTCTGGGCACAGGTGGATTATCAGTTTGCCATTTTATATAGAAAGTGGATGAAAGCTGGAACATGGTGCAGAGACAGTGCTGTTGGCAATAGATTTAGAATCAGTGTATGTCTAGGGTTGCCACCTGGCCGGTATTTTACCGGCAGGCCGGTAAAAAAGTGGCATCAGGCCAATGTTAAGTCTATGGAGACAGTACCAAGGCCGGTATTGTTTTGAACAAAAGGTGGCAACCCTATGTATGTCACAGTATTGCCTTGTGAGGTCATCACCCTAAAATGACCTTGTTGTGTTACATCAAATATTGCTATTCCAAAATTACATGGCAAAAACCAACCTTCACTGGATCCTTCCTCGTCCTCCTCATCATAATCCTCGTCCTCCTCATCTTCGTCCTCACTTTCCCTTACATGTAAGGCCTCCTCGTACTCTGCCTCCTCACTCTTCCCCTTCAGCTTGGCGTGGATTTTCACAGCTTCCTTCCAGGGCACACCCCCCAAATCTGAAGCAGGAAGAGCCTCATCTTCATCCTCCTCTTCGTCCTCTTCCTCCATCTCAGATTCTGAACTGCTGTTGGGGTAGACAAATAAAATAAAAATATTAACCTGCTACAAATCACCTTATACATATTATCATTCGTAACATATAGGGCTTTAGTCATTAAAGCGGGCATTTACCAGGGAATTGGGAAACTTCAGGCCAAAGTAGCAGAGCTGGGAAAATGGTCTCCCACTCAGCTATACTTCAAACTGCAACTTTGGCCTTAATTTTGCACTTACGTCCTGTTGCTACATTTGAAGTTTAAATTTTATGCGTATGAATTAAAGTGTTGTAATTTCCAAGGCAGCTCAGGTCCCAACGCATTTTTCATCAACATTCCGTTTACCCTACTCCTGTGACCTATAAATGTTTCGTTCTTGTTGACAGCATGAGACCCTGGCATCAAGAGAACAATCTATCCATTTTGTAATTATATATATATATTTTTTTTTACAGTTTTACGTGTTATGTAATACGTGTTATATTACTGACTAACAGAGTAGCGTGATGCTATAAATCGTATCTAAATAGCGGATACCTGCTGGCTGCCTCCTCCGCCTCTCCTCCTTTGTCCAGGAGGCTGCTGAGATTGTGCTCCGCCAAGGTCTCTTCCGGTACCTCCTCCAGCTCCTCCTGTTGCAGCGAAACGCGGTAGTTTTCCAGTTCTATGCGTTCTGGGGTAGCACGCAGGCGCTTGGCCAGACTGTGATCCTCCACGCCATTCATGCTTGGGCCTGGAATTAAATAAATAAATAAATACAATGGCATAGGATTGGGGAACACAAAAAAAGGGGGGAAATAAAGTGCAAGCTATTGGGAAAAAATAATTAGTCGTTCTCATTTCCGCTTGTGCCAATTAAGATTTTTTTTTTTGATTTTTTTTACTCCAACATTTTATATTTCTTTCTGCAGATCAAACAGTGTAAGACCAGGCTGACACCGCAAATAATCTTAATACATTTTTATATGGAGGGATAATTATGGCTTTTACAATTAAACCTAAATTAGGAGGATTTGGGGCTCCCTAATTCTCCACCCCCCATCTAGTGTCTGGGGTCCTCAAGCAGTTTGAGAACTACAACCCTCATTACATTCTACAAATTAGTGGGTTTTCACAGCCAGCCCCCTCTTTCTTTAACTAAATTACACGCCTGCAGAACTGTAGAGACGGTAGTGTAGTACCCTTGATGTTTGCTAAATATCACCTTGATAATACGTCACCCTGCTTTTATCTTTGGCAGAATATTTCACAAATCTTCCAAATAATCCTAAAGCTATTGGAAGGCCTCAGTATGCAGGGACCATGGTGATCTCATAATACCACTGCATGAGCACAGGTGCCTGATACAGCTGTGCTCAAGCAGGGAAAAGGTTCTACTTTAGAATACTCCATGAAAAGGGAGCTTTTGAAACCAAATAACCCAAATTAAATGTTTCCTTTTTTACATGGTCCATCATGTTATTAAAAAAAGTATTTCAAGTAGTATTTCTGTCACAGTCCGTGTGTAATGTAATATTGGGGTTTGGCTGGCGAAAGGATGGTACCCTTTTCTCGTCTATCCACATAAGTTCTGCTTCGTTGAAAGATTGCATCACATGCAGCCATTTTAAGCAAGAATGTTTTAAGGAAAGAATAAAAATAAGGTGAGTTTTTGAACTCACTTAGCACTATCAGGGGGCAGACATGTTGTTTCGAATCTGGGGTCAGATGACGGAAGATCCGAGTCAAGATGTCTGCCCCCTGATAGAGCTATGACTGCAAAGAAAGTTTAGTAAGTTACTTTATTTGTATGTTTTCGTTAAAGCATTTATATTTAAAAAGGGTGTACTTTTAAATCAATCTTTCAATTAAACACAACTTATTTTTTGCCGACTGTTGTCCTTTAAGTCACTGGACTGGAAAATCCCACTATACAGCAATAAAACTTTTATTGCTTGAATGTAATGCTCCATGCACCAGAATTAATCACCACACGTACAGTGAGATGTCACATGGATATCCATTGTAATGCATAAAGTATCTTTAATGACGGTATCGTAGTTTTTTGAACTGTAACAATTAAGGTCAGATTTGGACTCCACAACAGGCAGTGTAGGCCCTTGCCAGACAGCCAAATATAGGGGGTGCAAGGAACAGGGTACAAGGAACAAGGTGCAAGGAACAGGGCTCAATGCTGGACTTGCCCCATTTTGCACAGTCACCCCACCTACTTTTTGCACATGCCCCACCCAATATTTCAGTTTCTTCACTTAATTCTCAATTGTTATTTTTCCTCACAAAAGACTTCAATTGTATTTTATTTTTAGCTCGTTTTTTAAGGAGGGGGAAGGATGTATAATCTCGGTCTAGTGGTCCCTGGGGTCGGTATAAGTTATCATCCATAACCATTTGTACGATCACCGATTTTTTCCAATATTTTTCAGGGAGAGGCAGATTCAATTTATTTAAAAACCAGAGCTTGTACGTCTAATACCTTGCTAAACTGCCTGACGATTACCTTTGGGAAGAATAAAAGGCTGGTGTTTTGGGAAACATGAGAAAAACGGCAAAACCCCATCAGTCCCCCAAGAAAAAAAAAAGAAAAAAAATTATATATATATATCAGGATAACGCAGACAGGACAAACCTCCCATCGTTGGCAAACTTAAACTTGTATGTATTCTAAGGAAGACTAGGGACCACCCACGTATGAGAAAAGGCTAGAGAGGACTATTGGAATAGAGGTTTTGATGGCCAGGAGGGTTTTGATGGTCAACAGTAGCTGGTGGAGAATTGTGGATGTGTGCGAGATCATTACGGGGCTTGCCAGATTTACTGGGGGGAGGTGATCCCCAGTTTAGAGAAAGCAGGAAGGGCAAGGGGCAGAGAGACGAGGAGGCAGGGGATTTAGATTTGAAGCCGAACTCTCATTCTGATTGGCTAGAGCTAAATCCTGGTGGTAGGGTTGCCACCTGGCCGGTATTTTACCGGCAGGCCGGTTAAAAACTGGCCCCAGGCCAATGTTAAGTCTAGGAGACAGTACCAAGGCTGGTATTTTTTTGTAGAAAAGGCGACAACCCTACCTGGTGGTCACTGACCAGAAGATGGGAAAACCTACGCTAGCTGCCTTCTCTGCTATAAAATGCGGGCTTCTCTGGGTCAAGAATTGAAAGTCCAATAAGATTTAAGTGTGAACGTGACCATTTCATAATGGCCCCCTGAGTGATCGAGTCTCTGACTCCTGCAGCGAAACATGGGGGTTCAAGGATGGAGTAATTGGGGGGTACCACAGTGCCTTAATTAACCATTGACAGACCGCAAACTGGGCGAAATAAAAATGAAATAAATAAAAGAACTCAGAAGCCGTCACAAAAGATAACATTTATTAACTTAAAGTGCAACAGTGAAATTCGCAACACAAGAAAAGCAGAGAACATAACGTATCAAATACAGACAGGAGAGAAGAGAAACTAAAAAAAAAAAAACAAGCAAGAGATATTCAGTAACACAGCAACAGATATAGACAGGCGAGGGAGGATGAAAGTAAAAAAAGGCTGTGTATTATTTATTCCAAGCCATTGTGAAACAAAGAAATGGAGAAAACCGGTTTTGTTTTTGTAAAAAATGCACAAATTCACTAAAAGTAAAGGTTTCCTAAAAGGAATTTTAATTTTTTGCCCCCTTTGGGAATATCTGAGCTAATCACTTAAAGGACTAGTGACAACCCTGGCATCCATGACTATAAGTGGTAGATAGGATTTGAAGGTTTCTAATACTAAATTATTAATTTTACAGGTCAACATGGGGGCCGCCATTATTTTATAATTTGATCTAGATGTAGACTGACAGGCTCGGAATACTCAGTAGCCAATCAGAATGCAGCTTTACCATCAGGCTTTTTTTTTTTTCTCCTTCAGTATTACTAACTCTAATGTCAATACTCCTAACCTGTACATACAGATATTAAACATATATATTAGTACGGACTTGTAATGTGCATCTCTGTGTGCAAAGTGTTAATATTCGAGTCAGTGAGCAGGACACAAGTAAATGACATAACAGGAAATTAAATAAAAAATACATGTGACAGTATAACAATACAACTGCCGTAAACATACCGGCCCATTAAATTACAGACTTAAAGCAGATGCCCCCTGCAGGTGAGCAGTGGTTTTACGGCAGCCCTGTAGAATAAATTATAAACCCCCAAATAAAAAAGGTACAATTACACTGACACAGCAGTACAATAAAAGAGACATCTGTAGAGCAGAGGGGTAGTGATAAAGGTCTACATAGAGCTTGAGTATCGCAGAGCTACGAAACTATAATAAAATCAGCAAAAAAAGAAAGGACCTTAGCAGCTAATGCCTTTGAATGCTACCCAACAGCCAAAAAAAACAAACCCCCACAATTAGAAATGTATACTGACAATACACATTATATTCAGGAGGGGCGTTCTATTTACCCCTCAGCAGCAATACACACATCACAATATTATTTATTATTTTATGCTCTATTGGCTTTTGTCAAGTATGGTTGTGTCCCAGTCAAGGGTCCTTCTCTACAATCATTGGGTACCACTAGACAAACCAGGTGTACCTCTAGAAATGCCAGACAGATGCTCTTAACACACCGTTACTGGCACTCATATGGTTAACTTAACTAGGTCCCCTTTGTTGGTCCTCTCTCTCTCTCGTAAACTGAACCTGGCAGTGCTGATGACACTCTGTGTGCCCCATCCTCCCAATTGGCTCTGCCTCAACTCTGAGACAGAGCCGTGTGTAAAACCGTTCTATGAAAGTTCATTGTCTTGTTTACTTGGGAGAGGGGAGACTATTTCTTAAACTTTGCTTTTTGTGGTATTTTAAATTTATTTTAAAAATATAAATCCAATTTCATAATGATCATCTTTTCTCACAGCACATTGTGGATTTTAAAAGGTGCATAAACTCTAGTAATAGAAGGGGGTTGATGGGATATTATGTTACTTGACCTAGATGTGCTGGCGTCAGATGTCTATTGGTCTATGCCAGGTGTGGATAATCTTTGGCGCTATAAGAGCTTTATGGGAGAATTTTTTTTTATTATTATTTTCAAACATATTCTAAATTAAATTATCGCTTTTAACGCGCTCTATGGTCTGAGAATGTGACTTGGTTCAGTACTTGTATTTGTTTAATTACAGTGTCTCGTTAACGAGATACAATTTTTACTAAAAGTCTGGTGATTTTTAGTAAATAGCCTGGAGAGTCTTTCCACTTAAAGCCCATAAAGTTCCCGTATTAATAGAGGAAGTCGGATCTAAATGTCCAATTGGAACAAAAACAGTTTTGGTTTTTTGCTTTATCAATAAATGTCGCTCTGCTGCCTGGTCTGCTAATGGTCCCATTGAGCCAATAAATTAATTACCCAGAATCCTGCAGGTGTAAGCGAAAGTAACATTACATTTGTAACGTTCATTGTGATTATTATTAGTCTTTGACGACCGTCTCATACAAGTGATTAATTAAAGCCAATTATACGTAGAAATAAATAAATAAAAGACTCCTAAGCCCATAATACAGGAGGGTATCAACAATAGTGATCACAAGATAACCGCAAATTCACCAAAATCATAGAAGAAACAAAAATCCAATGCAAAATATCAAAAACCACTGTTTCTCTAGCGGAATAATACACCTACTGCCCCCTATAGGACCAATTCCAAATTAATACAGTAGCAGTATTAGGACAATACACATTTTCAAGATCACATATGGAGGGTTTTTTTTTTTTTGGCAGCAAACAGAATATAAAGTCTACATATTTTTCTGGGTTTTATTTGACTGTTTTTTTTAATACACCGTTTGATATTGGGGAGTTTTCTGGAGGGAAAAATATTGACGTTTTAGGGGTGAAATCTGTTAGAATTTTTTTTTTTTTTAAAAAGGCCTGTATTACGAAAGAATATTCAGCAACTTGGAAAATGACAAAAAAAATTTACATGCACCTGTTCTACAGAGCACTTCCTGTGGTCGTCAAAACAGGAAGTGTGCAGTGTCTCTGAAAACCGTTTCCCCCAGGAGAATAAACTTAAAAAAAAAAAATTGGGGATTTTTTTTTTTTTTTTTTACCAGAAATTTGAATATTGCCATAATTTGCGTTTAAATTTAACCAGACTGCTTTGAACAGATGCCTTAATCAAAAACTAGAAATAATTTAACATTTTAACAAATATTTATTAACTAGGGCAGTGAATCGAGAAGTGCAAGTGCAATAAGTGGGGCGATTCAAAGTGTTTAGCAGTAAACGTAAATGTGTATAGGGGTGGGTGTCCGAACAGGAGGAAACCGTAACAGTAACACAGTGAAAAGATCAAAGCGGCCACCTTTCCGGATCTTGTATCACACAGTATTATAGTGACTGCCTTGAGGGAACCCCACCACCGCTCCGTGGAGCGAGGGTTCAAGAAACATGGCATAGGACATGTATAGGGGAGAGTAAGGCCTAGTAAACTCAGGTTATGGATATGAAGGACAGAAGAGTTTCAGGGTAGGATTTGGTGTAAACCTGGGCAGGTATTGTAAAACGCCAGAAAAAAATTATCCGATTAATTTGAAATTGGCATTTTATTTTTGGGAACCCCCCTTAACCTTCAACTGACAGAAAGGGCATGTGTCGCCCCCTACAGCATCTGTCAGCTACAAGGTTCAGGTGCCGTTCCGGCAGTGGATTTTTTTTTTTTTTTTTTAAGAACTGTGGCCCCCGGTCAACTCTCCCAGGATCTGCCAGAGGATTTCCGACTGGAGGTACAGAAACGGGAGGCCGAAAACAGTCAGCTGACACATGAAAAACCAGTCCAGCGGGTCTTGGTTCGCCAGACGCCTAAGGGAGGGCGCCACGCTCGCCAGCTGCCGCGCTGCAGAGAACAGGCCCAGAGCGCGCCGCAGGAAGGAAGGGCGGGTACCTGGGGTCTTCTCCGCGGCAGTCGTGGGCAACGCAGACACACGCCCTGGCTCTTCAGCATCTGGAGTATCCTTCTCTACACCTTTCACCTCCTGCTGGGTAAAAAAAAAATTAAAATATAAATATATATATTTTTATGTATCCTTTATAACATTACTATGGTACAAGAAGGTAACTAACATGAAGAAACTCACTACATGTATATATCAGTGTAACATTCTGCGTCCGAGAGGGAGGGGAAAAAAAACCAGTGTCCAACTGCGGCCCTCCGGCTGACTACAAAGGCCATAATTCTCTACAGTACTAGAAAGCAAGAGGAATTATGGGCTTTGTAGTTCAACAGCAGCCGAGGGCCATAGCTGGACACAGAGTGTATACTTTTTTTTCTTTACAAACTGTCACTTTATAAAAATGCATTATACAGAGCCAACTCTGTTCTTCTAGCAGGAGAAACTCACCAGGCCCTGCACAATGTATAGAAGAATATATAGAAGAGCTCAGCTGGCCATGGATAATACAGAGTTACATCTTTACACACTGTCACTTTATAACAATGCATTATACAGGGCCAACTCTGTTCTTCTAGCAGGAGAAACTCACCAGGCCCTGCACAATGTATAGAAGAATATATAGAAGAGCTCAGCTGGCCATGGATAATGCAGAGTTACATCTTTACACACTGTCACTTTATAACAATGCATTATACAGGGCCAACTCTGTTCTTCTAGCAGGAGAAACTCACCAGGCCCTGCACAATGTATAGAAGAATATATAGAAGAGCTCAGCTGGCCATGGATAATGCAGAGTTACATCTTTACACACTGTCACTTTATAACAATGCATTATACAGGGCCAACTCTGTTCTTCTAGCAGGAGAAACTCACCAGGCCCTGCACAATGTATAGAAGAATATATAGAAGAGCTCAGCTGGCCATGGATAATACAGAGTTACATCTTTACACACTGTCACTTTATAACAATGCATTATACAGGGCCAACGTTGTTCTTCTAGCAGGAGAAACTCACCAGGCCCTGCACAATGTATAGAAGAATATATAGAAGAGCTCAGCTGGCCATGGATAATGCAGAGTTACATCTTTACACACTGTCACTTTATAACAATGCATTATACAGGGCCAACTCTGTTCTTCTAGCAGGAGAAACTCACCAGGCCCTGCACAATGTATAGAAGAATATATAGAAGAGCTCAGCTGGCCATGGATAATGCAGAGTTACATCTTTACACACTGTCACTTTATAACAATGCATTATACAGGGCCAACTCTGTTCTTCTAGCAGGAGAAACTCACCAGGCCCTGCACAATGTATAGAAGAATATATAGAAGAGCTCAGCTGGCCATGGATAATGCAGAGTTACATCTTTACACACTGTCACTTTATAACAATGCATTATACAGGACCAACTCTGTTCTTCTAGCAGGAGAAACTCACCAGGCCCTGCACAATGTATAGAAGAATATATAGAAGAGCTCAGCTGGCCAAGGATAATGCAGAGTTACATCTTTACACACTGTCACTTTATAACAATGCATTATACAGGGCCAACTCTGTTCTTCTAGCAGGAGAAACTCACCAGGCCCTACACAATGTATAGAAGAATATATAGAAGATCTCAGCTGACCATGGATAATGCAGAGCTACAGCAACTCACAAAAGCGTTCGCAGATTTACAGTGTGTTTAGAAGTGCCGTACATTTGTGGTATAAGATCTGCATTCATATCCCAAAAATGTTTAAGTTACACTAGTACTCATCAAAAAAATCCGGGAGGTACTCACTTTAGCTAGGAGTCCAGGTGCTGCCGGTCTTTTCCGCTGGCTGTATCCGGAACGCCGGTAACAGTAGTGAGGCTTACAGTAGAATTTTCCTGGTTTAAGAAAAAATTAAAAATTAAAAATAATTTTTCAAAACTGAAAAGATATTTGTGTCATTTAAATGCATAAAATAATTTCTTTAAAAAAAAATTTTTTTAAAATAAAAAGCGTTAAAAATCCTGGTGCGATCAGCCACACCTCGGTGGCAGTGGATTCTGTGTGGTGGGCTTTGCAGATGGGAAGGGTGGAAGAACGGCTTGCAAATTCTGCATACAACAATGTGACAGTGTGCAAGGAACAAAGACGGGTCCTAAATCACATGAAAACTCCCAGCACTGCAGGAACGGAGGAGTAAGACCGGAGCATTAACCCCCGAGAGAACAGCAGACGCCAGAAAATTAACGGCGGACAGAGTGATGACCTCACTGCGAAGAGTCGGACACCAGATTTTAAAGTGCTGAATATTCCCCCAGTTTACAAGGCACAACTTCATCCATAGCTCCTTCTCCACTAGATCTATTTTTAAAACCTAAAATCAGACGCCTTCTGGTCCACCCTGTGCTTGGTCTAAATATAGCATGCAAGACGTAGGCCCCCCACTGGGGCTAGGCAGCGGGTCACCTGAAATCACGTAACATTCAATAGGAGGTCTTGCGACGCCCTCCTGGTAGCAGGCTGAGCCCAGAAGGGTGGGAACTTGCTCTAAGAAATGGGACAGGTGCTCTGTTGTCATATAATATCAACATTTGTTTGAATCTTCCAGCATAAAATACTGAAAGGTACGCTTTACTTCATGGCCAAATGATGGTTCCATCATGCCTACTGCCCAACAGGATCTTGCTCATCACACAGAGCAGAATTAGTTTGTTTTATCAGTGTACAAGGCAAGGCTCCCATAATGCACAGCAGCCGCATGCCCAGGTTATGGCTCAGAACCTCAAAAGCTACGGGCATAAAGGACATCTGTAACAAAATAATAAGTAATGGTTACTTAAAAGATTGTATCGAGTGTAGACATTTTTATTAGAAATGTTTATATGAGTGAATATAAATCATGTACCTTACTGAGTCCTCTTTGCACTGTATAGCTCTAATAGGGAGTGGACATATTGTTTAGAATCTTAGGACAGTTCTTCATTCACCTTGGTTCAGATGACGGAAGATCTGACCCAAAATTCTAAACAACAACATGTCTGCCCCCTGTTAGAGCTAAACAGAGCAAAGATGGCTCAGTAAGGAACTTTATTTATATACTTTCATTAAAACATTTCTATGCAAACTATCTACACTCTATTCTATCTTTCAAACAAACATTAGTTCATTTTTGGCTAGTTGTCCTTTAAAAAGAGAGACCCGGTCATCTTAACAGACTTTACTGTGAATGTAGACAATACATAAATTAACAAAAATCAGCTCTACATTGGGTTAGACACCACACTTTTAGAACATCTAGATCATTTTTTGATTCTGTTATTATAAACAGTGTTTAGATGACAGAGCCCCTTTAATAAAGAAAATTTAAGTAAGAACAATTAACAAAATGTTGTAAGACACTCATGCCACAGTGCTATCTGGCATTGCTGGCTCCTCCCACTCTGTGACATAACCAGCATAAGGCTTCCAAGTCTTCAGCATGTACAGCAAGAGTTCACTGTGGTGCCCACTAGGGTGCTCGTGCTTTTAATGCATGCAGACCGCCCTGCACCTTCTTTATAAAATCTATATTTCCCTGACTTAATGGAAAAAGAAGCAGGGAGGTCGGAGATCTATGCAGGGTCTCCATGTGAAATGCTGCAAGGGTCACGGAAAGGCAGGGGGGCACCATGTGGCTCAATAATGGCGGGGAAAAAAACACCGCTTTACTCACCGTCTTCCAGGTCGTAGGCGTAGCAGGACAGACGCAGCGTCGTGCTGCAATAGTCGCATTTGAAGCAGCTGCGGTGAAAGAACTTGGCCTCGGCGCTCAGCCGCTCCATGACGTAGACCCTCCGGTGACAGAAATAGCAGACATCGCTCCCGCCCAGGTTCTGCGGGAACTCCTTTCTGAAGGATGCCTATGGGGGGGGGGGGGGGGGGGGGACAGAAGGGTAGTAAGATCTGAGATCAAGAAAGGTGCAGATAATGTCATCATCGTTCAGCAAGTAGATCTGGTTTCCCTAGAACACGAATACATAATTACTCTCGTTGCCGCTTTGAGCTTACGGTAGAGAAACACATGGAGGAGCATTAACCTGGCGGTGGGTATAAGTGTCCCCCATTCATCCCCAGTATCAGTGGGTGCCGAGTCGCTCAGAATTTTG